>CM060835.1:109050254-109387754 GCA_030762175.1 Metallyticus violacea | reverse complement strand
GAAATTAAAAAAAAAACTATACTGTTAATAAATCCGTTATTCACATAACCTGCCGCGAAAATGAATAAATTATATACACAGCATCTCTGCCATACTTTTTTTAATAGTGTTTAACGCCCGTTTTTACTACTGAGGCATCACAGGCAGTGGACACTGATCATACATGAGATGAAATGATAAATTGGGAAAGGATATTTTTAAGGAAGGAAACATTCCAGCCCTAAGTACCTCCCCGACCTTTGCCATTTACGAGGACTGAGGAAAACGTGGAAAAAACCTCAGTCAGGGAGGACAGGTCCGGGTGGGAATTGAACCCCAGACCTCCCACTCACGAGTCCGCGTCTTAACAACCTCTACTACCGTAGCGGTCCTCCGCGATATGATAGGAAATCTACCCGGCGTTTCCACTATATGTCAGGACATTCTCTATCTCTCTTGGCTCATTATTCTGTAACTATCTAACAAACTGGGTCCTTGACTAGGGGAGTAACTGCAACAATAATCTAAAAACATCCTAAACGTTATTGATCAAAATGACACAAAAAGTAGGAAATTAATGGACTGAAGGTGTTCTACGTAATTACAGACATTAAACGGAGTTAAATACTAATTTATTTACTGTTTATGAAGTCCAGAGATCGAGTGAAGGGGATTATCTTAGAGCAAATTAGTACCACGTCCACTATCTTAGAGTTTCAGCCCTCGATTCTTCTTAATTTTCGTTAATACTGAAAACAAATAAATGGGAAACATTATGTTAAAAATCGGATTAAGGTGCCATCTTTTCCCTATGTTGCGCAAGCGCAAACGCTAATTTTCTTACTTAATATTTCCAAACCATCACCTATACTTTTAACCATCACCTCTAGTTTTAACCGACACATTTTTTTTCCCACATTGTTATCTCCCCATATTCCACAATGGCATTCTTTAAAACTATATTAAAATATATTTTGAAATGCAACTATAAGGGCATTATCTGCAGTCGTAGCCATGTTGTTTTTCTACAATATTATTTCTTTTCCAAGTCATGGGGTGCATTTTTCTGGCTACCCCTTTTTATAAGCTCATTCTTTTTAGTTCCACTGCATTCTTTTTTAATTCTGATCTTAATTCCAGTGATAGTATAATAAATTGCAGTAAAATTTTATTGCAGTGTTATTAATATATTTTCTTATTGAGTGAACGTTTGTTGAGCGTATAATGTTACCATTTTGTAAGTGTTGTTTTTTTAATAGTTTTTAACGCCCGTTTTATTATTATTACTGTGTACACTGATCATACAGGAAATGAAATGATATATTGGGAAAGGATTTTTTAAGGAAGGAAACGTTCCAGGCCTAAGTTTAGGGTACCTCCCTGGCATTTGTTATTTATAAGGACTGAGGAAAATCTGGAAAAAACCTCAGTCAGGACCTGGTGGGATTCGAACCGCAGACCTCCCGCTCACGAGTACGCGCCTTAATGAACTCGGCCACCCGTGGCGGTTTTGTGAGTGATAATTCTTAATTTATCAATCAAGGAAAATTGTATTTTTATGCCCAATATTTAAGAAGCCAAAATATTGAGAAACAGCATTTGTCTTGTACATTTATGAAGTTTCTGCATATTGAAAATAAATGGAATTGCATTATAGGCACGAGTATGATGAAAGATGCGCTGTTTCAGCTTACAATTATGAGTTTATATGCTTAGAATTCAAAATTTCACTTATCTGAATGTTGTAATAAAGTGAACATTGTCTGATTTCTCAACATTTGCCTGCTCTTATGGTCAGCGATTTTGTGGTACATAATCAAAAAAGACACAGTTCGTTTCAAAACTAAACTTAAAGCAATTATGTAATAATATTTCAGAGTCAATTTCGATTGTACCATCTATAAGATTGGCAAAAGGCAGTTATTCTGGGTTTTCAGATGTTTTAGAGCAAATTATTTGCCTCTGAAATCATGTTGAGCTCACATTCTGCTTTTAAAGAGCTTCTCATTAATCGCTATTACCATAACCTAATTCATACCCTAATAACGTATCCATAGTGATTTTGATAGTTCAAATGTGCAAAGTAACACTATGTCACAATAAGAATAACTAGAAACCCCCCTTGAAGAATAGAGGACAATAATTGTATCCTATGTTTAAATATTCTCTCTTGAGAATTTTTTTTCAATTTTTTTCTATTGAAGGTACAATTGCACAAATTTTATAACAATATAATGCTTATGCACTCATCTCGTTTTATAGAAAGGAAGTAGTTTTAAGACTTGATTCGGGAATGCTTTCAACAATGTAGTTCTTAAGGATTCCATGTTTATGAGGAAGACTTAAATTTTTTTTTTTTGTATTCCATGGCATTTACATAGCAATGGGAAATGATTAAAAATATACGCCCTACAATTAACATTCAAAGCTAAAATGTAGTTTTTACATGCATGCATCACACCACAGATTCTTTTATTGAGAATTCAAGCCCGGTCCAATGATGCAGTTTAAAAATTGTCGTATTTATTTTAAAGGAACCAGCACCTAAATTCATATTTTCAGTAAGAACATGCAAACATTTTTATCTGTAATCATCGGATATAAGTTTGCAGTTTATTCATTATGTAACGCTTAAAACGCCTATTCACATTAATACTGTCACAATATAATATGATCTTGAAACAAATAAGTAAATAAATGCTATGCACTGTTGCATTTAGGAATATATCTATAAAAAATTAATTTCAGTAGCGTATTTTACATTTTTTTTGTATCAAGTACCACTCTATACTTTCTACAAACTATTATAATTTAAGTTAATATATTTCCAAATATATTTATTATAATATGTAATACAAAAGCACTAAATTTAACCAACATATTATTCCTAAAATGTGCATTTAAAATGTAATTGCATGAAAAGTGATAATAAATGAAGTAAATATAATTCTAAAGTATGGTTCAAATTTTCATAGCTAGGTTTATTCGTTTTTGGGATAGGCATTCCTATGGGTTAAATATTCAAGTTTACGGAATAATGAAAAAAAGAAAAAGTTAATAGTATTAACCAATTTGGCGTTTCAGAACACTTCAGGAGCACACTGCTTTGCAGGTTTTCAGTTTCTCTGTCTTAACCTTTCTTCTTTTTTATTCTTCTGATTGTCCTGGCCTCGTTTGCCATGTCTTGTGATGATTTCCCTGCTTTTATAATTTGTTGTAAATCATTAAAGATGAGAACTGGTGTCATGTTGGAACCAGGATGCACGATTAATTTTTCTAGAACATTGATTCTCATTGAAGCATATCGCTGCATCCAATTACACAACTTTTTAATGATGTCGTCCAACATAAACAATTTTAGGCAGGTGTTTGCATTGAATGAATCTTGGGGATTCTGTGTGGGGCGAGGTAAGCATTTGGAGAGCAGTTGAGGATCAGCAAGGTCTCTGCATACAGGTTTAATTAACTCCATTATTGTAAGGCATAGGGTGTTAATGATTAAACTTCACAAGCTTGGTATTTGCCTTAATCACTTTAATCATTTAACACAGGCCATGCTAATTTTTTGTGGAAATTCTATAAAATAAAATAAACCATACTATTAATATTTCTTGCAAATTTTCTATATTCTGGTGGCATACTATAATATTCTGTTAGATTAATTACTGCACTTTTAGTGAGTCAGTCTGATCCAATTATTAATTTGCCATTTGATAGTTTTATTCCACTTTTATCTTTGCATAATTCTCTCAGTCTTGAACCCATTCTCTCTTGCACTTAGCACACATAAATGGCCATCTTATTCCAGGACTACTGAAGGGACAGCCTTCTAAAATATAGCTGTAAGTAATACCGTTCAAATTTCTATAAAATAAATGTTTGGAGAACAGCAGAAGTAACATTTTGCCTCTAACAGAGGTGCCTTCAAATAAGAGGCATGATCTCAATACCACCATCTTCAAAACCCACCTTTGATACCCTTAACGTTGTGTAAAACGTATATAAACTATTTATTTTTACAATTAGAACAAAACCAAGCTTTTTCAGTGGTATATTAATAAAATCATTTATTAATCCCGGACCACTTAAGATTTTCATTGATAATGGTTTTCTGATCACTACCTCTCAGGATATATAAAATCGTTTATCGAAAAAATTCTATATCTTTTTATTTCATGCTTAATGTCATCTGTTACGTCTTTTTACACCACAGTTTCATCAGCAAGCACTACAAAATATTCCGGATTTGCATTCAAAATTATTATTTTTGCTTAACTTTTAGTCAGAGGTAATCACAAGCTCTTTTTGCATAAGAGCGCTTATTTCGCATACTTTGCTATAGGTAATACATTTTGAAGAAGGTGTTTTAGGACAGAATTCCCAGATTCTACTCAAAACTGAAAGTGCTCGTAAATCAGAGTAAGCAGGTACATGGGTTCCTTATATCAAAACACTCAAAAAAGATCCCTGAACAACTTGTGAAAGTTTGTCGGTAGAGTTCGGATTAACCTGTACAATAATAACTGTCTTAAACAGTTGGATAGGAAACAAGCAAGTGAATGTATTATTGTCTTACATATTACGCATTGTGAAAAAAGCTTAAGTATAAAATTACATGCTCCAGTGAAAAAAAGATTTTCTTGAATTAGTATGAACATAAAGTAATTTACATTAATGTATACAATGCTTTACGATTTCACCCACTTGAGGCGGCTTTTGTTCCAGTAACATATCTTAATTGTAATAGATACAGAGACTTTCAATAAGTAATGAGATGAGTGTTTTATCTCTGGCAGTTTATCTTCTATAAATATAATGTTTTATTGTAGAATCTTCATACAATGTAGTTCCTTCTTTCTCTGGATGGCAGTGATGTAGTCTGCTTTCAATTTGGAGACTTTAAATAACGTGGGAATAAATAAAGAGCAGCAGTTGAGATACTTTTTCCGGTAAAGGAAACCACCAGCTACATTCAGAGTCGTTAAATAAATATGTATGAAGAGATTGCAGTTAGGTTGTCTATTTCGGCTAAAAATAAATTGCTGAATATTTTGCGCACATCTCCAAGTTAATGTTATTAGGAAAGACTTACCCATGTATGAAGATTCATCTCTGGCATTGACCCCTGTCGACTTGAGCACCAAATCTGAATGAATGCTAGGAAAGACTGAAATGCTATTCGTCATCGAATGGTTCAGCGTATGTGTAATATCCATGGACTATGTTGTTGCTCTCGCGTGGCGTGTACATATACAGCAGTAGAATCACAGGACTGAGTTGATTCATTTAAGCCCGTTAATTTATTGATGTTGCTATTGAGTAGTAAGTAGTAATCTCATTTGAAATTTAACTGCCGCCTCCAGTATAATTATGAGTGCATTAACTGTAATGTACTTTCATAAATTAGCGAAAGAGAAGTTTTGATGTCTACCATTCAAACCGCGAAAAGATTCGCTCAACGTACAAGATATTAGAGCTGCAATAAAACAATACGCCGAATCTTCATCTAACAATTATGGTTTTTATTTTTCTTGTTTTCATAGTATTACATATAATTGTAAAACCTTTCCTGGATTGCCTGATTCATGTCAGACACATTTTTATTCCTTTCGAGGTTTCCAAATCAGACTGTTCCAATTGATTTATAGCGTTGCAACATTCAAAAATTATTTACGAATTGCAGATTTTAAAATAGTTGGCGTGATATAAGTGATTTTGCAGCTACATAACAGATAAATCTTCAACATGTAAAGTATTAATAATTTACATAAAGAGTGTCTCAAAAGTAACGCAGGTTTTAAATTGCGGGCCATTTTATTCTGTAGGGTTGGCAACGCTCTCTGAAGGTTGCAGTAATCATATTCCGGTTAGTAGTGAGTTACTCGTGATGGAGAAATATACGATGCTGGAGCGCATAACTACCTATAGTGAAAACATATTACAAATACAGAGAATGTTGCGCTGAAACCGTGCGCAATTAGTGGTAAGTTTGGGCGAAGAAACGCGCCAAACGGAACGACTGGAAAAAATAAACTTCGTATTATTGAAGAAAAGTCAATTTATTTTCAACTAGTGACTGCGTGGTATGCACTTTGGTGTGGTGTGATTATTGGGCCGTACTTCGAAAAAGAGTTTGGAAGTGCAGAAATGTCAATGGTGTACGTTATCGCCAGATGATAACAACGTTTTTGTGGCATCATTTGGAAGCCAAGGACTTTGACTTTGATGTTGTTCCAGCAGGATGGCGCTACGTGTCATGCGGCGTGCAAAATCATTGATTTGTTTCAGCAGAACTTTTATGGGCGGGCGATTTCGCGCTACAGTGATCACAATTGGCCACCAAGGTCATGCTATCTTACACCGTGTGACTTATATCTCTGGGGATTTGTAAAGTCCAAGGTTTAGAGCAAACCCATACCGACCATTCCTGAGTTTAAAGAAGAAATTCGATGCGCTATTGCAATTGACCCACAAGTCTGCGAAAATGTATTGCAAATTTTGTCAAAAAAGTGTCATATGAGAGGTGGAGGACATTTGCCGGATATATTTTCCATATTTAATCGGAGTGTTTATTTTCAAATTTTGTCACAACTTCGCCAATTCATCTGTAAATAAAGGTTCATTTTGTAAATGTAAATCCTGCCTTTCTTTTTAGACACCCTATAATTTTACTTCAATGCACTGAATGGCAGCTTCTAGCCAATTAGCCAATTATTGGAATTATAAGAGAAACATGTCTAGTGCAATTTTTCTAAGTTTTGCAATCCTCGTGAGGTTTTGACAAATATTTTTCCTGATAGCGCTCCGCATCATTCAGCAATGTACTAAATTTTTACTCACCTATGAAGTCCTTGTGCAAGGCACGTTATGTGAATAATGCTTTTACAACTTTATTGCTTTATAGCTACCTGAATCAATTATGGAACAGAATTGATGTTTAAAAGTAACGCATCATTATAAAAAGACACATTGCCTCACAAAGTTGAATTAGCTTTATCCTGTCTTTGACGTTAATACAGTTTTCTCCCCAGTACAGTACACAAAAGTGTTATTTAATCACATTTACGTGTTTGCTCGTGACATCTGTTGTTTCGTCAGAAGTTAATTTTTAGGAGTTGTCGACTTATTTAGAATATTCTATTTCGTACATTTCCCTTAAAATTCTCTAAAATGTAAATTATTAAGTTTTTTTTGAAAGAAATCTTTGTAGAAACCATGTTACACAGCGACAAACATGGCCGAAGTGGTTAAGGCACGGGCTTATGAGCGGGAGACCTGGAATCGATTTCCGCCAGTATCGTTCTCTCTGATTGAGGTTTATTCCACGTTTTCATCACTGCTCATAAATGGCAAATGCCTAGGAAGTACCCTAAACTTAGGCCTGGATCGCTTCCTTCCTTAAAAAAATCCTTTCCCAATTTATCATTTTATTTCATGTATCATTAATGTCCAACACCTGTGGTGCTTCAATAGTTAAAATGGGACGTTAAACAACATTAAATATCATTATACATAAATCATTACAAAATTTCGATAATGAATTTCATTCATTATTTGAAGATGACGCATTTTGTATATTTGCCTTGTGTTTTGTGCTATTTCAGGGATGTTCTAGATGGTAGTTTCTAGCTATTGTATTTTCGAAGTTAACTTCTGCTTAGGTACAGAAAACATGCTTTTCTTGCAAGTAAAATACCTGTTTCATTTTGTTTATTAGATCATTTAATTAGCAATATTTTCAAGTTCTTTAACGCGCGAGAATATGAGAAGGCGCCATTTGTTGAACTGAACAAAGACATGCTCCCTTCTGGGAGAATACAAGCACAAGTAGCTTTATTTGTACCTAAATTGCTTTTCGTCTCATACTGCGTTTTCCATGTATTGCGTGTACATGTTACGTGATCTATACTTAATGCCATCATTCTAAATTGCATAAACCTCCGCTCTCTGTCATCATCATAAATATCATGGATTACACGTTTTGGTCCGTTCCTTCCCAGTAACTGAGTTCAATTGAAGTGCGAAACTGCTCGTTCAATGGAGTCATCGATATACCATAGGCCACATCTCGTCTTACTTTGAACATTTTGGGAATTCTATATTATGCTATGTTCATGCCATCTACTTATATAAATAGGTTCCAATATATTTTAAGCGTGCTTTTCCATTAAATTGTAAATTCCATCATTTATTTAAATTCATTTTTCAGCAGACGTAAGTTGAAAATAGCATGGTGTTAATTATAGAATGGCATGCTGCTGTTTCTGCATTGTAAGTGGTAATAAACAGAAGTACACTTGTGAAAATTGAAACGTTGTAAATTCTACATTGCAATTAAGCTAATTTTTTTATTAATTAATGCATTTACTAATTCTTGTCTATTAGGTGCGATAATGATTTCATTTTTATTACTGTTTAGTGTGGGATGGGCTTTGATTCAAAGCAGCACCCAAGAATAAAGTGAATGTGAAAACGACAAGAAGATAAATATTATTAAAAAATCAGGAATTCTTAAAATCAGGAGTTCTTGTGAGGAGATTCTCCAAAAACGAATAAAATTGTCTCAAAATTTCCTTCTGATTTAAGTAACGTGTGTCGTGCAGATGGAAAAATAAATCTTGAATATGAGCAAATTGATACTAATTTCCAGAAAGAAGGTTATTTTCTGTTTTTTATATATAATTTAACAGTATGAACACCTCCTTGGTATAGTGGTTAGCGTAGCTGATACTGACCGGGAGGCCCGGGTTCGATTCCCTGCTTAGGAAATTTTCTATGTTAGGGAGGTATGGAACCCCGCCTCGTGAGGACAATTGGGAAGCTGCCTGATGGGGAGGTGGCGTTCTTTGATCACGAAAGTCGCGTGATAGACGACCGGCGCGGTGCCGGCATGCTGATCACATGTTTCCCTTGCAATACTGCCCTCTATCAATGAAGTCGTAAGACGGAGATATAGGAAGCAGAGGTTCGCCGCGAATTCTTCAATTCAGTTGTTTAAAGATATTATAATTGCTGACTTCCATTTCAATAAATGAATCAATCTATCAATCAGCTTTCCCGACGAGTTTATAATAGTTATCTTCCTCCCCTCTTCCACCCATCCTCTCTATCTCTATTTCTCTCCCTCCCTCTCTCTCTCTCGCATATTTCACACACAATATTTCCTATAATTTTTGAAATATGTGCTAACCATCTTTTCGCCCTTAAAGTGAGTCATGTAGTTGCTCTCAGCATAGTATCCGGCTGTAGAAAGTATTAAGGGGAACCAATCAATTACCAACACCCCACCAGAAGCATCTACATGGCAGACTTTTTAGTAGGTAAATTCAGAGAATAGATTAAAGGGCCGTAGTTTGGATTAATTTTTTTTAAGAAGAGCGGATTCAGAGAGTTAGGGACTGTCAGCAAATGTCAATTATCAGCAAGGTGGCATCAGGAATTCCACAAGATAGCGTTAGGCCACTAATGTTTGTTATTTATATTAATGATCTTTGCATAAATATAAAGTCAAAAGTACAATTTTTCGCTAATGATTGAACTGTTTATTGAAAAATTAACGACAGTTTCGATGTAACGTAACGTTTCCAACTGGATGGTTTAACAGGATTAAAATAAATGGTTCTAATATTAAGAAAACAACATATTATAAACGCCGAGAAGAAATAAATCTTAATTATAAACTCGACGAAGTAGAGTTTTCCCAGGAAAAATGATGTAAAAACTTATTACATGGGACGAACAAATTGATAGCATTACGAGGAAAGCATGGAGAGGATTACACTTTGTTATGAGAATACTAAAGTAAACCAGTTCAAAATCGAAGTAAATAGCTTTTTTGTCATTAGTTCGGTCCTTAATGGAGTATGAAGCAGCTTGTTGGGATCTATACAGAATATATAAAACAAATATCCTAGAAAAAAATCAGCTTAGAGCTGCAACATTCGTAAGAGGTAAAAATGAACATCGGGACGAAAATGTTAAAGCATTAGGTTGGGATCACCAGCAGAGAGACCGATAACAGCATTCATTATACAGAGCGTATACACAACAAAATGCATGGAGGGACATTAAAATATTATAAAAACCAATGTACTATAGCAGGATCGATCATTTTTTTAAATCAGTTGTAGAAAACAAAGAGGTAAATTGTCTTCCGTAAAAAAAACCACAAATCTGGAATGAATTGCCTGCAGTTATCTTAAGGATGATCTTTCCCTGAAAAGATTTAAAAGTAACCTAAAATTGTAAGTGTAGAAATGTTCTATTAAAATAAGTAGATATAAATTTAATGTAATTAGTGTTCAAATTTAAGCTGTTACCAGACTACATGAAATATTGTTTAGCTCCTTATTGTAATTAATTGACTAGCTTCTTTATATTATTATTCAATCTGATAAGTGTGTAGGCCTAAATATGATGAATTATATTTTTTAAAGTTAATACTTGAAAAACTATTTAATTATGTTAATATGCGTAAAATTAAGTTGAAAAGTATTTAATTAATTTGACGTATTTATTTAGGTTGATGTGATGGGACTGAGTGTTTTAGTTGGGTGAAATGTGTTTAATTAAGTTAACTGGCATGTAAATATAATTTTTCATAATTTTTAATATTAAATTAGATTTATTTATTTAATTCTAAAGTTGGCTTGTATTTAAATAAGCGAAATAGTTTTTCCGTATTTTTATGTAAATAATAATTGCATTTTCATTTTTCATTACTACCACCAGGTGTAAGCCCAATCGCAGTTAATAAATACATATCTTTTCTTAACCAAATTAGCAGATTTAATGTTTCAAAGATATGGCAAAAATTTCATATTTCCAGTCTGTTTAAAATGATAATATAACAATATAAACATTTAATTTAACTCATCTCAAACTATTTTTTTTTTCTCACAAAAACAAACTACGTCATCGCATTAAAAGCATAGCACTTTCAAATGGCACACGAGCTAACAATTTATTGCAATGCAGTACGCGAAGAAAACATGCCCAATCGCCGCTTCCTTTGCCACAGATCAGTCGGTCCGGGTGGTGTAGTGGTTACCATACTTGCCTCCTAAACCTAAGTATGGCTTCCTTTGGAAGGGAAGTAAAGTCGTGGGTCCCATGTCGTACATTTACGGCACGAAAAAACCTTAAGCCTGAAAAAAGAGGCCTCTGATCAAAATTTGTCAGTCGTTTTATGCCCTAAATGGAATGGGACGCTGATGACCTGAGACGTTAAAGAGCGTCCTTAAATAAACCAAATAAACTGCTTAAGAGATACAAGATCTATCAAACAAGTAATTTACTCATTGGTCATCTTTATAAAGGATGGCGAAGAAATTGAAGCTCATATGCCTATTACTGTGGACAATGATGACCTGGACATGGATGATTTTGGGGGGGAAGTTTACCAAAAGACGACGAACCCAAATGATTTCACAAATTCGTTGATGGTTATCAGGCACTGTGCTAACGATGTGACGCCGACGAACCGAAACACCTTGGAAGTAGACATGGACGTCATTGGAAAGGACCAGACCGACGCCCAAGATAAACTGTTGATGTTACTGAGTAAACGAGGGACTCTGGTGGGATGCATTGCACTTCACCACATCTGTGAGAGAGGTTATTGCTCTCGTGCATATGAATTGCTTCTTTTAAGAATTTCCCTTCTTCCTCTGTCTTAAAATTACAGGATACCTGCTTTCATAACACAATCTTTTCGCAGTTTTTGTTTATTGACTCCATGGAGGTGACATGTGTAGTTATCTTTTGACCTCTTGTCGACTGTACTGTCCTGTACCTATGACTGAAACATTTTAAATAGACAAGTACTATTTGCAAAAATAGAGAGTAGAAGATAACGAACTGACAAAATAATGCGTGGGCAATACATAATATCCCTGGATAGCTGTCTGCTATTCTACTCAGCATTTGCTTCCGTATTCTTGGCCTCGCATTAATAATGCTCATAGTATGAAACTTGGTGATGGGATCCACTTTAAATAAGATATTACATTTTGTTAATTAAGGAAAGCGATACACAGATCTAAGTTACATTTCTTTGGAAATTCTACTATCTTCATATACCACCCTCCGCTTCCTCGTTCTTTCATGTTCAAGTTCGAAAAAAATCGGTCCTGGTGGTGTAGTGGTTACCATACTTTGCCTCCTAAACCCAAGAACGCGGTTCGAACCCGGCCAGGATCGATGAATTTTTTCGGAAGGGAAGTAAAGCCGTGGGTCCCGTGTCGTACATTTAAGGCACGAAAAAGAAGCTCAAGCCTGAAAGAAGAGGTCTCTGAGCAAAATTTGTCGGCCGTTTCACGCCCTGCGTTGAATGGGACGCTGATGACCTGAGATGTTAAAGAGCGTCTATAAATAAACCAATAAAAAAAAGTTCGAAAAAGAGGAGCGTTCTCTCCAGTTGTATGCTTTCCTCGAATGAAGTGAAAATTGGAGTAGTAGAGAAATGCAGGTACAAGGCTGAGTGGATTCATTATTTATATTTGTGATTTTTCTTCGAATATACCGATTCAGGTCTGCTGCACTTATAAAATAGTTTTGCCACATTGGTACAAATTTAGCAACTTTCGATGTCAGTTTTGATAAATTAAACCACTTATCAGGATAGTGTACATTTTGAGCATATCTCCAGGTATAAAATATGGGCAGCAATATATGTCCAGGAACAAGAAAATTATTCTTAGCTAGCTTGAATCTTAATCAAGGTACTAGCTAGACATAAACACCATTAAATTCTAATTTTTATTTCGCCATAACACCTATCTGATATGCCTACTAAGGTCTCTGCAAGAAGGTGGGTTTTTCAACCCATTTTTAAACAACTTAATACTTTTCTCTTCTGGCTACTGTCTCATTTTGTAAGATGTGGCGGTTAAGCCCCATTTTTTAAACCGTCACATCATATAGAATTGTGTCACACCATATTCAAAGTCATTTTTACCAAAAATAATTTTACTAAAATTGTAAGGCCAAATCTTTTTGCTGTAAAAGGTTGGTCCACAGGGAGCACGGGTGTTGGAATTCCTTTGGAATTTCTCACAATTATAATTCCTTTGTGCTTTTGTAGTTTGACTTTGTGTATAATTTTGGCCATTCCTACCTTGCGTAATGAAGTTCTTTTCATCCCCGTGCTCCCTACATTTCTCTAAACTATCTTTTGAGATTGATCTTTTGTTGTTCAAACCATCATCACAAATAGGATATGCGCCTATATAGGATATATGTTCTGGAGACTCTAAAATTTCGTTTTTATCTTCAGTGGTAATTATCTTTAGAAGTGGAGTAAAAAGTGCAACACACAACGTTCATGCAGATAGTGATTGAGTATTCCATTTATATGAACCATTTATTACATTGGTATTGCGGAAATAATTTAATAAGATTATGTACATATTGTATTTTAACGTTATATTTACAAGAATGTGAACGATGATGGCTGCACTTGTCAATGGGTTAAGCTGAACTTTCAGTTAATTTCACTATAGTCTATGTGATCAACGTACTTCTCTATACAAAATATGTTTTTACACAAATGAATGCAGGTACCGGTGTTCTGTGATTGATAGATAACTGTAACAGAATGCCACCGACTGCCTTCTTTTGTGCGCATTTCGTTTAGTGATTAGCAGAGAGTTTGTATGGAAATGTTTCGTCTTTATCGTGAACTGTCTACACAAGTCAAAGAATGTGATATCCGAATCTTAAGTTTACTTTTTTGGATATTGTGTTGTTTTATTTTTAAAATTACTAATATGTAAATTCATATAATACAATAAAATTTTTCCTTTCTGTATGTAATGTGATGTATTTTCCTGTTTGAAAGCAGCTTCCTCATTATGCATCAGGTTTTCATTTCAGGTAAATAAGATATAAAGTATGTTCCTAATATGATATAATGTAAAAAATGAAGGCTATCAAGATGATTAAAATATTTTCACAATGTATATTTGATAATAATATATACAATTTACACTCATAACCACATTGTGACGTTTCAAATACTTAAAAAATTTTACATTTTTTCATGAGAGGTATACTTATTCCCTCTATCAGATACATACATATATACACTAAAAACTAAAGTTAAAATAACTCAAAAGCTAAACAATAAGAACTAAAACCGAAGGAATAAATAAAACACTGAAATATTCAAGGAAAAAGTGCAATATTCGGAACAACTGTGTCCTTCAAAAGCAGAAAACAAGTGAAGATATTAAACTAAAATTTGAATTTCGAAAGTAACGTAATATTTGGAAACACCCAAAACAAAAAACGAGGAAAAAGGTGGGACAGCACAACAACTCTTCTTCAGCTGCATTCGTAGCTTAAAATAGTGTGTTGCACCTCCAATTTGGTCAGTTCATTATTTATTATGTCTTTCTAATCTTTTGCACACGCTAAGTTTGTAATTTAGGGCTCTCTTGGCCATCTTTCCATTTCCATGCAATCTAAGTGATCCAGTCAATTATTGTTAGTCTTTTATTTATATCGAATAATTATAAGTCTTATCTGGTTGTTTCCTTTCTAACTAGTCCCTCCCAAAATTACCGCCACGGGTGGCCGAGGTTGTTAAGGCGCGGCGGACTCCTGAGCGGGAGGCCTGGGTTTCGATTCCCACTATACCGTCCTCACTGACTAAGGTTTATTCTAGATTTTCCTCAGTCCACATAAATGGCAAATGCCGTGGAAGTACCCTAAACTTAGCCCTGGAATCCTTTTCAAGTTTATCATTTCATCTCATGTATCATCATTGTGATGCGTCACTAGATAAAACGGGAGTTGAACAATATTAAAATTCCCAAAATTGATCTTAAAAATCTCATTCCGGTTACCTGCAATCTGCACTCCTCTCTTTTATTCAGTGCCCAACTTTTACTGGTATCTGGTATCAATACCTAGGCATTGTTTTTGTAAAATTTGAGGATAGAGTTCTTCCATCTTTTGTGTTTCATTGTTCTTTTTATTGTGCCACAAATCCGAGCGAATCATTAAATTTTGTAACCAGTCTCTAGTTCTCTCGGGTGAGATATAATTGCTGCCTAAAAATTAAAATTGTTTACTTGTTCTACAATTTAACCATCTATAAGTACACTGCTGACTCTTAAAATTGCAACACATCGTACGTGTCCATATTATGGCTGTCTTCTCGATTTTTGACGGGGCCGCTGGGATCCTTCTTATCTGTGTGTTCGTCTTACACTGATCTCATGTTCGTTTCGCTGAGTACGAAATTCTTCTAATTTCTCGGAGTGATATCCCGCACTCTAGGTATGCCACAATTCTCTCCTGTTCAAATTCAGACACCTGTTGGTGCTGTCGTACTTTCGATGAGCCACCAGCGGTGTGTTAAAACCTTTTATTTTAAAGGTCTTTTCCTCACGAACGCCACTGATTGTGATTTTTTACGGCTATGATAATTTTATATTCTTTACTCTTCATTGTACTACTGATAACATTTCATTTATATTGTTCCAGTTATCCTCAATGTTTAGAACATGTTATTGCTGCTTTCATTGTTGGAGTACATCGTCAATATATAAAGTTAAACAGTAGTGGGGATATACCAACCCTTGACTTAAACCGTCGGTCCTGATGGTGTAATGGTTACCCAACTTGCCTCCTACACCCAAAACGCGGGTTCGAACCCGGCCAGGATCGATGGATTTTTCCGGGGCGTAAAAATCCTAAGTATGGCTTCCTTCGGAAGGGAAGTAAAGCCATGGGTCCCATGTCGTACATTTACGGCACGAAAAAGAACCTCAAGCCTGAAAGAAGAGGCCTCTGAGCAAAATTTGTCGGCCGTTTCACGCCCTGAGTTGAATGGGACGCTGATGACTTTTTTTTTTTTTTTTTTTTGAATGATTTATTTATGGACGCTCTTTAACAGCTCACGTCATCAGCGTCCCATTCAACTCAGGGCGTGAAACGGCCGACAAATTTTGCTCAGAGGCCTCTCTTTCAGGCTTGAGGTTCTTTTTCGTGCCGTAAATGTACGACACGGGACCCACGGCTTTACTTCCCTTCCGAAGGAAGCCATACTTAGGATTTTTACGCCCCGAAAAAATCCATCGGTCCTGGCCGGGTTCGAACCCGCGATCTGGGGTTTAGGAGGCAAGTATGGTAACCACTACACCACCAGGACCGACGCTGATGACCTGAGATGTTAAAGAGCGTCCATAAATAAATCAATAAAAAATAATAATTGACTTAAACCAATATTAACATCTTTTTCTATTATCTGTCTTATCACATATTTTATTTTTATTATAAATATTTTTCAGTGTTTTGTTGAGATACATTGAGATGCGTCTATTATATAGAATTTCCAACCTTTCTAAATAACTTTGTCGAATGCTTTAGCATAGTCTATGGATAATGAATGTTTTTACTGTTATATTCTTTCCATATTTCTATAATCTGCTTAAGCGAGAAGATATTGTCAACTGTAGATCTTCATTTCTTGAACCCTACTTATTTATTTATAATTATTTTCCTTAACTTATGTTACTTCTTATCCTTCTGGCACTTTATGGTGCCAGCATAGATATAAAAAATCCAGCAACTTGTATTTAGTTTCTTTGGGTATGTATTTAACCAACTCTATATTTATTTTGCCAATTCCATGAGATTTTGTATTTTAAGTTCTTTTAATACGTCTAGAAGTTCTTCGCAGTCAAAATTATAAATATCTTCCGTTAATTCATCTTCGATAATTTCTTCTACTCCTTTTTCGGGAAGGGGGGCGGATAATATTAAAATACTCCAACCATACTTTTTCTGTTATTAATTCAATATTTGCAGCATCTCCCTCTACTTCTTTCTTAGTTTCAATGTTCTGTGAGGTGAAATCTGCCTACCATGTATATCTGGTGGACATATTCCTCCCAACTTTGGATGAGCTTGTCTAACAATTTTGATTTCTTTTACTTGTTCTACATATGAGATATAATCTTCTAATGTTGTTGTAGTCACCCATTGTAGATAATAATATCTCCTTTTTTTCAAAAAAGGTCTTAATATCTGCAATCATTATGTGAAGTCCTTATTTATCTTGTTTTGTGTTCCTAGTGACTCTTTGACTGATTATTCTAATAAGCTTACAGACTTTTCCATTCTAAATTAGTATTTTTAGTATTTTTAATTATTGCTCTATTGTCAAGATATCTTCTTAATATTTCTTGTTATAGGGTTCGTATTGATTGATTTATTTTTGAGAATTTTGCCTTTTCAGAATATAGGGTTATTTATATTTAGCAAGGTAAGTAATTATACTATATCAACATATTTTGAAAATGTATTTAAACAAAATTGACATTAACACGTAATGTTTAAACCTGCGCTATGCATGCTTCATGCAAGAAAATTGCTGGTATCTATTTCTAAGAAAACTATCACAGACATGTACGACAATGCATCAATAAGTGTTAAATCAAATGTATTAGTTAAACGGGATATATCAGTCAATCGATTAGGGAGATTTGTTTTAAAGGGAGGGAAATAGAAGTGCCTACTAACAGGTATAAAAGTTTTCCAAAAAGCTTACACGATAACAAATATAAGAAGTGTCTGACCTAAGCCGCTTATAAAAGAGTTTAGATATCACAGACACAGCATTACTAGGAATATACAGACTGGTGACATCTTGTTGAAGTTTTCTAACTCGTAGCGATTGTATTTTAGTGCAAGAATGATTAAAGACAGATACAGTAACACATAAGGTAATCGCACAAAGTGGAAAACTTTTTAACCTTAATAACTTCGATTTTGTATATAATTTTTTACTAATTCTATGGATTAAATAAACAATGAGGTATGTGTTCATTTTGTGCTGAAATTAAGTTTGAGAAATATTGCATTTTTTAATTTGTTAAAAAAGACGGAAAATGTACTATTAGAGATTAAGAAATAATTAAAACACTGATATTGTAACAAAGATAAGGCTAAAGTAACATTGCATTTGTCATTTAAATTGGCAGGTCTTTGAAAACTGAAAGTAGATTTTTTTTTCACTGCAATATTTCTGATAAATGTGATTTGTAATAAGAGTGTTTACTTTTCTTCAAAAGATGTTTTAAAGTAACTAAAGGTAATTTGAAATATATTATAAAAATTATATACACGTATATGCACAGAATAGAAAAGACAATAAATCATGCGTTCATTAATTTAAAATGTGGTTTCTAACAATTCATTGGTATTGAACTATCCCGATCTCAATGTGCCATTTGTGCTACTGTCTGAGAAGAAATGCTATGAAACCAATGCCACCGAATTCTGTATACGTAAAAATACACTTAAAACAGAAAAGAAAATGTTTTTCAAGATGCTTCAACTAATAACACTTCACTTCAGACAGGATCCAATTTAATATAATTACAGACAGCTAAGGTAATTCCGTACTCCATCGGCGAAGAACCCATTCAGACTTTTTGTAATTTAATATTACACTAGTATCCTGCAAGTAAGAAATGCTTCTGTCAGGATTATGAGTACGCAGGCAGGTTATATGGGGTCCGGGTCAACCTGCGCTATTGTCCACCTTCACGTCATTAGTGCAAATAGCGGCGCAGTATGTAGTTATTTTAACAATTGACAACAGCGCAATCGATGATGTGATCTGGAGCATGTGCAGACAGCACCTCTGCCTACCCTCCCATCCCAATGTATAAACTGTTTCCGCTCCGACTATACATTGAAAGGTATCACAGTGTCGAATTATACCATCAAAAGGCGGATATCTGATATAGCCAAAGATACAGAAAATGAAATCACTGAAAACATGAAAGCAACCAAATTTTTGCACTATAATTGAATCAATTTATCAGAATCAGTATGTTACATATATGTATACGGTGTATTTACCAAGATGAAAGTGACATAAACCATTTTAAGTGTATCCGAATTGCTTAGACCATTACTTCCAGTGAAACTTTTAAGTTTTAGGCCGGCCGCACACCGGAAAGCGTCAAGTCATACAACAGATATATCGATCGTGCAACATCACGCAAAGAAATGGAGCTCAATGGAAAGCAATGCAAATACGATATTCTCCGCGTCATGTTGCAGACATGTTTCACGAGAGTCAACATGCTGCATTCTGTGCGTCAAGTCTTACGGCAATTTGTAGGTAACATTCGATTCCTGCAAAAATTACATCTTTTTGAAAAACTGTCTAATTGGAGAGTTAATGTTTTACTTGCTAGTGAGAAATATGGTCTATTTAAAATATTGTCTAGTTGAAATTTGTTTTCTTTTTAGCATTTTGTCTAAAGTTATTACTTGTACAGTCGTTTAGAGAATTCTGGCGGATATGGCTTGATGCTGTTACTTATTCATCACATTTCATCATCACATATACACATAAGGTAAATAGTTCTCTTTGGATTGCGTCATCGTAACATGAACTTGCTGACTAGCTGCGATTGTTCCCCATGCAATACTGGAAACCCCATTTGCAGCTTAATGCAAGTTCATTGTACATTTCTAGGTACATTCGATTTTAGGACTGCAACTTTGCAGGATCTCTTAATAAATCACGCGCTAAAACTTAGGCACCATGACAAGACAAATTGAAATTATCAACCCATTTTCTTTTTCTCCTGTTGAGCAACTTCAGTCACTTGAACATTAAAACATCGTCTTCACTCGAAGAGGTCATGTCTTCCACTGAATTAGAAGATTGACGCAGAAACGTGCAATCGTTTTCTCTTGCGTTCCTTGCCTCTGCTGCCACCAGGATATTGGTTTGACGAAGATCAGGCTGTGGTGTCCGCCAGCAGATACGCAGCTTGTAGATAGATCGTCATCTCGTCCAGACTCCGTTACAATCAATCCCTACTCAGTCTTAGGCAGGTTAAGACTGGACAGAGAAATTCTTTAGGAAAGTAGACGAGGTTCGGCGACAGAACTAAGTTATGTCCTCCAGGAAAACGAGGTACTCTGGGCTTCTAATGACAATTCATTTAACTCTAATGAAGAATATAATATAAGTATTTATTGCGTTAAAATTTCAGAGCCAGCTACAACCAGCATGAGCTCTGTTAGCAGTACCTCTCGTCTCCCGCCTACCTTATTTCAGGAGGCCCTTAAATATACTATACACTAACCTGAAACAGCGTTCACATCTAATGTTTTTACAAGTGTAGCCCTCACACTACATACGCATACACACACACATGACAATTATGCCATGTGTTTAAATTACCACTTGTGACTGTAACACCCAGCTTTATGCACGTGTTCAAGTATGAAAAACAAATCCTTATTCCCTGATTACATCAGCTTGGCTCTCTGTTTGCACAAGTGTTATGAATATTTTCTAGGACTCTTTCAGATTGCGACATGCACACGCACGCGATCTATTAGGTCACGTATGTCTAATATATCAAACAGTATTTAAATTTAATAAATAATTATTTCTTGCCTAGAATCATAAGAAGGCCACTAGTGTTAAAGAAATTATTTGAGACTCTTTCAGAGTTAAGTCACCTCTCAAGATTCGTGCGTGTACCATGTCCTCTTAATATTTCTTATTATGCTTACCCTTATCTTAATTACTCTAGGTACATGCTCTCATTACATCTTACGAATTATTTGCTGTACTCCTATTTCTCATTATAAACGTATTGCGCCCGTGTGTGGCCGCATGTCTTGAATCATCACAGCAGAGACGAGAAGGGATCAAATTTATCTGACGCTACGCTAAGTTGATGCATGTCGGTGTGCAGCCTTGCTTAAACTATTTCATCGAAGGGAGAAGTCTCAAATGGAAAAAAAAAAAACTGTTGGAATTTGTAGTTACGATACACATGTAGAAATTCAGAATTAGTCACTGGCATCTGTTATCTTATTGTCAGAGCTCGTACATTCATAGGCAAATCCTGACTTTCTGAAAATGATGTCTGGGCTTAGTGAAGTGCTATATTTTAATAATAAAGTAGTGTTCTAACACAATGCTGTTAAAATATTATGCAATAAGATGGGCTTTGATAGTCAAAACCATGTTTTTTCAATCGAAAGTTTGTGTACTGTTAGGTGTAATGTTTTGAAGAGATTATATGAACTCTGAAAAAAGTAGAGCTGTTTTTAATTAATAAAAAGATGAAACTGTCCCATTATTTTAGGATAAGCTATGATACACCATTCTAGCAATCTAAAGAACATATTTTGTTACGTAAATTACTTAAATTTAAGATCAGATACAGCAATATCCAACACAATCGACATATCTAGCTTAAATAATTACAAAAGGAAGCAATTCTTTCACAAAATAATTCAGATTGTGTTGCGGAAAAACTAATTTCGATATACAGAATTCAATATACTTTAAGACGTTATCATTTGAAAACTAAGTTATTATTCCGAATCTGACGATTCCCGAGGCAAAATTTGTAGATTGTAAGTCCTTTTATTGATACATATTTCAGAGAATGTGGAACCTGTTCGAAATTACTAAACATACCAACGAGTGAGTGGGGGACGGAATATATGAATAATGCACAATGTGTGTATTAGATGTAGGATGGTAAAGGAAGCAAACATTCATAAACATAAATAATTACAGTTGCTATTCGTTCACTATTGTACTTCAGTGAGGTTTGCACCCTCTTCTGTGAAACTATAAGCAGGTTAAGGTTTTCCCATAAAATTTGTGGATGGTTCATTTCTAAATGCCGGCTTCTGCCTGTAACTCAAGCGGTTTCCATTAAGTAGGCGCTAGGCCTATATATTCAATATGACATATTGGTCCGAATAATCACAAGTTGTCCCTCCCGCAGTGTCCTCGCTGAAATGCTTGCCTCACAACTGCTCGGTATGGAAGGGCATTATTTCCCAAATCTTCCATTAGATGCTCGTGGCATTCTCTATCACTTCTTTCCTGGAGAACGCTGTTGATGCAGGGTTATATCCGCTTTGCCGGTTGATTCACTACTGAAACACCATCGCCCTCTATGGGATAACCGTACTTATTACTGCCATCTTCTATTTTGTCTACATATTATAGTTCCAAGTTCTCCGGTAAAATTGAATCACGTCGGCTACAAGAGGCGCTCCCCAATCTTTCCCTCACAAGCGGGAATGTTTTTACATGAAGGTCCTATATTTGGTGATTGTATGTGATAAGTATTTCGCTTACATCCTTTTGTTGCTTTCCTCATACATGGTGAGTACCATAACAGTAAAATGCATAAATATTTAATTTAAAACAAAAAGTTTAAAATTAGCACTATTAAATCAATTAAAGAATGAAAGAATATATTTTACAATGCATAATGGTGTAAATGTTGTAGTCTTAGAAGTTGGGGGAGATATTTTATATAATTTAATCAGTTTAGTTTATTTACTTTAGATGTATTTTGTAACTAAGATCTGACTAGCGTTTATCATTTGCATATTTAAAAACCGGGATATATTGTCAATTCAGACGTACTGGATAAACTTTCTTAATGTTAATTATTTATTTATCCAATCGCACTTTGCTGTTACTTGTTGCCACTTAGCATGCTAAAGAAGCTTGAAAGGCCTAGAGGATCCACGGAAATGTGTGCATGTATAGTTTGCTAAAAGGAAATAAGAACTTAGAAACGTTTGAAAAAAAAAATATTTAATTTTACATCATTTTTATTATAACAATAAGTGATCAAGAACTCTGAATTCAAAAACATTTGTTGTGGTAAACTTGGTACTAGATATAAAAACTGTTACATTTTTGTATCCAATAATTTATGAAACATTAAAGCAATAAAAAAGAATTGTTTATAATTAAACTTTCGAAATTATCTTCAAAAAAGTTTCATCTGATGCGAAATTGTTTAAAAATGAGTGTCAAGGAAATCTGATTAACGGGGCTTGCAATGTTTACACGCACCTCGTAGTAGGCAAACTTGCATAATACAATTAAGTATATAACAAGCAACTCTCGTAACACACCAATACCAATAGTTATCTGCTATAAATACATTGCGACATTAAAGCCCAGTAAGTGCAAAAGTAAAATGAATAATATATTTCGAGAAAATTAGTATTATAACCATTTATGCTTTACATTATGACTACTTAAAATAATCGGAAAATCTCCTCAACAAACCTTGGTCACCAAAGTAGGCAATAACCTCCATTGCATTTATAAAAATTGCGAAAACAATCTCCCATGTCTTCGGAACTTCCTACCTACGTCCTACTACTCGGCAACTCAGGAGAACTGTCTGAGGACTGTCCTCGAAGCGCGAAGTCAGTCCTCAACGCTGAAGATAAGACATGTGTTGGCCAATTAAATTAAACTTGAATGTCATGTCACCAAGATCTCACCACAGTACCAAGCAGAGAAATTAACACTTAAATATCGGTTGGGGGCGTGGTTTTGTGCAATAACGGCGCAGTATTTTGTGATAATGGTAGGACACTTAAGAAAAACAGTTAAAATTAGTTACCAAAATATCAAATATGATAGGATTTGATCAATCTAGTTATTAGTAGTTTAAATGTATCTGCCGGGCCGTGGTCTCAAAAAACATTGAAAAGCACTGCTTAAATTTCTAAACAGAATAAGAGAATTCGATTGTGTTTTAGGTTGCAAAGAAACTGCCGAGCCGCACAGAAGAGGAAAAATGTAAACGTCATGAAGCTCTTCAAGCAGGCCTTTTGTCTGCAACCCAAGTGCCACTGAGTTTAGCCACGGAAGTGAATAACTTGTGGCCAACGATGAAAGAACTTGCTCACCATGGGAACATGGTCACTGCCTCTGATCTGCAGGTTTTTCCATCTGCTTTTCTATTTGAGGGATATTAGATTATACCTATAGGAATAAAGAGATATGAATTAGTATATACAGAAATGTACAGCTAAACTTTCAGGACTCACTCCTCGTACTTAGAAAAAGAAACGCTTTAACAAGTTAGAAGTCATTTTTTACAAATCTTCATAGTACATTATTCATGGAAAACACACAGGAAGAGAGCGTACCAGCATACCACATGAAACTCTCTCTTGCATGAAATGTTCAAAATGCCATCTTGATTAAGTCTGGTTAAGTTTGTAATTCTTAGGTTCATTGCCAGTGTTTTGTATTCCTTTTAAACTATGTTGATTTCTTTTCTCATAAAATGCGTTATATGTTCTACAAATATTCCCTTTGAGGTAATACTTTTTGCAAAACAAAATTCTCAAGTAATTTGATACAAGTTTTGCTATATTTACATTGACATTTTGAGGAAATATTTAATCACTCTGGTGTAGTTCATACTGCGATTTTACCATTTGTTATGTTAAATGAAAATATCCTTCCTGTGAACGAATTAATGTATGATCATTATTTCTGTATCTTTTTGTTTTTAGTTCAGATATTTTTTCCATAACAATGGGTAGTTCTGACGTTTGATTATCATAAATTTAACAAAAATATAAGGGCAATAACACCTTCCCTAAAATTGCAACTTAATAATGAGCTTATAATTTTATTAAGCTGGGTTGTAGTAGCAGCAATTTTACATTTTAAAGCATCTTGCATGTCTATTTAATATAGGTATATGTTTAACAGTTTTTAAAATCATCAATTATTTATTATCATTTTCTCAAAACAATGAATTTGGGGATAGAATACTATTGCGCGAATAGATGAAAAGTGTTTCAGTATAGCTGTACATACAAGATATGTCCTCGTGTACTTTTATTGCATGCTATATTGGTTGCGTCTTACGAGAGTTTTAGGAACGGGTAAAGTTAAATATTGTGTAAATATATTTCTTTTCTTTAATTATGTCCGTAATATTATCACTGGCAAATAAACTGCATAACTAATATATCATTAACAAACACTTACCCGAGTATGCTCATTTGTTTGTGTATCTACATTAAAAACACTTTCTTTTAGCTGTTGGTGATTCTGAATTACTGTATGTACTGCCATTTCACACGGGTTAAGTGTTTACTTAATGATAATCAGTGAAGCAAAGAGAACCATGTATATCAAGTAACTGTAATACATTCTCAATACTCAGTTTAAATCGACTGCTGTTTTTCCAAATCCTTACATCGTAATGTGGGTTGCCTATTCCGAAAAATAATGCAACCATTCTGAGCCACAGTATATAGACACTATAAAATTAATACAATTAATATTATCGTGCATATTTATATAATTATGAAACATTAAACTGAATTTGCAACTAATTATTAATAATCAAAATGTTTTGAAAAATAGTAATAAACAAACGAAACACATAATAAATGCATTTTTTCGCATTTCCAGTTATTTTCTTGCTAATTAGCTTACAGAGTATTGGTATTTTAAAATCTACAGTCATGTCTTGTATTGTCATAATTAGGTTTTTAAAATGCTACAAATCATAACTGAAAACCTTTGTTACAGGTAGGTGCTAGATGTCTGGAGAGCAGTGTATGGGGTGCTTACTACAATGTGCGAATTAATCTTCAAGGACTAACAAATGCAGCTTTGAAGGATGAAATTCAAGCCAAGATAGAGAATCTCGTCAAGTATGCACAGACTGAATGTCAGTCTGTGCTAGCAGCCATTGAACTGCGCCAATAAAACCGCATTTAAAGAGAGAAACACAATAGAAGGAAAGAAAAGAAACAATTTTATATATCAATCTGCCACAGTTATTACTGTAGTAAAGTAATGTACTTTTAAGTAATCACAATATTTCTTGCAAAAGATCTTCCTTTTATTTCGCGGAGGAGGAGTTTTTGAGATAAGGTACTGTGTAATATTTTGATGCTATCAGTAGAAAATTATATTAATTGATAAACTAGTATTAAGTATAGCATTTCTTCGTTTTAGGTACACAGTTACGCCATTCTCTGCGCCGATAACATTGATTCAGCATGCTATTAATTGCCAGAAATAAACTATTTTTTATAAATAAAAGTTTCAGTACTGATTACATAAGTGTGTTACATTATCTATATGTGATAATGTAAGATACGTGGATCGTTAAATCACGGACTCATCTGCGCTAGTCTGGGGTCTGATTCCCACCATAACCGTTCTGTCTGATCGAAGTTTCTCTCATAAATGGCAAATATCGGGAGGTACTCTCTACTTCGGCCTGAAAAGTTTCCTTCCTTAAAAATCCTTTCCAAATTTATCATTTCATATCATCTATCATCAGTGTGCATCGCCTGTAATGCCTCAGTATTAAAAACGAGCTTTAAACACCATTAAAAACATTACTTCCAACATATAACAATAACAAAATTACACAAACACACATTTAAGATGTTTAACTTCACAAATACCTATGTTTTATTAAAAAATAACATTACATAGTACGAATTATTGCTGTTTCATAAATATAAATTTGAAGGGCTGCTTGAAAGCTAGAAATGTTTAACGCTGTAAAGCTTTGTATCAGCACATAGCATCCAACCTGACATCCCAACACTTGCTGCTGAAGATCTCGTAACGATTTTTCATTAACATTAATTAAAGCACAAATGTGAAGCCCACCTTTTCATCATAGAAGTGCGAAAAGTTGACTTGGCTCATATTTTTAAATGATGTTTAACGTCCATTTTTACTACTTTGGCATCACAAGTGATGGACATAGGCGATACATGATTTGAAATGTTAAAATTGAAAAGGAATATTTTATGTGGGAAAAAATACCCGTAGGTCATATCAGAAGAAAGCTCAATAATTCACACATACAAGGTCGATCTGAATAGTTTTCAGCCTCGGTCAAAGGTGGTAATGAAATTGCTAATATAATTTTTTTTTTTTTTTACATTGGTACACATTTTTCTTGAAATGTTATGTTATATAAAATGATTTATTTAATACAGTACCGTGCTGTATTAATGTTCTTTGTAAAATATTTAACGACAATGAAAGTTTATACCAAATGTATAAAATGTTATGGGAGCTGCTCTATTTCATGTACAACGATTAAAATTTAAACTATTCCACAACATGCTTGAAAGTCATTCAAGTGAAGGACGTGCAAAAAAGTGCATTAACAACAGAATCAATTGAACAAATACATTATACATGAAATGATATTAGCTGACCAACGAGCTAAAGTGCCTGATTTACTTAAGCTATACGCATTACAGAGGAACGTGTAAATTATATTTTACATGAAAAATGTTTAAAAGTTTTTACGCCAGATTTGTACTACGCTTTCTAAGCGCAAATAAAAAACGAATTCAGTCTCTTATAGTATTTTGACAGAAACAAAACTGATTCTGTGCGTCATTATAATTGTGAATGAAACTTGTATCCGTTATCATGCACCAGAATCAAAATAGTGAACATTAGCCGGTTGTTCAACCCCCCAAAAAGACAAGAGTCAATTCAATTTGCAGGAGAGGACATCAGTCATTTGGATACTAAAAGAAATTTACTAATTTATTATCATAGGAAGGGTAAATTATTATGGAAGAATTATTCCAATATTTTAAGCCAATTAGAAGAAAATAATTCAATTAAAATGCGGTTTGAATGTTATATTTTTATCGAGAACGTGCATCTGTTTACAAAATTAGTTTAACCAATGGAAAATTAAGAGATTTGAAGTATGAATTGTTTAATCACCCCCTTTACTTCCTAAATTTGGTTGCCTGTGTACTTCCATATATTTTTAAGGCTCTTCACTGCTCGTCAGCGATTGTCATAAAATCAAGATGAGATGCAGTTCTAGAGGGCCGTTTTGTAGACCTTTCGGAAAAGTATTTCAGAGACGAGATAATGGTATTGGAGCGTCATTGTACATTGCATTTACATTAGGAGCAGTATGAAAAACGAAGGATATGTATATATATATATATATATATATATATATATATATATAAAGCGCATATACCACCTGGTTTAAATCCTACGTATTAATCCCCCCCCACACTCTCATTTCTAGTTTCATCTGTTTCCATGCATAACGTTACCTTCGATACTCAATATTTACTTTTATCACCGTCACTTGTCTTCTTGCCATAGAAGGACTCCACGAGTCCGAAATATAGCGATCTCAAGTGTGACTTTTTCTTTGTGTTTTATCTTTTTCTGCTATTATAAATACTGTTGATTTATATATATATTCGTTCCTTTATTGTTAGGGTGACAACTTTCATGGTATTTAAATTATGGAGAGTAGATACACCGCACTTTGAGAATAGCGCTCAGCATGAATTTATAGCACTTCAGTCACCAGTGCTGGTGTGTTTCCAATAGCAGAGGGTGTTCTGAAAACTGAAAGATACTTTAAAGTTTTTGTTTGGAAACATGATACCAAAAATGAAGAAAACAGTATTAAAATTGACATTGGAATTGCAGTGAATTTAACTCAGTGATCCACAGTTAGACAAATCCGAAGCCGAAGGCTAATGCGAGCAAATATTTCAGTGGGAAAATGAATTAAGCACTTTAAAACAGTTTTTGAAATTGAACTCGGGCCTGGTGCAAGTGTTACATGCACTAAGGAGATAATGGGTACTCCAAATGTGGCTATTTAGGCGATAAAATTAACGTATCAGAGATCGTCCAAGCGGCAACGCGGCGGAACAGAAGGCTTGTCAGCTGAGTTCTTTAAGAATGCTTTACAAATTGGTAGACCTGTATAGAGTAAACTTCGATTAATTATTTAAAGGAGAAGAATACCCGAAGAGTGGAAAACGGCCATTATCCAACCACTCTAGAAGGGCAAACGTAGTAATAATACACCAGGAAACTACAGAGGGATGCCATTGTTCGAACCCGCGATCTTGGGTTTAGGAGGCAAGTATGGTAACCACTACACCACCAGGACCGACTCTAAAGAACGGTGTAATGGTTAGTTGGATAGTGCGAGTAATAGATATGTAGTAATTTGCGGTTTACCCGATTTCCGCAAGTTACGTGTAATACATAATATATAAGAATACACAAGAAACAATGGCTCATTAAAAATACAATTCAAGTTAACATTACAAATAACTAAATGAAACATTTCGCCTCGGTTTGTGATGGAAACTTGTTGGTCACGTGGTCATTTTCACGTAACTTTTCAGTACAGTGGTGCCAAACTTTGTACTTAGAGAGGATTTCAACATATATGGGGGGTTACGTTACACAATGAATTATTACGTGAAAAATTGCCAATTTAATGGGTTTCCCCAAAAATACTTATCAATAAATTATTTAAGGGAGTGACTCCTTAGAATTGTCTATAAAATAACAGTAATTAATATTTACTATTTAAGTATAAGTAGCGGCAATACAAGTGGTCTTGAATTCTATGATATTACATATCTAGATGATCTTTATTGACATTACATGCCAATAAAATGTATGAAATTCATGAATTCACGTAACATCTTATCAAGGACGTTAAAATATAGAAATCTAATGCTATTTAGTAAGCACCATATATATTTTTATCTATAGTTCCATTTCTCTCCTTTTTTAATGTCACTTTAACTGCATTAACTTGCTCGCGATGTCCATAGATTGAACGTGAATACTGTACGTGTAAAGTTTGTAGTCTTGGAAGAAATGAATTTAAATGAAATGATAGCGCTCATGAGCTTGGGCCTTGGGCCTTAAAAATATCTAACATTCACCTCAGAGCAAGGAAAAACTCCGAAGAAGAAAAAAAAACCTTACCCAGATAGCTTGATCTTCCCGGAAGAGGAACCCAGGAATCCGAATTGGTAGTCGTAAACGCTAGACCACGAAGGTGGTCTTTTTACTGGGCGTTTATTTCAACAATTTGCTCAGAGGCATTTTCTTCGGACTTGAAGGCTCTGCTACAATTTTGGTGAATATTTGTTTATTGTTGCAGAAAACCTTCTATCAGAGTTCCGATGATATCCATACATATATTTATTTCAATTTCACTGAAAACATACTTTGGTGTGCAAAGTGCACCTTTTTCTCCTCCTATACATTCCACAATCGCTTAAAATGCTGCCCGTCATAATTACCTAGTATGTATTTGATAATGTTTTCTGTTTTAAATTAGAATGCCTATATGCACATTCTATCCTTACCAAGCCTCGCCTGTTTGTTCCCTTTAGCTGCGCCTCTGTCATTTTGTAGTAGCTACAAATTCTATCATAACTTCACTTTATTAATCGAACACGTGAACTTCATCATTCCTTGTGTAATTCAATACAATGCCATGATATAATTATTTACACAATGTAGTAAACTTTTCTGTACAGGAGCCAGAGAGTACTAAGCAATCTTATTTGGTGGAAATGCTCACCCGCTGAAGTCAGCTGTGGCGTTGGAGGATAATTTTGAAGTTTTTGATGGGAGTGAGGTAAAATATAGGAATAGCTATGTAATTTATTTATTCATTTATTCACCCAGAAGGTTTTCGAAGGTGCAACCATAAGCATCAAGCATGTGTTACAGCGTCGGAGCACTATCGTACACGCTTGAACACTCCCGGCTTGTCACGAACGAAAGCTGCTGATTATTATGGTAGCATAAATTTGACGCGCTGGCTCCTGCAGCACAGTATTTTTGTCCACGTGCTTTACATAAATCAATGTTGCTATACCCGTGAGGACAGCTTTAATTAGCGAAATTAGCAAGTGCGCGCGGTAGAAAATCCATGTGTCACAAGTCTCCATGCTCATCAACAATATTATGCCATCAATCTGTGTGGGGTTGGGGTAGGGGGGTAGCGTCCATGGCAGAATGATTGGATCCTACATTCCACCTGGCAGTCAATGGACAAATTTATCGCGCCTCTCTCAGAGGTGTGTTACCAGAACTTCTGGCCTATATTCCATTGTATATTATTCAATGAAGAATGTAGATCTAGCACGACAGGACGTCAACAAGGTTGACATAGCTGTGAGAAATCATTTGACAGCCGCGTTTGGGAGCCATGGATAAGATGGGGTGAATCCCTCGCCCGGCCACCGCGATTGTCTGATCTAACATGCAGATTTATTCCTCAGGAGACATCAGGTGGTTCATGCATGGGAGACCTGCTGAAACAGAAAATGACTTTATCACAAAAATTGCTGTAGCTGGTGAAATCGCTCATGAAATGAGGTCTTTGAACGTGTGTGAGAATCAATGTTCCGATGCTGAAAGTTATGCATTGCTACTAATGGTAGCACATTCCAGCAATTTCTGTGATAAATAAATAAATAAATAAGTATGATGTTCATGAAGTTCAAACTTCAGCATATAAAATAATGAAATACTTAAAGGGGTAAGAAAGAATTCTTTGAACAATACACTAGATCATGATTGGTTAAAATATTATAACGATCTTTGCTCCTAACGCACTGAAAATGAACTAACATAAATAAATTAGCAGAACCTATAAAAAACTAGTTCATAATACAAGGGGCGTTCAATAAGTAATGCAAACATTTTTTTTTCTTAAAACTTATTCAGAATTCAAATACACCATGTTATTCCCTAATGTTTTGACTACAAAACTCTATTTTTCAACACAATATCCGTTCAAAGCTACAGCCTTAAGCCACCTTGATGGGAGGGCCTGTATGCCTGCATGGTGCCACTCAACTGGTCTATGTCGGAGCCAACGTCTTGCCGCATCAAGAACTTCCATATCATCCATGTAGTGCTTCCCGCGGAGTACATCCTTCATTTAGCCAAACAGGTGGAAGTCGGAAGGTGCGAGATCCGGACTGTAGAGTGAATGAGGAAGAACAGTGCACTGAAGTTTTGTGAGCTCCTCTTGGGTGCGCAGACTTGTATGAGGCCTTGAGTTATCATGCAGAATGAGAAGTTCATTTGCATTTTTGTGGCTACGAATATGCTGAAGTCGTTTCTTCAATTTCCTTAGAGTAGCACAATAAACTTCAGAGTTGATCGTTTCACCATGAGGGAGGACATCGAACAGAATAACCCCTTCAGAGTCCCAGAAAACCGTAGCCATGACTTTACGGCCAGCTGAGGGTACGACTTTGAACTTTTTCTTCAAAGGAGAGTTGGTGTGGTGCCACTCCATGGATTGCCGTTTTATTTCGTGTTCGAAGTAATGGCCCCATGTTTCATCGCCTGTGACAATATTTGACAAAAATTGTCCCCCTCAGCCTCATAACGAGCAACTAATTCCGCACAGATGGTCCTTCTGTGATCTTTATGGTCGTCAGTTAGGCGTCGGGAACCCAGCGAGAACAAACCTTTGAGTACGCCAACTGGTGGATAAGTGAGTCAGCACTACCAACAGAAACGCCAAGTTGAGCAGTGAGGTGTTTGATTGTGATCCGTCGATCACCTCGAATAAGAGAGTCCACACGTTCCAACACTGCAGGAGTCACAGCTGTGTGCGGCCGGCCGGCACGCGGGCGATCAGACAGGTTTGCTCCACCTTGTTGTGTTGATGACACAGGCCTCGAACAACGACTCGTCGTGCTTTTGTCCACTGCCAGGTCTCCGTGAACAGTCTGTAAGCACCTATGAATAACTGCGATGCTCTGATTTTCCGCCAAAAGAAACTCAATAACTGCTCTCTGTTTGGTACGCACCTCCGTTACAGGCGCCATTTTGAAGGGTAGTTTTAGCGCTGCCACCTATCGGAAATTCATGAAACTGTATGAGGTGAAGCGGGAATATTTAAAGATGTCCTGCACAAATTTTCAATTTTTTTCAACCAAAATTGGTCGAGAAAAAAAATGTGTTACATTACTTATTGAACGCCCCTCGTATATATACACAAAAGGTTAATAAAACTCAAGGAAGTGGCGAAATATTTTTCACCAAATTTCAAATTACGATAAAATTTTAAAATACCTGGTTTACATTACCGATCCCAAATTAACGGTTAAATGGGAGAAAAAGCAAATATTCAAAAAAGTAATTGATATGCGTTAAGAACTATAGAGATATTAGTCTTCCCAATACAGTTTGTATAAGTTTTGCTAAGATTTTAACAATGTGACGAATGTTATACCTAAAATACTTTTAAATATCCAACAATGTAGCTTTAGACGAGATCGAACTTGTGCAAAATTTGTAGTTATATAAAGACAAATAGTACAGAAATGAAGAGAATACAACCTACAGACACGTCTGCTATTTTTTGACTACATAAAAGTTATACGTTAAAAATTATGAGGAATTACGTTGAATAAAGGACATCCTAAACATTTAGTTTTAATGATACAACAAAAGTATGGGGCATTGGTTATTAGTATTTCCAAATTTAAAATTTATAAATTATAAAATGCAATCTATTAACTCAGGAATAAATCAAGGCTGCCCATTGTAGCCAATTCTTTTAACATATGCTCAGACGCATGACAAGCTCAGCTAAAAAGTCATTTTAAAATACGCTCTAATGCTTTTAATACATTTTATTCGCCAACGACCAAATGTTATTTGAAATTAATGAGGTTCAACTTAAGTTATCCCAATTTCAGCTTATCACAATAATATCTACATAAAATTTAATAGTACCAACTAAAAATCCAAAAATAATTTATTAGAAAATATCAACATTTGCCCAAAATCATGCTTAATAATTATATAATAAAATAAATTAAACAAATTATTTGGGATGTGATATTTCAGGATTAATTAAACAAATATTTTATACATTTCAGAATATATATGGTACCACACACCGAACATTAAAGAAGAAAATTAGAAAATACGCGCTATTAAATTTTTATGAAACAATGGGGTACCAAATTTTATTTAGGAATATGAAAATTTGCCCATAAACATACATTTTTTGATTGCTTTATTATTTATTCTTTAACATCTCAGGTCATCAGCGTCCCTTTCAACTCAGGGCGTGAAACGGCCGACAAATTTTGCTCAGAGGTCTCTCTTTCTGGCTTGAGGTTCATTTTCGTGCCGTTAATGTACGACACGGGACCCACGGCTTTACTTCCTTTCCGAAGGAAGCCCATACTTAGGAATTTTAAGCCCAAAAATCCATTGATCCTGGCCGGAATTGAACCCGAGATCGTGGATCTATGAGGCATGTATGGTTTCCATTACTCCACTAGGACCGACATACAGTTATCATGAATAATGTGGGAATGCAGTCGTTCTAATCTCAACATCGACATTGCAGTCGATAAACCAGAAGACTGTATCCAAGAGAGGAGGGCTTAAAGAAAACATACTCGTCAATTGTAGGCAGGATTGAGACCTCGTTTTTGCGAGTCTATTGTCGTATTATTTACAAAGAGACTACGAGGTCATAGAATACGATAGCTCCTAAACATTAAATATATATTAGCTTCTAGTATGTTTCAGTTCCCGTTAGTTAAAAGAAAGAAGAAATTGCATATACTTTTCCTTGTACTTTCAAGTTAATTGTGGTTTCTAATGCTCATAGAGTACTTTAATTTTATTTTTAGAAATTAGAAGAAATCTTGTTATCTCCTAATTAATATTAACCCTAGTTTTCGCAGTGCACACAAAATTATTTTGCCTAAAATACATTTTTTATATTTGGTGTTTTTAGAGGAATTTTATTCATATTTTGCATTCCTCTTAATTTGCTTCTATTTCCTCCTCCTTTAACATTTTAAGAAAAGTTATTTGTTATCATTTGAATTTCTACGTTTATAACAAATGCATGAGGCATTAACATGTTCATATAGTTACACATGTAATCACACACGTCGGTCCTGGTGATGTAGTGGTAACTATACTTGCCCTCTAAACCCAAGGTCGCGGGTTCAAACCCGGCCAAGATCGATGCATTTTTTGGATGTAAAAATCCTAAGTATGGCTTCCTTCGAAAGGGAAGTAAAGCCGTGGATCTCGTGTCGTACATTTACGGCACTATAAAGAACCTCAAGCACGAAAGAAGAGGCCTCTGAGCAAAAATTGTCGGCCCTTTCACGCCCGGAATTGAATGGAATGCTGATTACATGAGCTGTTAAAGAGCGTTCTTAAATAAAACGAATCAAAAATAAAAAAAAAAAAAAACCCACAAACACACACACACTTATACTAATTTCATTTATGAAGGGCTTGATTGTTCCTTACATTTGCATGTATTCATCGTATTCTCCTTCAATCGATCCCTTTCTTTTTGTCCTCCCACCCATTTTCAAGCGCAACATACTGCAGCATCCTTTGAAGGATTGTGCAAACAATATTTACCTTCTGGCCAATGTTCTTTTTTCCTTATTGTACAACATACAACCTCAGAAGCGCGGGAAATAAGGAATAAAAAGAGTTAATACCAAAAGGGTTTCAATATTGCAGAAAGAACCTGTAAAAAGAATAAATAAAAATACAGAATCATATTTAAAATACTTAATTACACAAGATGACTATGCGCAATAGAAACGATTGCTTACAATTATTAGTAAACGTGGGAAATATAAAATAAAGTTAGAAGAAATATTTAAATAAAGTGAAGATTTTTTCTAATGCGCCAATCTAGAGCACTAAACAGTGCAGAAAAATAACACCCCAAAATAAATCTAATATCAAAAAAGCGACTGAATTATTGTGATACATTGTATAAATATATAAACAGAATATGTAAAACACACTACAAGAATGTAGATCTTCTAGCAATGCAAGAGAGATAATTCAGTTCACACATTTTAATATTTAAAATGTTTATTGTAAATATAGAAATATGCTGAAATAATAAATCCTCTGTTTAAAAAGGAAGATTAAGTAAATTTCTTTTACCGTTAGAAAACTTGTCAAAGTCGGTCAAAGTCAGGCATAATTGATGTGAATTTTATTTAACATAATATTGATTAGCTCTATAAGCAAACATTACTGCTATATTCACGTGGCCATTGGGTAATCTCAAATTGCAGCCGACGGGAGAGGGTAAAGGAGTTCTTAAGGCTTTGGACTAACGGAGTGTACCCTGTGAGAAAAACACACGTTGGTGCGGGTAGCTACCTACTAGGCTGGAATGGATTCACATTGTTTGAGATCGCATTGTTCTCACATTTGACGCAAAATGTACCTTACTAATATTGATTGTAATGTCTTTGTCCCGAATACTCTCTTCGTTCATAATTTAACTCACAATGCTTGTCTTTCCATGAAGTCAAACACTTTCCTGAAATCTGTGAAAGCACAATGTAGCTTGTTCCTCTTTATCTATCATGTTGGTGATATGAAGCCTTACCGCATAAATCCTTGCCGTGAAGGAATGTATAAACCTACGTAGGTTAAAGCAGGCCCGGAAATTATATCTCTTAAAACGGAGACCGTTTTCATACAGTAGCACATTTACGTACTATAAGAAAGAATGGGGGGGGGGGGGCTGTTATGTAGTGTAACTCCCAGCCTATGTTAGAAAATGAAAGTAATTTTAATTTAAAAAAAATTAGGGAATATCCAAACAAAAAATCTTATATCATACTACCATTATTACTGTCATCTGTCATAAAAATTCAATTTTTAAAAACAAATAAATAAATAAACACATTAAGGAACAACGAATATACAAATCAATAATGGTACTTAAAATTTCTACCCTCAATTAGTTAGGATGCACGTATAAGGTTTGTTTATTAAAATTAGAGAGCAGTTCTCGATATATTAAATATTTATATGCTTTCAAAGTAAAAACAAATTAAGTGGATTAATCGGAACACCTTCCACCAAGTCAACCCAAAATCCTTGCAAATTTATATGTATTTAATAATATCCTTAGTCATTCTGTTGATACCACGTCCAGAAGAATTCTTGTATGCGTCTGCCATAAATGTCTGCCATAAACTCGGATTACAGCTTGCCTGGAAAGCATAACTGTGGCCCAGATGTGCCTCTAATAATGCAAATAACATTTATTTTCATTTCTCTCTAGTAAATATGCTAGGCAATATTTTCATATAACTGAATGCACGAATTTGTCTTCTTGTTTGCGGAGCTATTCAGAAATCCAGCCGTTGTGGATAACCCTTTTTGCTTAATTGCTACAATACAGTGTATATAAATTTCTGAAGAACTTCGCATTGAATTACTTTACATATAATGGATTGGCCCCCTTCCAGTTATTGAAATGCTCGCCGGAGCTTAGTAGTCTCCTCTGCTGAGTGCAAGGTGTGCGATGCCTTACCGACAAGCCTACACCGCGCGACCAGTACTATAATTATGATCACAATAAACAAAATTACAACCAATAGTGTATGAATGTAAGTATAATTTCATAATAGAGAAAGTACCAATTGCAACTCGGATAAGACTGGAGAGAGCCTTAAAAGTTCCTTTATCACCATTCTTATGGATGACATTGTAAAAGAAAGAAAAAAAAAAAAAAAATAGAGGATATAAACTGAAGAACGAAGACTTTAACGTATGTTGTTATGCTTCTTTTACCGAACAAAGAAGAGAAGCTGAAGACATTATTACATTCTTTTCAAATTGCGGTTGAGAAGTAAAATATACAGAAAAAAAAAAACCTAAATGGCTACTGATAAAGAATATTTCAAGTATATTATGATAAGTAATATCACGAGAGGGTCGGAGATTGCAATAAATTCACGAACGTAGTGAGCTTAGGCTCTCCAGTGATATTTATTGGAACTATTTTACGAATAAAACAAGAATTAAAATATAATTCCCGTAAACTTGGCTTGCAATGATGTAATAATTGTATATTTGTATTATGAATATTTTACTTGTTCAAGTCATCTAGCAGCAGACGAATGTCGATTGTCAGTAATGGCAATAGAGAAGAGCTAAATATGAATTTTGGGGCATTTCATGAATAGAATAAGAATAAAAGTTATATATTTGAAATTCGCGCACAGATTATTAGCAATTGTATAAGATGTTATACTTATGAATACCTACTTATTCAGAAATCGTGAGAATGAAATAGACTAAAGTCGACTATAACAATCGTTACCGTTCGATTTACTAATCCTACTGAGAAAATTAAAACAGAGAACACATTTTACCAGTCTGAACAAAGTGTTTTTTCATATTTATGAAATATGATTGCTTAGGCAGATATTGTTACATAGCTTACAAAACTACGGACTGTTTGGTTGAATATGCAGGAACAATTGCTTGAGTGAATACACATTAAGTTAGTTACATTTACAATTACTGAAAACACAGAAAAGTAGTCAGTGAAACGTGTTCAGGAATTATATAGTGCAGGTATAGAGTTGGCTACATTGACTCCTGTGATAAAATGTATTTGATAAAACTTTTCGATAATTTCACTGCGATATCGGGCTGTGATTGGTAAAAATTCAAAACTTTTGTTTCGTTTCATTGGTCGATTTTATGAGGACGTCAGACAAATGAAATAGTTATCAATAAATAAACGAATTAATAGATCAGGGTTGTACAATATCGACAAGTTCAATGTAAATACAAAGTTAATTTATTGCAGTCTGCTAGTAAAAATTATTAAATGAAGATTAGCGAACATGCTCTTATACAAATTACCACAGACATACGAATATTCTTAAGAATTCAAGGAAAATGAAAAAACTGATTTTTTTTTAAAAATAGACCGAAAATGTACCGGCATGGATAAAATTGTGGTATAGATTAGATCACACTTTTTCATTTATGAACATATTCTTTCTTTTGCACTTCGCATATTTCATGGAACCAAATGTCATACATAATTCTGATAACATATTCAATCCACGAACTCTCGTATATATCTAATTGACTCGGTAGTACTGGCAAACTCGAAAATAATTTTATTTGATTACGGGAACACCTGTCGATTTTAATTCCATTCTCCATTCTCCATACTCCCTTTGGAATTTTCTTTCCCTTCTGCTCAAGATTTAGTTTTCTGGATCTTGTTCCTATTCATATCCGTGAAGATTATGCTTTCCTTTCTATTCCAGACATTTTCTTCACAGGAGAAGACATTTTAGCCTCATAAGTTTCACTTGAAGAACTAGCAGATGAAGGGGATTCAAAATGATCTGAATTTGGTGCTAAGGTAGTGCGACATGTGTTTGCTGGGGTGGATACTTTAAATTGAGGTGATGGAGCAAATTGGTGCTCAGGAACATTTTCACAGAAATTACAGGACATTCAAAATCCTTTCTTGCAGATTCAACACTAGCAAGTACCTTCCAGGAGACAGTGAAAAATATTTTGCAAAATTTTACATTTGTCATGGTGTCTCTCGGATTTTGCTCAATCACTCTGTAGCGCTTTTGTCGTAAGCATTCTTGAGTGAACTGAATAGTGCCCTGTCCAATGGTTGCAGGTTGTGAGGTGACAGCCCCGAAAACTCAATTAAATTTTTCTGACAGAACTCCAGATCATCATCAGTTTTACTTTCATGGTTGCCCGGAATCCATAGTAATTTTCTATGTAATTTGTACACTTTTCTAATGTTGAACAGAAACAGTCCTAATTCTATAAGTGACCCGGGTAAACATATTTTAACTCAGGTTTTGCCCTCATACTTTTAAATATTACTTATAGGAATGTTGAAAGCGACACCGTTGAAACTGTAACTACGGAGGCGTTTTGTCCCTTTTCAGTCACCTTTCCATTTAAATTCAACGGGTGTGCCAAGCCATTGCATTCTGCAAGTTTGAAAGCAGCCCATCTTACCTGCAATGGCATTTTACCTGAAGCACTTTCTTGAAGTTCTAGGAGCCATTGCTTTAAAGTATTTTCTGTCTTAGAAAAGCAGACCGTTGGATGTACAAAGGTGGCTTCAGTCCGATAGCAGCCTCCTTATTTATCTTCACCTTATTGTGTAATGTGCTGAAGGGATACAGCTCGAATTAACAAAGCTATCTAATAGTTTCCATAGTCTCTTTATCCCAACTATTTGTTAAAATTAGACTTTCTCGACATCTGTAATTAAAAAAGAGACTAAAGGGTGATAAGTATATTTCTATGTATTAGAATTGTAACATAAACTTTGACAGCATTAGCCGTTAAGTTTTTTTTTTTTTTTTTTTTTTTTTTTTTTTTTTTTTTTTTGCTGTTAGAGCCAAATTATTACCAGGAGAGGAAAATAATAATGCATTTTATCAGGATTTATTTCTATGTAAAAAATGTGTCATTCCGCTGATTGAAATAGGAGCAAATAAATTTACATTTTTTTACTCACGTGAAAAAGATGCTAACATTTGTCACCTGTGTTTGCAAATACATAGCCTCTTTATGAAATGACAAAATGACAAAATTCGAAGCGAGCACATAATGATCACACTTCCAATATGGTGCAGTCAAATCACTGTTGCCAACTGTAACAAGCAAGCAATCAAATTCAACCAAAAGTTTTATCAAAATGATACCCTATCCTTATATAGAGTTGAGTTTTATCTTTGTTTATGTATCACAAGGGAATTTAAAAGGAGTGCGAGATTAAGTTATAATGTTTCCACTAAATGAATAGCTTTAGGATATAACTCGAAATAATAAATAATAGGTGTATTAAAAGGAAAACAAAAACCATAGGCTCGTTTAAGACCAATTTTGGCATAGAACCTATATCGTAAACAAAATGAGCTCAAAAAAAAAAAATGACGAGAACAGTTTTAAGATTCTAAGAAGCATTGCAAATCACATATTATATAATAATGAAATAAAAGCGAAGAAATCGGGAAATGTGTGAACATATAAAATGGACAAAAGCAAGAAGAAAAAGCAGGAGAGACCATAACGCAGAATCCTCAACGACCATTTACTGAAAATCCCCACTAAATTATCAAGCACATAAAAAATACTGCAGACTGGCAAGAGAGCTGGTTATTTCACCTTCAGTAAAGTTTCAAAACATATAAGAAAACTTCCTACTTCACTGAAAAATAAGAAAAATAGAATATACCTCAAAACGAGCGTGCATTTCTTTAATTTGATAGAAGAAAGAGCCTGCTACAAATTAACAGTAATAATAAAAGTAGATAAGGATAAAACACTTAGATAAAGTCACACTTGAAATTGCTATATTTCGAACTACTGGAGTTCTTCTTCTCCAGTATATTTCGAACTACTGGAGAAGAAGAACTCCAGTAGTTCGAAATATAGCAATTCAAGTGTGATTTTATCTAAGTGTTTTATCCTTATCTACTTTTATTATTACTGTTAATTTATATATATATATATATATATATATATACATATATATATATATATATACACACACACGTGTGTGTGTGTGTGTCTTCTTGCCATAGAAGAACTCTATTAGTTCGAAATAAAGCGATTTCAAGTGTGACTTTACCTTAGTGTTTTACCCTTTTCTACTTTTATAATTACTGTTAATTTGTTATATATATTCGATCGTTTGAGGTGGAAAATTTTTAAACTCTAATTCATATTTGTATTGATAATGCTGTAAACAACAAGTAATGCCTTTTATGTTCATTGTAGACATAGTGAGGTAATAAGGAGGATTTGAGCTCCTTAAATTTCACCAGTGCCTTAAAAGTTGAAAAGTGAGCAACAATTAAAATACTTATTTCCCAAATGGTTTCTCTTCTACCCGTATATCATGTGACCACTGATTGATATACATTCATTACTGTCAATAATTGTTTCAATGAAAGGGTAAGTTATTATCTTTTTCAATCTATTTGTTCCTTTAGTATAAGGAATCAATGTACACGTTCGGCTACAATTCGACAAATAATTAATTCTTCATGCAAAAACTGTTAATCATAAAACTCAGAGATATGCTTAAATGCAGGGATCCTGTCTTGAGTCTAAATGAGTCTCAGGGCCTACCACACTGCTGCTAATTGTGATGTTTTATGCGAGAGAGCAAAGTTATGTGTTAAAACAACAATCACAAAATTGTCTGAGAACATGCTCTATTATAAATGAAAAAGATATGCCGAATACACGAAAGACTTCGTTCAGAAATAGGATGTAGGTGTATGAGTTGACGGGAAGCTTATACGTCTTCTTCCCCAGTTAGCTGTTTCCACATCAAGAACATCTTGCCATCTAGTCAATGGACGGCTGATGTTTCTCTTTCCTTTTCGTTTGTAATTCACTAATATACAGGGTGAATCGAACTCTACCGACAAACTTGAACAAGTTGTTCAAAGATATTTTCTAAATGGTTTGATACGAGGAACCCATGGTCTCCGGTGGCTTATTACCTGGTAATTTCATTGTTTTCGTTTTGCAATAACTCAATGTATCTGCTTACTGGGAATATGAATGATCACAAACAAAACGCAACATTTGACTGCTTTAAAGCGTGTTTACATTACAGTCCGCCACCAATTAATCAACTATTCATCTCTTCCTGACAATTGCAATTATTTACTTCTAAGGATAGATGTCCAAGCATTACAAAAAATGACACGAAAAAACCCAAATTACACTGTTTAAAGTAAATGTTCAAATGTTGACCGTCATCATTACGACAATCTTCACAGCGATACCTTATGGATTGTCGCCCTCTCATTCCAGTAGATTGGCGCACAACGTCAGCAGCTACTGCAATCCTAGCAACCAGATTCATATTAGTTTATACAGGAGTCACGTACACTAGGCTCTTCATGTGACTTCAGAAGAAAAAGTCCATGGGTGTCGGATCTGCTGATCGAGCTGGCCATGAAACAGGACCACCACAACCGACCCATCTGTGCCCAACTGTTCATCAAGGCTTCCCTAACATTCACAGCAAAATGGACCAACGCCCCATCATGCTGAAACCAAATACGCCTGCGAATTATCAGCGGCACATCTTCTAGAAAATGTGGGAGGACATGTTCATGAAACTTTTATTAGACTACTTCATAGTCTGTCGGGCAGATATACGGCCCAATCAAAGAATCGTTAACGACACATACATTGGTAGGCTCGGTTCATCACAGCAGGTGAATTTTCATACTCCCAGATATGGCTATTCCGACTGTTGAACATGCCTACTTTAGTAAACATTGCCTCGTCTGTGTACAGTATCATAGTAAGAAATACCCGATAATGAGCTACCGGGGATAATGGGTTCCTTATATCAATACACCCTTAACAACTTTTGAAAATTTGTAGATGGAATTCGGGTTCATTTTGTATATCGGGAAGTCTGTCATTTGTCATTCTTTGCATTTGAGTAAATGAATAAGCTTTCACATTATTAAGTGTATCATTTATATTAAATATACCTAAAGTTTCTCTGACATTTACCTTCGTTATTTATCTAACTACTGAACACTTAAATCTTCATTGGTAAAATAAATAAATAAAAACAAACAAAAAGAAACATAATTATTTACCAGAGAGTCACTGATTTAAAGCAAAATAGAAAAATGATTTTTGTTTAGGACTGTCATCATTTTCCCATGGAATCTCATAAGGATACGATTTCTAGACTGACAACTTAGCTTGAAAAAGTAATTTCCGAATTGTTATACAGAAAATTTTCTTTCACATATTGTATTTCAATATTTAGCTCGCTTTTCTGCTTTTTCTCGTGAGGTTTTTATAATCAACACTTCTGCAGATGGTGCTCTTCAGAACTTTATGATCATGAAGTATCTTTTTACAGTAATCAAACTGTCTTCGCATTTTTCTTCGCTCTATTTTTGGATCCACGCTGTGAGCCTCTAGGTCTATTGATTCCGGTTCAGACACATCACGTGGCATGCCCATATTCTTTTCAACTCCCTGTCTCTGTTGGGAAGGCTTTCGTTCTGGACCTTTTTTCTCCCCTTGTGGCGCATTCTGTTCCTTTTCTTAGTGCTCTGTGTTTCATTTTACTCTGGAACTTTCTTACCATCGCTCGTTCGCTTTCTTCAAGCATATTTGGGAACTAAAATGTGCGAGCAGAAATAGGTGGCGTTCCTGTTAATTTCCATGCAGTTGTGCTCATCTCAAAATATGTAATTTCAAATTTAAAAAAATATTTAGTCTACTTCATAATATTTTTTCAATTTGTTTGTTGTTGTGTTATTCTTGAATTTCTTAATATTTAACATATTCTTAAGTCGCTGTTATAAATTGGGGTTTTTGTATAGTTATGTCATAATTACTTTAAATTTATACTTTTATTCTTAGCGTTTATATATTTTAACTGGTATACGGATGAATTTGTTATGTATGTTCTGAATTTAAACAACTGAAAATAATTTGATGTGACCCATTGAAATAATAAATAATTTGATAATTAATAAAAATAATTAATTAATTTGATAATTAATAAAAATAATTAATAAAAATAATAATAATAATAATTTGATGTGACCCATTGAAATGAACCAAATTTCTTCAGGGCAATATATTAGGACATTCAAAAAGTAATGGCAACATTGCTGTTCCTAGCCGCTACAACTGAAATCTCCTATTATGCTTAAGAGCAGTAATATGTTCATAAATTACAATATTGAAAGTCTTGAGGTAACCATATTTTGTAAATATAGGGACTCTTTCTGATTTGTAGTAAGTAATTCGGCCCTAACACGTGTTCAATAGGCATGAACAAATATGTTTAATAAAAATCCAGTTTCAAGAGATAAACCTGGTGCTTTAGGACGTTACAAGAAACTTGTAGGCGAACATCCCTATCAAGCAATACAATAGCAAATCGATCGCCAACAAAAAGAGAACTGTGAACACAAACTGCCTATGATAGACCCGTCGATGCAACAGATATTTCATTGTTGAGACTGTTAGGGTTTTATTAGAGGAAGACAGATATTGAAAATTTATGGAAATTTTCATAGAACTTACTTTTGCAACATCGTCAGTTAACGCATTTTTAGTAAAGTAGCTGAAAATACGGAAATTTTATGCCGGCATAGGCTAATTAAAATTGAAAATTGGCACCAAATGAAGACGGCAAGACTACATTTGGAGCAATTTAACATGAAAGTAAAGTCTTTCTTCATAAGCCCTAGTGGTTATGATTTGTTTTCGAAGATCAAAGACACTGTAAGAAGCATTCGCGTTCAGTAGAGAGTTGGTATATGCAAAGAGCTTTAGATCGTTCACTGAGAGATACCCAGAAATGATGCTATAGATAGAGTGCGCCGTCTTCCAATGCCCAAATATTTTTATGCTGAGCTCTCTGGTATTATCTTTCAAATTTCTTCTCCTTTCTTACTATGGAATATTTAGAATGAAGTTCTGTGATTTACTTTTTTGAATTTGTTTTATTCTATTTAAAATTACAGTTGATAATCTATTATGGTTAGTCGGCAGTAGACGAAACATCTTTTGGTACCAACTGCAACGAGACCAATCTTTAATTAGTTCACATTTCTAACAAGATATGAGCATGCTGTACACAAATTGTAAGCCGTTGGCTTTATAGAAACATCACACTATTTGCTACATTTGACACGACTTTGCCTGACTATTCGAGTATAGCTAACTTTAAGTGGTAGTCTACCGAAATGCTCATTCTTTAAAACTGGAGTTTTGAAATTGATTCTACGAAACAAACTCTCAGTTTGTTCTTTTGTTAAAGAAATGTGCGTAATATCATTTTTTCTGCAGTTTTAGTGTTATTTTTTTTCAAACATGCAAACTGAGTTTTTCGAATTGTAAAGCTGTGGTTCAATGGGATTCTTCCCCTTCATCTTAGCAAATGTTTCGTCCATGACTCCGGTGGACATAGTCAGTGGTCTGTTCGACGTAATCTTCTTGGAGGAAAAACAACGAATAACTCGTTAAACGAAAATTTTGCCGTAAATATACTGGGGGAACTGAGCGTGATTAGTTTGCTTGGCTAAGGGAAGCTCGAGCTAGTGGGTGCTTCTAACGGGATGTTGGTTATTGATTGGCTCACGTAGTTTCGTCTTAATACTCTGTAAAGCCGGTTACTATGCTTAGTGCATTTACATGACGATTTTCCCTACACACCAGAGGTTATCATAGCACAATACTTTGACAAAATTCTGGTGTTCAAAAAGACGCCCAGTAGAGTCATAAATCCAACACAAAGACTAAGCGAAAGCTGGTGCCAATTGGCGAATGTCAATCAATCAGTGAAAAGCCACGCCATTATATTTAGCAAACGTAGCCTAGCTGCAAACTTACTCACCTACACATATGTACAGATGGCAAAGGATCTGGCCAGAAAATTCCCTTACTTATTTGGGTGTTATACTGGTCAAAGATCTAGCCATATATATACTGCTCACAAGATTCAGGCAGAAATTGCTCAGGTGTTCCCAATGTTAAGTTCAAAATATATACCAATCCATTTAAAGTTACACATTTTCAAAGGTCTGATAATTCCCATCCTGCTGTATGCCTGCAAAACATGGGGCATAGTTAGCCGCTCTTTCTACAAAGGAAACCGAAAGTGGACATGCAATATCTACTCTGTATATTGCTGTTTTCTGAACAGTTATTTCATGAAGACTCTTCTCTCCCATATATGGAGGATGAATTAAAGAGCAGGGAAAAGAAAATCTACGTTAACCACTGTACAAGAGTGCTCTCATCCGTTCATTGGGTAATTATGATTGCCTATCAGGACCTAAAACAATATTCAACGTTCCACGGCTGATCTGCTTGTATCTTGGATGACATTTGGAGCGGATTTTAATGGGGGTGGTTTTTTAGATGGATTATAAATGGATTATGGAGAGATTAATGCCTCACGTTAGTAACGCCAGATGGAGCGGGGTTTGTTATGGATTGGGTATCGGTTAGGTGTGCATGGTGGATACGGTTATGTTGTTGACTGCTGGTCGTGATCTTATTGTTTTCCCGGCTACTCGCAGTGACATCTGCTCCAATTCTGTTGGGTTAGATCTCAGGGTCCTCTGAAGTGTTTTGTGGATCAATTTAGATCCACGATAACAGTAAATGTATCGCCCAAAATACACTAAGTTGACTTCTTCCAAATAGTTTATTCAAATCTAAAAGTACTGGTGGTTATTTCCTGACTATTCGTCATTGTCTATAAAAATTGCCGTTGCTTTGTTAAACTGATACTCTGTCTCCTACTTTAATCTCGTAAACTTTTCACCCATCTTTTATTCCTATCACTATTGCCTTTATTAATGCCCGTTGTACCAGCTGCCTTACCTTTACTACTAACTACTAGCTAATTGTTCTTCTCGCGACTTTTTACCAACTATCTTTCAAATACACTACTCAAAATCTCCCTCTGTTAACTTCTAACTTCTAACTGCACTTCCCCCCCCAAAAAAAAAATCAACTTCTGATCCTGTACTCCTGTTTTTCTATATCATCGCCACGCCTCTTGCTAAATTAAATTCCCTCGTTTATTATTCTATTTCAGAGTTATATATTCACCATTGGTTATATTAAAATATTTATTGTATCGTTAAGTTCTCATTCGTTGATTTTAATTCGATGCCCATTGATTGGTTAAAATCATTTTCCCTCTTCTGACCTTCACCATCTTCCCACAAGCCTGAATGTTCCAAGAACAGCCTATCATATATTTCGGCACCTTCCTTACATGCTGCATTTCTAAAGTCACATCTTTATCCTCTCTTAGTTATAGATTTCCAAATGTTCTCATAAATAACGCACGCATTTTTACCATTTACTTTCGCACACTTGCTCTTGAATAGGCTGTGTACTCCAGGCCTGACTGTACTAAAACATTTTCGTCTCCGTTTTCTAACATTTCCATTCCCTTTTTAAAGTTATTGCTATATCTTATTTGTTCAAACTCTATCCCGTTACAGCCATTTTATAGTTTGTTCATGTTTGCCGACTAGACGCGTGACTGTTAAGTTTTTGTTTTTTATTACTGCGAATTTCCTTTCTAAATATTCACATGAACAGAAATTTCGTGACCTGACAAAGGCACCTGTTTCCATTTTATATCTCATAGCTTTGTCTAATGAAGGATCAGCGCACGAACTGTCAATAAGATTGCAAGGGATATATTTGTCACTTTTCCACACTTTTACCTACATATGGCTCCAGCCAATGTATACAATGCCTCTTGTAAATTACAGTTACCTGCCAAATAACATACATATAAGTACAAGTCTCAAATTATATCTATCCCTATTAAACCAATCTCTAAATTATTTAATTATACATATACATAATAAATATCCTTATCAAATCATTACTTTTATAAATATAACTCTGCACCCTCAATTCTTAGATCTTTGTAATGATCATTACAATCAATTTATTAATCTCATAAAGGTAGCTAACGGGTGTAAAGAAAAAAAAAAAGATAGCCTTAATTTCTGCAGCACATTTAACTCATTCAAAGGATATAAAATCTTTCACATTTTAAATATAGCTTTATATGTTTATATGTTATCAGTACGGATATGATGATAATTTACCATTTTTATCAGTATATGTCCATATTCATTTTCAGCGAATGTATCAGATTCATAGAGAGAAGCCTGCACTGCATCCATCCAACCACAAAACATCCTATACCAGCCATCCTTCATCGCGGTTAAGCCCTAACGTGAGCAGGTATGCAGTAAGTGTTGGTTCCTAATACAGCTTGCCTATTAGTCTAGCTCTGACTGAGTGCAATTTCCGAGGCAGTATGTCTTGAAAACCAATTTCATGCTCTCTGTCAGCTGTCAGATTTGATTTATTCATCCAATTGGTCTAATAATTGCCCAGGAAACCATGCTCAGTGACGGCTGATTTATTCGTCTGACTTAGACAGCAGTGACCCATATGTTCTGATAGACGAGTATTATTACTGCACTATGTGGTACCAATGTTAAAACCGCTATGTGTGGTGCACACAAAGAGGTATTCTGTAGATACCGGTTGAGGCAAATGTTTCTTCAGAATCGTAAAAAAATGTTTTGCCCTTCTTATATAGTGTGTCAATCAGTTTGTATTTTTCTAGAATGTTAGACTCTTCTCACTTTCATGACTCAGTAAACGTTAGCTTGTCATTTTTGTTCCAGGTGTTATTTCTAGTTGTAAAGCGGCAATATACAGAACAAATGCTCGTTGTGTTTTATTTTATGCCATCTGTAGAAACACAACCGACTGTCGAGGGAATTCTCCAGACTTCGCATGATGAGGATGATAAGACCTTTAAAAAGTGTAATTTCATAAGTGCAGGCATCGATGGTGAACTGAACAGCTGAGTGTTTACTCCTTGTGTCCTGTGTGTAATATCGCGATATGTTTCTCAAAAGTTAGCCCTTTATCTAGTTGAACAAATATGGAAGGGCGTTTTCCCACTCTATATTTTGGTATCTCAAAGAGTACGGCAGTTTGCGGGCATTGAGTGCTTGCTATCAGGACCAGGAATAATGGCAGACTAGTGGTAACCAGTCTGTATACAATTGCTGCGTTCCTACCTGTGCTTGTGCTTAACCGCAGTGTGAGGGGTGTTAGTAGGACGATTTTAAGGTAGAGGGAGGCGAATTATGAGAAATTGTGTTCAATTAACTTCTCCTGATGTAATGAGTGGACCTAGTGTCCAGGTATTTGCTGATATAAGAATGTGCTAATAACCGTTATTTGGTTTTGCATTCCTATATTGCTTTAGATTTTCTATTTAATTTAGTTTTAAGTGCAACTTATATCTGGATTTTTTTATTCCTATTGAAAGGAGTTGAAATAATGTCATCCAAGATGCCTGCAGTCCAGTCGTGTCACCTTGAATCTTGACTTTGGCCTACTTTGGCAATCGTAATTGCCTAGAGAGTGAATGAGAGCACTTTCATGAAATGCTGTAGAATTTCTTGGTCCGGTGCCTGCTTTCTTCATCTATGTATAGAAGGGAGGAGGCTTCCTGCCTCGTGTGGAATCTGCGGTATAAAGAGTAAATTGCATGAAGCCCTTTGAAGAAGTATCAGAACTATCTGCTGTCATGCCCCAGATTTCACAGGCATACAACATGAGTGGGATAATAAAAGCTTTAAATAAGTGAAATTTTAAGTGGGCGGGCATTGCTTTCAAACTAAATATAGTGACTCAGTTGAGCAATAACTCCCTGGGTGTAAACAGTTCTAGTGATGTGTTGGGTTCTTGCTAAATATTGTGACGAGCTAAGTAATGGGTGTCGACAATTCAGTATATTTGTCATTATTTCAGGTTATAAGCACAACTTTAGAGAATGTGTTCCTATGAGGATATTGCTTAATTTGGGGAAGTTGTACAAAGCTTTTGTGTACAGTAAGTTTGCAGCCTAGCCTCCAGTTAAGCTCACAATTTCCTGTTGGGCTACCGTTGTTAATGTCAAGTAACATTTCGTTTGGTGACGCTACTTCCATTAGAGAAATCCTGTAGAACCTTCCAGAAGCTATTGTGACGTGAATCACATCCGTTTGGAATAGTTCAAGCCTTAACCGGAAATCGAAAGGGTATAAAACATAGGGGCGGCTTAGCGAAAGTTGTCACTCATTGGGGTTGCCAGGCCGGGGAATGAACCGGACGTCGGTGCCACAGCCAGCACTCTACTTAGCTCAGTCAACATCGACCTAAGGCAAGTTGCAGGCCAAGGTGAAATGTTCTCTGCCGTTCTCTATTGAACAAATAAATTTAATTACACGTAGAGTAAATGATTTTAGTGCTCTATCTCCGAAGCTTCTTGCCCCTTCCCACATCCGACTAGTCGTGGCATTATTGATGGAGGCATAGCTGTCAGATAATAGTCGTGACATTATGAAGCCACGGCTCTTAGCCGATTAGGTCAGCAGATATCCGGTTATACAAATACTAATATGAAGAAATTACGGCAGTCAATCAATAACAAATATTCCAATATAAGCATCCGTGAGCTCTAGCTCACATACAATTCAAATACAAGTACCCATATTGTACACGAATAGCGACACAAATTTGATTAAAATTCAACCAGGGTAACCAGTCATGATGTAGTAGGCGAGATCAATTGGAGCAGAGTAATGGAAGGCCTCAGCACAATCCGACCGCAGAATGACAGACATCCCCTGCGCTCTCCTCCTTCTCACTCACGGTTACACGGATAGCTCGCTATATGAAACTTCCCACCCTCACATCCAGATTCATACCACTAGACCTTGAGATTCTTATCCGCCGATCCTGATAATCCGCATTCTCTACCAGATATCACATACAATGTCATCGAAGTCTCATAAGGCCCTTACGCCGAGATATTCGGTCTTCCTACGCTAACACAGAGAGCTCTCTAGGGAGACCATTAAAGCCAGACTGAACTTGATGATGGTTAAGTATGGAAGGTCGCCAAAACCCTCCGAGGTAAAACAGGTAAGACTACCTACCCCATAATGGCACCACAGGCTTATTCTGTGACCCCAAAAGCAAATGATCTCTCCAATTACTTAAATTGTCTATTAGGCCTAGAATTAACCCCCAAGTCCTAAACTGCTCAAGTCAAGAAGTAGGATGCTCCGTTTTATGGCGTCCACCGGGAGAAATGACATTTTATCCCCGTCTTTAACCGTAGCGAAACTACAATGAAAAATAAAATTGTATAAGCTTTAAACTATCTATTTGAAATGATTAATTGTAATACAAGAAGAACGACACCTTATTTTCTCCTTATCCTTTTTCAATTCAAGTTCAAAGTCCACATCGCACTCGAACGTCTGAAACCAATAAATGCTGCCGGACCTGACGGGATAGCATCCCGCATACTACATCTATTCCATTCCATTCCATTCCATTCAAAGCTGTGCTCTTTATTGCCAGTCTTCAACATGTATGCCGCATTAGGCCATTTTCCAGGAGAGTGGAGAGATGCTCGAGTGGTCTTCATTTTAAAACCAGGTAAAGATCCGGTACTTCCTTCAATTTTCCGATTCGCCAGTCCCATTAAAGGATCTTTGAATGACTTCTAATCACCCGAAATATCCTTTTATTGAGCGACATTCAAATCATCCGACCTCACCAATTTTATTTCTATCTTGGGTATTCTATTGTGCAACAGCTGCTGAGGGCGGTGGGGGCTGCAGTTCTGGCTTTTTAGGACAGGAGTTACACCTCTACAATATCCTTAAACTTAGAAAATGCATTCTTTGCGACCTGGTAACCCGGCCTCCTATAAAAATTTATTTCCGTTTTGATATATGTAGTTATTTGCAAGTACCTCAAACACTGGTCGTTCAAGATGACAGTGGCGGAAAACGGCTTTACATTTAGATCTGTAGGAAGCGGGGTCCCAGGGGCATCTGTACTATTCCCGTATGGCATACTACCCCACACACCGGAATCTACATAGCTGATACATATACTGATATACTGATGACGCCCTGCTAGTCAAAATAGATAAACACGTAATCAGAGTATTAACCCATTCAAGTCGAAATGTGGTGCAAATGCAGGCGAATGTCCATAAATCCGGCAAAAGCCATGCCATCATATTTAGTAAGCGCCCACTGCTTGGAAACTTCCCTACACTTCCATACAGGCATCAAACTCCCTTCCATATTAGGGCGCTCAGTTGGATAAGAGTTCAACTTTTTGGAAAACATCAAGCATATTGAACACAGGGAACAATCGCAAAATTGTTCCGGTTTTCAGTTCAACATCGATGCCTGCACACCTGAAGTAGGCTCTGCTCATCCCCATCACGTGTATGCTGCGAACTGGGGAATGGCAGCAGACTGTTGGTTGTGCCTTCTAACAAACTACGAGCTATTTATTCTTTGTATCGCTGCTTTCCTACCAGTCTACTTCACTAGATTTCTTCCCTCATATATGTGGAGTACGAAATTAGTCATTGGACATACAAATAGTGTTAGGTAGCTATGAACCTAGAACCACACCCCGGCCACGACTCAAGGTGCTCTGTCGAGCATGCGGATACCCTGCATAACAATAGCTTTTCTCTTCTCAAGGGATAAATCCATATATAAGATGGGGTGTTCACCCCAAAACTATCAATCAACAAACATCTCAGTAATAAGCTCTTGGTGAGCTCCTGAGTGACTCACCAGGCTTGCCACTAAAGCAATAGCAATACGCCCTATGGCCATACTGAGTAGCTCATATTAACCGGAACATGCCCATATTGTTTAAAAGGCGGATAACAGGTCTAATCATAGGAGTTTCAACACTACTTTCCAACTACACACATTCTAAATCTCAAAATAATGCTACAAAAATACCTAACTTGTGGTAAAGCACGACACATGGACATGAACGCAGCAAAGCACACAGGCTGACCACTATCCAGCTTGCTAATATTGACTGACTGATTAACGAATCAGTCGCTGCCTTGTCTCCAAAAACATTACATCGAGCACACGTAGTATGATGTATATCGCATGAAACGTTTAGGAAGATGGAAGGGAAGAATCCTATTGAACCACGGTCTTGCATCCTGGAATATTGAAATGGCTTAGCTGAATCGTCCACAAAAGCCTACATTGTTCATATATCTCAATACCTTCCTCTTGTTATATTTGAATGGCAACTGTAAATCATACAAAAATGGCAGGGAGAGGGAGAGAGAGAGTAAAGGAACGACAAATAGACTGAGAGATATAGGATTTGAAGTGCAAGATCTATCAAAATGTAAACGCATTCAATTTATATACTTTATTTGTAAAAGTTTGATATTATTTATACAAATGATGCAATATTAATCAAGAATATTATTAACTTATTTTACCGAAATTAATGTTTCTTATATGAAAATTATATAAAGCAGAGGGGTTCGTGGCCGTGTTTAATACGAAGGTAGTGGAATTGTGATCACTCCAAATACAATTAAATCACACATGTTTTCTGCACAAAAGCACGTCATTTCTTCCCCTATGACACATATTTCATGACAGCAAGTATCAAACTTTCGGCACTGACACCATGGCTTACTTTGCACATATTTCTTGCATTTATGTCAATAAAGGGAAAGTCACAACAATTCCATCAAATACTTTTTTCTAGGATCAGTTTGCACAATTTAACGCTCTAGATTTGTTTGATTTGTTTCTTGAAGACAGTCTACCACACCCTTTTTGAGGCTCAAGATTTCTTTAGTGTTTTAAATACAATGAAAACCTGGCATTTTGTTTTCTTTGTACTACTTCTTCTCTGGGTTTTAATTTTATAGTTTATCAGGTGACACAGACAATTGCTGTTGAGTGAATTTTGGATTTTAATCCCACATTGCCTTCTGTAACTGTTTAATTTTGTTTGAGTTCTCGATGGAGCTTCAGGAGTTATAGCTGAGAACTGAAAGACTTCATTTTTAATATGAAACATTTTATGTAACATTGAGTTATGAACTTTTTATGTAGCATCTGTAAGGAGAAAATTGTAAAGAAATAATTTATTTAAACTGTGCCATCATCTGATTGAAAAGAAACCTACATCTGATATCATCGCCTATTCATAGAGAAATGCAAAACATATCAATAGCATGTTGCTGCTTTAATGTTAAAATAATATGGCATACTTAAGCAATAACGTGATTTATACAACTCCATTAGCTCAGGGCTTAACTATGAAAGTCCACGATAACGGAAAGTATGAAGAACCGCTACTTACCATCAATCTTAAGTTCTTACAAATTAGACAAAAAATTCACTTTTTGAGACAAGCTAAGAGAACATTACTCTCTCACGTTTGCAACTCATATAATTAATAAAACCAGAATTCTTATTTGTACCAGGGTTTCTTTAATTTGTTCATCATTCTATGTAAGAAGAATTTGTACTATTTTACCACAGAGATTGGCGAATAGATATTCCAAATTTAATGAATTAGTGCTAATAATAATAATAATAATAATAATAATAATAATAATAATAACAATACTTGCCAAAGACTGAATTTAATAACAGTGTTACGCAACTAAATCCACTCGTTATTTCGGAAGTTACAACGGAGCTTTCTATCAACGTAATGACATTGTTAGCTGGCATCTGTAGCTTTGTTTGCTTTAATGTTTGCATAAGCTGCATAATGAATGCTAATTTTATTTAACAAACTGTTTCCTTTGTTACCGTTCTTAAGCAAGTAAGCTCGTGGCTAGCGAGAGAACCATTGCTTGTTTTCATAACAAAGAGCATCTAATCATGAACTCCGCTATCAATCATTCTTTCCGTAATTTTTTTTTCTTGTCACATTATCGATTACCTAAGCCTATTGCAATCATTTGTGTGGGACAACATTTTGTTATTAGCGGGCAAGCGCAGATAGACATTGTAGAGCATCCGTAAGACTGAATCCTCTAAATTCTAAGTAAATGCAACATTAATTGTACTTCCTAATCTATCGTAACTACCATTCTAATTCTGAATTCAACAAGTACTACTGTATCCGTTTATAGTGCATTCTGGTACTACGCACACAGTAAAGATTTATGAATTACGAGCTCTTTTTTACTTTGTGCTGCTTAATATATAAAAACTATTTATAAATTTTACAAGAACTTCGAACATTTATCCATTCGCTGATTGGCATAACTTCAGCTTGCGTGTGGAATTTTTTATAAACACGAGAAGTATTAATGCATACAATTTCTCACCGAAATTATTGTGTTTTCTCACCAAAACAAAAAAGGGAAGAAAATAAGTTTCTCCTACTTTAGCGTTTTAGTATAATGCAAATTACTGCATAACAGCGTGTGCAATTAGGTGTCTTAGAAGATAAACGGTTCAAGGTACTCCGTGTTGGTTCAAAAAATGGTGTTTAGATTAACAAGGTCTCAGAATCCAGTTAGGAACAAACCATCTCGGAAAAAGAAGAGGAAGAGGTACAAAACATACTTTTTCAATATACAGGCAAAATAAATATGTTCGGTACCTGCAGGTTTAGGGATGTTATGAAGAGGAAATTTGTAGGTATTGAATATTGCTTAACCACGTTTAAGAGTGAGAGAAACCTAAAATAGTTGTTTGAAGTTATAAAATATGGATTCCACTCAACCACGCACGAAAACAATCCATTGATTGAATGAGATCACACTATTTAATCATTCACTTTAATATTTAATTGTTTTGAGCATTACGCACATTTTCTGTCATATAACTGTCGTGAAATACTAATGGATTGTCCATTACTAGTAATCGTTAGATATCATCTTTGGACTATCTAGCAAAATTGATTATTATCTGAAATCCCTTTGCAAAGGAATTTGTGTCTTTATTTTGCCAAATTAACTTTATTTTTTTCAAAAGGAAAACGCTTTCTTCATATACATACATCAAAAGTCTATTATGCTCCAATGTCCGATAAAGAGGTACGAAAGATTTTTTTGTACGTGTACAACTCCTGTACTCTGGGAAATGGTAATCTTTTATTCATCACATGTGTCTCCTGTTGTTAAATTTTATCTATGAAGTCATAAGATTTGGGTATTTCAGTGGTGTTAAACTGTACTTCAAATAAATGTTAATTTTAGTGATAGAGGACTTCTTCTGAGTTTGCATATGGTGGAACTATGGCATATTTTAAATTGGAGTTGTGTATCGCTTCAAGATTGTAGTTATTTTTGGAAAAATATTTTAAATACAATAGAGTGTATGAATATGATCAGCGGGAGTGCGTGTACTGACCACATGCTCCTTGCAATTATACTAAAGGAGTAAGTACTGATGGAGTCAGGGACAGGTATTTGAAGCGAGAGGCGATAAACAGCTATGAACGGGACGGAACAAGACATGGACATCAAAATTAAAAAGGGACTGGAAACAACGGAACTACGGTTCATTTGGATGGTGGTCAGGGGAATAGAAAAAGCGCATGGAGGAAGGGTAAAATTCGCTGAGGGATATGGATAGTCAGCAGACAATTGCACAATGAAGGGATACAATTTCGCGAAAAATAATTCGGGGATAAAATATGAATGGGGGATGGAGCAGTACATCAAACCAGGGGCCAAACTCAATAGACTCGGTTGGCAAAGACTAAGAGCATCGAGGATGATTAAGAACACCGAGACTATGGGCAATCAAGGACACATGCACTGGCTGAATGTAAAGATACGAAAGAATGGAGGAAAAAAAAAAAAATCTACCACACTCCTTTAAGAGATCGAACAAACGAAACTCTATTGATGGGCAAGGGAGGGGAATCTGAATCTGAAAAGCCTTATAACCGGGGAGGAGGAGGGGAGGGGAAAACAAATTGATTGAATCCAGTTGTGTGTATGTTATTCCTAACTTGACTTCTTTCTATTTTTGTATAAGTCTTTTTAAAATATTTAAAATTATTTTTCTTTCTTTTATTTTATTTTCTTTCGTTTTTATTTTTATTGCTTTTTGGGAAATATCTATTCTAATATATTGTATTTTATCAAATAGACCCAGTGAATTATAAAAGTAGTTGAACCCGTTATCCTGTTGAAGATATTTTTATGTTGGTGCTGCATAAAATAAATACACTTCTCCCTCCTCCCCCTCCTCCTCCTCCTCCTCCTCCTACTACTACTACTACTACTACTAGAATTATGGACGATTTTGAACACGAGCTTAATGGAATGGGAAATCAAAGATAGCTTCACAAATGATTGCGTTGGAGCATCACGTGATCAAATTTACGAGTGCTAAAGACAAGATCTTTTGCGACGTGTTTAATGTGTGAATGAAACATATTTAATTGCATGTATGGGTTACCTGACTATGCATTCAATATCGGATATACATAAACAGATAGGTTTTTTGGCCGTGTGGGTATAATTAATGATATTGTTGTTTATCATGAAGTTGGCGCTTCGTTTGAGTTGATTTTACATAGTGCACGTTTATGTCCCACGACTTGTCTCCGATTTACTGGATGCAGGTTTATTCCATTTTTGTTTTGCCCAAAAGGAGATGAAGTATTAAGTCTTCATTTATTACTGTCATGATATCATTGACAGATCAAGTGGCGTTGTGAAAGTAGAGCTGCAAGTCGTCAATGTATAGCAGATAATTGGAGTGTTTTATTGTTGGTGTACCGTATTAAAAATAGTGGTCTAAGTACCGAAACCTGAGGAACCCCTGCCTTAATGAGGCGCTAGAGGGGAAAACAACCATCCATCCGCTAATACACATTGCTAACGCTCACTAAAGTAGGATTCCAACGAAATGGGTAGTACCAATACCGGTACTAGCACTAATGCTACCACGGGAAAAGATAAATGGCTAATGCGATATTGACAGATTTATTAAAATATGCATTAACAATTTAACAAATACATTCCTAAAATAAGTTAAATATCATAAATATATGACTGAGAGAATGCATTATTTATGTGGTAATTACAAGCAAATTTCCAATTAACTATGGAATAAAAACTCAAATGAAAATGTATAACAAAATTTCTTCCAAAACTTGAAACAAATAACTACAGCTAAGGTATAAAAGTACTCTCAAATGCTCTTGAATATAAAATACCTAAATTTAAAATAGTTTAAAGCCGTGTTAAAGTTAATTCTATTGATTCAAATGGCTGCATATGCATAATGAGTTGTCATAAAGGAATGAACTAGAAGAACCAAGAAATATCAAGCAGACCGGTAACAGAGCTTTATTAAGCCGACACAACTTACTATGCTGGGTACTGCAATATATACCCAAAATTGTAGAATTTAGGCTTTCACTGCTGGCGTCAACTTTTCGAATTGAGTCTTTCGGACTGTGAGTGGTTCAATGGGATTCTTCTTCATCTTCCCAGATGTTTTGTCAACGACTGCGGTGGACATAATCGGTGGTGTGCTCGGCGTAATTTTCTTGAAGACGAGGCAATAACTGACTCGTTAATAGGAGTTGTGGCCGTTAATCCTTCAAATTATGTTAAAACTAATATTTCGAGGTAGACTTTTGTATGTGTCGTAAGACAAGAATTGGGGTGGGCAATGTCTCTCCTGGTGAGGCATTGCGGGTTCTAACGTGGCTGGCAGGGCCGCCAACTAAGTATAACATAGCGAAGTTGCTTGGCAAACCTAGGGAAATAAGAGAGAGATATTGAAGCCTGGGGGGGGGGGATCCGGGCTTTATGTAAAACTGTTGCTGCCATCTCTCGATCTCTCAGTGAAAAAGTGGTAGATGATGGAAGGGTAGCATCTATGAGAATAAGAGAAAAGCAATCGTCGAATCATGGAAATTAGCATGCTGTGCTATTGGCAATGGGGAACGTCTTTTGACTGAATGCCTGTGATTGTTCATTATGATAGAACCATGGTAGACGTTAAGACCAATATAGAATGCTAAACAAAACTTGCATTTGAGTAAATGCACAAAATGCGTTGAGGCACAGTTGAAAAATGAATAAATTTTAAACTGTAATTTCAGGTTGGGACTAACCAACGATAAGGGTGGAAATATCAATGCACGGATCTTACATTTAGGGCGATTGCATGAATAAGAACCAGGTATAGGGGGTGAAGAAGGTATTCATGGTGAAAAGCCTGAATTTTAGACCGTACAAAGGAAGGGGGGTAACTCCGCTCAACTAATTTATAGTTAACTGAGTAATAGATCCATTCAGAGCTTGGTCGTCGTTACAAATCCGGTGTCCACTTAGTGACAAAGAAAAGGGAATGCCTTTTTTAATATGTGGTGTATGGCAACTATCAAAGTGTAGGTACTGCTGTAAATTGGTAGGCTTAAAGTGGACTGATGTAAAAAAATGCTTATTTTTAACAGTGTTTAACACCCGCTTTTACTTCTGAGACACCATAGGCGATGGACGCTGATGATACATGAGATGAAATGATATATTAGGAAAGGATTATTTTAAGGAAGGAAACGTTTCAGGCTTAAATTTAGAGTACATCCCCAGCATTTTCCATTTATGAGAACTGAGGAAAACCTGGAGGAAACCTCAGTCAGGGAGGACAGTCCTAGCGGGATTTGAACCCTAGATCTCCCGCTCACGAGTTCGCGCCTTAACGACCTCGGCCATCCATGGCGGTTTATCTCCTGTGTTAGCAGATGAAACATGGCAAAAATTTCTTATAAACAATGTCGGAAGCCATAATCAAACTCGAAGCAGATATTGATATACTGTTGGGTGTACATGAACTCTTTGGTATTATCTATAAGCAAGAAAATGTTTATTTGTTACCTAAGATGATTTAATGACTACTGAAAAAAGTTGCGTTCCTCCACATGATGGAAAGGCTTATGCACTAAGTAAACTTTGTCCATAGAATTTGAGGGTGCCATTTTTCTTAGCGACAAGTGGTCAACTCGCGAACGAATTAGACTCCCGTGAAAAACAGATTATCTCCCGCTAAAACTGAAAAATTCATTTTCTTCTAATGATAAATCACGTACACTGTGGTACAGAAACATTAGATGGTCCCATTTATCGTGCAAAGTCAAGTATAATTAATATATCATGAATAAGCTACTACATGTGTGAAAAAAAAGAGCCAAAGTTATATGTTACATATTTTTAGAACAATCTATGTGAATACAGCCAAGGCTATGTGTTCCATGTTCTATTGTTTTATTTATCTTTTTTCGAGAATATGTTTGCTGAAGGTTTTGTTATGATTAATACTTGAAGTAAAATGTTGATGGTGTTGTGTTAGAAGTAAAGTTATGTTTCGGACATTTTAAGTTTGAGATCTACAGTAAAGTGATGTATGTAGTCTAACTTATATGTTCTTGCAAAAAAATAGGATAATATGGAATAGAATAGTATGATGGCATAGGAAAGGTATGGTTCCATGACCAATGGTTCTATTGCAATCAGCCTATTCGAGTATCCGCAGGGGATATGCGGACCGCTGTTCATTCATTTGGATGAATGGAAGCTTATCTTTTCACTCTGGGAATAAAACATTTCATAAGGAAAAGAAGACTACTGCTTGTTAGACGTTGGCCTGTTAAAGCCTAGAGAACGAAAACCTCAAAACTTCTTTTACATATTACCCGATCCTCCAGGATGGGGGTTGTGCAATTGGATTGGGTTCCCCCTACCTAAAAACATTTACTAATCAGCTTCACAAAAATAAGCCACACTTATTTAAGGATCACAAACTAAGAAAGAATCGGACTAAACGATGGTAATGAATTAATAATGAATTAGATTAATATTAATTAAAGTTGTTGTAAAATTGGGGTAGCAGAAATAGCTAATAATGCAATATGAAATGTCAGGAAACTTAGAACAAAATTATATTTACTTCAATGTGTGAACATCGCAATACTAACAGAAATGAAGGAGTAAAACACACTTGTAAGCTTTTAGCCTGAGATACAAAGATGTCGAACAGGAACATACATAAACATGTGTAGTCATGATGGAAACAGAAAATTACATCCTACACATTTCATCAGGGGCGAATCATCCATAAGATTGAGCATACCCGAAATTAGCGTGTTGGCTTGTCTACTTTGTTAACTGATGAACTGAAATGCTTCCTTATGTGCGGTCTGTGACATAGATAGTCGATCACCAATAATTCGATTGAAAGCTCAAGCATACTAGTGATTTTCTGTCACCGCCAGGGAGAGGTAAGCTATAGTTTCCCTTGTGTCCATGTCTGCCCTCTTCTGAGAATGTGAAGCCCAAAAGGAATGATCAGAGAGCAGACGATATGAATTTAAAATGTAGTGTTGGGCTATTTAGTTCACCAGTAAATACAATGTATTATGCTTACTCATTCTTACACTCAGTTTAAGTGGGACCGCGTAACTCTTCATGTATAATTCTCTTTCATTGCACGTATTTGTCAACTGTAGAGGAACGCTCAGAAGTTTTCTAGGATTATAGCGCAAAGGGAGGTAAAAAATTAAGTGAAACGTTCAGCAATAATTTCAAAAATGATTTCTGTATATTCACTGAAAAAGAGGCAGATTGAGCTCATATACAAACAAATTTAAGGTTGAGTCATAGAACACGAACTTTTTTTAATATTGCATGTAATTTGATATAATAATCATTTACACTTTTGTGGTATATTTATCATTAATTAGCTATTCCACTAATATCAACATTCTATATCTCAGTCTACCCTATACAAAAACCCACGCTCGCCACTGCATTTTATAATGAGAGATTAAAGACTGCTGGCTGCCAACGGATCTGGACAGGTTTGCCCTAGAGGATCTTATGGATTAGCTTGTGTGTTTACGGTAAGTGGTGAAGAATTGAATATAATATTAATTGTAAATTTAGAAACGACATTTAACTTTGTTCTTACACTGAGTGTAAGAGTGATACCAGTTTGGTATCCAGTAAAATTTCAATGTAAATTCAATTTGACTCCATGTATGGATACAACAATGTTTAAAACCTTAAAGCCGACCAAAATGATAATAATAATAATAATAATCGATAATTCAGCTCAATGTATAGAGGGTGCCAAAACTGTATACAAACTTTAAGAAAGGAAAAAAATGTGTTAACATAACAAAACTGAATTCACACAAACAGAAAATGGTGACCACTAATCATCTTAGACGTTTACAGTTACAACAGTTGCTCAAAATGCCCACTATCGACGTCGATACACTTCTGAGTATGTTGAACTACTGATTGAGTAACGTTTGGGAAAGTGTTCTCAGCGATTGCAGCAAATACCATTTCAATTTCTTCTCGAAGTCCTGCCAGTGTAGGTGGCTTTCCACGGTAAACAACATTCTTAAGAATTCCCCATAGGTAGAAGTCCAACTGATTTAGATCCGGAGAGCGCGATACACACGTCTCCATTGCCTATGAACTTTAACAACATTCTCGGTTTTCCAATACCACTTCAAAATTGCTTTCCGCTGTTCAAACGATAATCTTGATTTCAATTTTGCAGCAAAGCTAGCATAACATAATGTGAGTCACTTCTGTTTACGATCATACGATAATTTTGGCTTCATTTGTTCCTTGTTGATCCACCTGTCAAGTAGGAACGCTATCGTAATGTATGTGTTTCCAGAACATCATGCATTACTATTGTGTTTCGGTCCAACTTTGAAATATATTAAATAGATATCTACTGTGAAAGTGTGTATGCATTTTTGGCAGCCTTGGAATATTAAAGTGGTTATAATCCTGTTTGAGAAAGCATTGTCAACATTTGAAGGAACAGTGAAACTCACGTATGAAAAGGGTTCTCATACCGTTGTTAAAAATGACGTGTGTAGCCAAACAATTACAATTGTGCTTTTTAATCTTTCGCCCGAAATATTACGTGCAACAATTAATTTGGTGCCAAAGGAGTAAGGAGATGTTAAAAGCATTAGAGTTGAAAAATTGAATGTCTGACATCCTTTTCAGGTTAATAAAAATGTTCATTAAAAAGTTATTCCTAGCAGGCTAATGATCTCAGGATTCTTAACATTAGTTCCGCTGGCTAACCGCAGTTACAGATTGGGCACATTAAGGGGTAACAAGTATACAAGTCTTCCGGTATACATTCAAGCCCGTCCAGTGCTTCCCAGTGGCATAGTAGCAAGTACGCAGCAAGAGGAACGGTGTAGATAGAACAGAAAGACAGTGACTTCCAACATGATGTAATGATGACTCCTCTCTTTCGCAGGTACAGAAGGAATAGGAGGAGATTCCAATGCATGGGTGCGATGATAGAGATAGAGAAGGAAGTGACAAATGTGGAAATAAATGATGTGAGAGTTCCACCAATTTTGCAAGAACTGCATCTGGTTGAAAATTCATTGCTTACAACGGAATAGAAAACTAATGATCTGCTGTTACAACCTGAGATGAAATGCTCTCGTGTTCAAGCGCATCCCCGTGACCCTCGGTATTGAAGCTTGAGGGGAGAAGGACGGAGATACACGATGAAGGAAAGCAAATACAGCATTATCGCAAAGGCTGATAACCAAAAGGGCGCGACACGTTTGCACACGTACCCCTTTTTTCGACGCACTAAAGACGCGAAAAGGGAACATAACAATTCCCTTGAATAATGTAGGTCAATTATTTAACCTCATCCTGGTATAACGGATTCTGTAGCAGAAAAAAATGTCTTTATTCTCGAAGTCTCCTTTAAATCTTAGTTTGTATTGTTTTGTTTTCCGCTCATTAACTAATGGATGAATTATATATAAGCGTTAGCGACCTTAAATGACAGAGCAGAGATAAACAGAACGTAGCGCGTGAATTTATGTATGAATTTGATATTGGCTGTTTCTTCAATAGGCGAAATTAAGGTGGAGAGTGTAAATATTTTATAAAAAATGAACTCATCTTGTTCTTGAGACATCGCTATTCCAAACTATTAATAGCTGGAGACTTCAAATGTATATTAAAACCAAAGGATCAACTGGTTCCTTTAACCCATGTTCCTCCTGTAAGGAACTCTGAAGGGCTAAAGTTGCTAGACCTCTGAAAAGTGATACATGAAACAGATGACTGTTATAAATTTTATCATGCAAGTTCAGCATCGGTATAGACAGCTGATATATATTAGTAGTCATCATGTAGATCTACAAACTAATGCGTGACTATCATTCCATTTTCTGTTCAAGTACAGAATTGGTCAAATCCCAATCCCCATTGGTAGGTGCTATTGAAGAATATTGCACCACTATTGCTAAATGAGGATATACGTGCGGAATTTAGGGACTTTTTTCGTCTCTGAAAGAACTAGATACCCTTCCAGACATGATGTACAGGGTGGTTGGATGTATATGGCCAATCCGGCGTTTCAACGTTTTTGTAAACAGAAGGGGATAGATTTCGCACGAAATCGTAGAAGCATTTTACATTTTTACTATCCGGTACTAGACGAATCACACACCAAACAGCAACTTGATCAAGAAGTGAACGTTGCTGTAAGAAAAATAAAAGGAATACTAGGTAAAGTACCTCAACAAATATTAGCAGCAGTTAAAGTGTGTGAGAGAATACATGTTCTTATGGGAGAAGAAATATATCCTTATTATCATATAGCAAAAGAAAAGAAAAACAAGCTCGATATATAAAGAATATATTAACCCCCGATAACAGGTATGCAAATTCTACCGCGCAATATTTACAGGAGGCGGCACGAAATTAAATTCCCATTCACTGAAATTACAATGAAGAACGAGAGGAGCGCTTATGTTATATCAACAATGCATTAAGTGAGAAGAACTCACCATGTTTGAATGGGATATTGCGGTTGATGAGCTAGAATATGTGATCAAAGTGACAATTTTTGGGATATACATTCTGTAAACGATGCTGGTCGCATATTAAAGCACCTTTATTTTCTGTATGAATTTTATATTAAAACATCGTTCATTTAACAAAGAAGCTGTAATTCTTACACCAAAGGTGACAAAGTCAATAGCAAAGACTGTCCAATAACGCTCCTAAATGCTGATTACAATATTCTACAGAAGTAAGGTGTATGATTTGATTAAGGGGCAAACCTGCACAGTACTTGGTTGCCGTGTGACTGTACGCGACGTGATAATCCATTATTCAGCGAAAAACAAAGACAAACCTGCGATTCCTGGAGTAGACTTCCAGAAAGCGTTTGCTATGATGAATAAATGGCTTTGTTTCAACAAATTTTATATTTTACTTTACATCCACTTTTACAAATTATCTTGAAGCGCTTGTTTTCTTTAACCTTTTAGGATCTAATATATTAAACACCCTAGATGTCTATGTTTTCTCTATTTCTAATCAGTATTCACTTCCTCAATTAATCAATTACTTCCGCCACTTCTCTCCTACCTTTCCTACCCAGTTAGACCTGCTTACTTCCATTTCCAAAAGTTTTTATCATCATATATGCTATCAGTATCTTGCCCCATTTTCTCATCACTACTTCTTCTCTACATGTTTTAATTCTGATCCTTCTATTATACACTTTAAACCCTTATCTATTTTCCTTCTAGTATACACTTATTTTTCACTTTTAAATCAGTTGACACTATTATCCTCTTCTACCTTAATTCAATCTCTCCCTCCCCTTCTATTATTTCCTAATTCTTCCATATACAGGCCTACTTTCGCCTGTGCCCCTGGGATCCTTCTATCTGTCCCTGTTTTTCTGGCGCACTCTGTTTCCAAAATATTTCCTGCTGGGATGTCATTTTCCTGTGCCTTTTCACACCCCCATTCCGTCCTGTTACCGCCGTCCGCTGACTAGCTGGAGTACCCCTACCCTTGCTCCCCACAAACATTCTTTCCCACCAGCTGTGCGTTTGACTGTATTAACCGTACATATTTATTTGCAGTAACTAAAGACGTTTAGATATCCTCCCAAAATTATAGATGCCACATAGAGATGTACTGTACTGCAATCTTCCGTGTGCCAGTTAATGGTTTTCTCTCTAATCCAGTAAACAAAATGTTCGGTATTCATGTCAACTTGTTCTTTTTGAATAGTGTTTAATGTTGGGGACCACAGGAGGTGGACACTGACGATACAAGAGATGAAATGGTAAATTGGGGAAGGATTTTTTTAAAGGAAGGAAGTAATCCAGGCTCACGTTATGGGTACCTCCCCGGTACCTCTGTCAACGATCTTATATGTATTTTCCTTGGAAGCCTTTATTAGGATGATAAATACCAAAATGGTGGCTTTACCTCATCCCATAACTATCTGGTCCAGGGTTAGTATATGGCGATTTACCATAATCTGTAAGAAAGAAGATCATGTAACACAACACAAAGTAGAAATCTAAAGCTCATTCAGAAAAGCTGCCATCTCAACACATTTTCATTATCCAAAATATGGTATTTGGTACAAATATTACCATGCCGGAGAAAATATATGCATGAACTACATGTTTCGTTTGCAACGCCAAAAGTCCCGTTTACCAGTTGATGAGGGAGAGTTTTATTTGACTGACGTGCAAGTGAGATGCAAATCCTTGTTATTATGCAGCATTCTTCACGCTTACAGTACCTGCGGAAGTGCAAGAGATTTCTAATCGTTTAACGTGAGTGCGCAATATTCCTCATTCCCCCCTATTGGAAGGAGACAACTACGTAGTTGTATATTATATTCCACAACTAAAATGAAGAAGTTTTCTCACAATATAACACTCAGTGTGATACCTGCGTAAAATTCAACGCACTTATACACAGATTGACATATTGGTGGGTGCGTTATGAGCGTGGTGCAACCAACTGTTATCTCATGACATCCACATTCAAAAAATTAGACAGTTGTTGCTTCACTTACCGGTCTAAGAATGTTTTACCCAAGCATGGATTTTCAGTGCCTTTCTGCATGTTGTGATGGTGTCACGCTGTATCTAAATATATTGGTAAATTATGTTGGTATCTTATGAATATTATGAACTTTTGTAACCTAGTAATACAATACAATCACTTTTAAACTGATCTGTGTTAAGTGAGGATCATCCGGATATATTAAGATCGCAGAGTTTGGCAATATGTGTTATTAATGACCACCTTTTTCTATGTATGTGATGAATAAAAAAAAATCAGACACTGGTGAGTACGAAAGAAAAAGACACACCTGTCTAAGCCGTGAGTGCATAAAATTTTCTGTGTGTTACACTTTCCCTAAAATTCGCATGTAACAAATAAAAAAGAGGTAGACTAAGAGAGGCGGGAAACCATTACGAAAAACTCCAAAATTTCTATGGTAAAATAAACAAAAATAATTCGGTAAACATATGCGGAGATTGCAGCGTCAAAATTGGCAATAACCTTATTAAAGATATAATAGAAATGTACGTTGAAACTACGTTTAATGTAAATGGCAATTTGAGGAAGAAATTCTGCATTTGAAATAATTAACACTCCCTTTCGAAAGACAGATATACATGAATACACTTGAGCTGGTGGAAGAACTAGATCAAATACACATTATGTGCTTGTAAATAAGAGAGTTGCTTCAGTAGCAAAACATATCAAGATCTTTAAATGGTGTGACATTTTTAGTTAGCACTAAAAAGTAAGAATTAATAAGCTAATGGAAAAAATTAGTGTTAACCAGATGGAAGAGAAATGAAAATAAACAAAATTAATAGAAGGATAGATAAACAAGTTTCCATGTATGGTTATTAAAAGATCTTTCGATAGTAAGCCTTTAGAAAAAATATATATTAATTGACACATCAATACAAAAGAATGTACATTCAGAGTGAGATAACATTTAATATTGTGTTATAATAAAGCCGCAAGCAAAGCACTAGGGAAACAAACGAAATGGCATAGAAAAAAAGTTCAAACTTTTGAATTCTAACACTGAACAAATAATTAAAGAGAAGCAAAAGTTTATGAATATTTCTTACAAATATGCAACAAACTAACAAGATAAAATTATGTGTTGGTAAGAAATAAAGCGAATTAAGTAATAAGAAAGGCTCACCGAGATAGTTGGAATGAATTTGTTAAGATATAGAAGACAAATGAATAGTGTTTAACGCCCGTTTTTACTACAGAGGCACCACAATCGATAAGTATATAGAACGCGGAATATATGGGAGATCAGGCTTTGCACCTAAATATAACAGAGAAAGACATAGCATAAGTAAAAACAATAAATAAAGAACATTATAAAATATATAGTATAGTCTAGAAATAACTAATAAACAGGAACATAATTCAAAATATAATAATGTTCATTTAATCACCTTATTAGAAATGAAAGGGCAGAAACGTAAAAAATGTTCAGGACCTTATGGGATAAGTATAGAATTGATTATACGTGGTGAATTACTGCTTAAAATTAGAAGATTATATCTAATAAACAACTATTGGTTGAAATCTAAAATCACTGAAGAATGGCTTGTAGCAAAAATCAAAACATTTTTTGAAAAAGGAAATAGGAGTAAAACTTCAGAGTCGTAAGTAAATACAACTTTTATAATATAAGTGTATGTCCTAAATAACAGATTGAAAATTATCGCTGAAATTTTAGCGTAAGAGGAGCAAAGCATCCGCAGATCTTGTAACGATATCATAATATGCTATGCCAGATAATAAACATAATAAAAAATTTATTTATCAATTTTCCCTACATTCAAAGATTTTGAAGAGTGGACAAAGAACGCACTCGAAAAACTGTGATACAATGTGGATACCCAAATCATCTGATAGAATGCAGTAAAAGCAAGGGTGTAATCTTCAAACCACCCTTTTTAATATATAAATAGTATATTCTTATATTAATAAACTTTTATAAGTTAATAATGTAGTATTATTGAAGTAGATTACCAAACTTGATATACCTATCTATTGAATTTAATTGGAAAAGAGTATAATTATAAGATGTCCAGGAATAATAAAGCTGAAACTGGGGCATTCCATGGGAAATATCCATTTCGAACCATCTTTCAAATTGATGACCTAATTCTGGATCAAGTATCCCACTTTTATTATTTTGAGAGCTATATCAATTTTAACAGACACAAGTGTATAAATTTAAAGGTTCATAATTTCAGGATGTACGGAACTATAAATATATCGTTAAGAAACACATATAATGTACACATTGTCTTTCTGTAAGTTGATGAATCAAGGGCGATTAAAATGATCCTAGATTCAAGCAGCCAAAATTAAGTTTCTAAGGATAGTTAAAGGCTGATATATATATATAGTGTGTGTGTGTGCTTTATTTCTCATCGCTTTTTCATTTAATATTCAATCTATTTTCGTACAGCCTTTAACTATCCTTATTGTCATTTATTGCATACATATACATATATATGTGCAATAAATCACAATTTAGGAACACACACGGTGTTTGAAAGAACCTCTTGAGTGGATAGAAGGAACAAGTCTCCTAAAATAAGAAGATAGAATAGAATGGTCTACAGAGGAGGATTTGAGCAGAGGTAAGTAGGTACCACTGGGAGGAGGTATGAAATGGAGGGTACACGGGACGACCAGGAATCCGATGAGGAGATGCACGAAGTCCCTAGCATTTCCAAGGCGATCCTCTAAGGTAGCATGCAAAGTATCCCTTGGTCCCCGAGGAGCCGCATATAGACCCCATCAGACCCTAAAAGAGAAATTTTCCAGAAAATATGACAATGCCACACCACAGGTCCTGACCTGTCTGATCCGGTTACTGATACTATGAAATGAACGGGAGAACGGGAAATGTAAAGATCCATCCCATTATTCTCCTAGATGACTAGGGTAAACCAGAAAAAGAAAGAAAAATCCGGAAAAATCCTTGACCTAACGGCAATCGAACTTGGAACCTCCCGAATGTAAGTCTCGAATGTTGCTGACTGAGCCACCCTACTCGTTAAATATTTAGGAAGCGAAATGTAATTTATTATATTAAGCTTATGTTTTTATGCCTCTTGTTGCATTGTAGTCACCAATCTAACCAATTATACAAATGTACCAGTTATTCAGTTACATTTGCACCATGTATACATCCTCTAATTGATGTTTGCAAGTTCTGATGTGGAATGTATTGAAGTACAAATACATATATCACTGTAGTTCGAGAGGAGTGATTTTAAAATGCTAATTTTTACTAATTTGGTGTCAATGAATTCGAAAAGGGCATTGAAATTACATACATAGTTATAGATTTCGCGGTACGACCATTGCGTTATTTGAAATTAGAGATTTTTCTACTAAATATCGGATTCACACCTGCACGCTGTTGGCAGTTGAATTTTCACAGCGCGGTGTCATCGCACAATCGGCTATTCTTTCTGGGAGTTTTTTTTTAAAAAAAAATATTTTATTTACGGACGCTCTTTAACATCTCAGGTCATCAGCGTCCCGGTATATTCAGGGCGTGAAAAGGCCGACAAATTTTGCTCAGAGGCCTCTTTTTTCAGGTTCTTTTTCGCACACACGGCTTTACTTCCCTTCCGAAGGAAGCGACACTTAAGATTATTATGCCCGAAAAAATCCATCGATTCTGGCCGGGTTTGAAACCGCGATCTTGGGTTTAGGAGGCAAGTATGGTTACCACTACACCGCTAGGATCGACTTTACGGGCGTTCATGCTTGTTCTTCACGTGATAAGAAATATTGTCTCCTGGGTGGATTTTCATTTTTTATGAAATAATGACCGCCACGAGTGGTCGATGTCGTTAATGCATGGACTCATGAGCGGGAGGTTTAGGTTCGAATACTGCCAGGACCGTCCTCCTTGATTTAGGATTTTTCCCAGTTTTCCTCAGTTCTCATAAATGGCAAATGCCGGGGAGGTACCCTAAACTTAGGCCCGGAACGATTCCTTCCTTAAAAAATAAATATTTTCCTAATATATCATTTCATCTCATGTATCACCAGAGTTCATCGTCTATGGTGCCTCTGTAGCAAAAACGGGCGTTAAACATCATTCATTCATATGAAACAATGAACGAAAGTGGCTCTATCGCTGATGTGTATAGAAGTGCTCCCATGATAACTATATTGATATAACTTCATCCAGCATTTTTGTAAACAAAATTCCCTGGAATTGGGTAAATAACTCTAGTAGCTTCTGCTATAAATATGAAGAAGTGACGCATGCTTCGAGGAAGTGTTCAATTGCACCATCTATAAGAATACGCATTTCTTATTATTATGATCCGAAATAAATAATAAATAAAACAATAAATCTAAACCTTCCTGACCACTATCGTTTACCAACTGAACCTCGGGGCGTGCTGAGACCGCAGCTCTGCTCACATACACCATCTGGTTGCTTCATTCGAAAGTACATTCCATTTACTTTCAATCATACATCTTAGATTTTTTTTGTTGTTCCTTGTTCGCGAAAAAAAAAATGGTTACCATTACTTGTGGCTTATTCCTCGTATGTCACAACAAACGCGCATTATATCGCTTTTTACCAAGAGCTATTAAATTGTTCAAGTTAAAACCAAATAAAATAATAATAGTATGCAATTTTCCTTCCTCCTTGTATTTAGAAAATTAACCGACTGGGAGCGTTATTAGCTCATTGAGCGCATATTTCGGACAGAAACGTTTAACGATGTTTCAGAAGGATAGAGTTACTAGTAACGGTTTATGGCCCCTTCGGTACCGCGACGTTTGTCTCTAGGGTAAATTAAAGCATACCGTATACAAAACAAATCTACATACCCTGGAAGAATTGAGTAACAGAATTCTACCGAGAAATAAATCAGCATTACTCAACGTGACCTACAGCGAGAGTGAAAACTACATAGACACTAACCAATTTCACCACTAAGTTGGCAAGTCAAACCCTTTAAAATAACTAAGGAAACTGTTGTATGGAAAACTAGTTGTGACTGGATGATGCTAAAGTCCTTAAGATACGCGCATAGAGACATGCCAGTATGAATTGAGTGCTGAACATAATCAAAACACTTCAAGTTATTTTTATTGATTGTTTGAGGATATACAGTTTAGATACTTGGTAAACTGATTGTACTATTTGTATTATTTTTCGATTGTACCATTTTATACTATGTGAAGTTTAATTCAAGGAATTAAATACATTTTAAAATGTGCCTGATGTTCTTACAATGCATAACGTATGGAATAAAAATAGAAAATAAAAGAATAAATGCGAAAACTGAGTACAATGTATTTATATATTGCATGGGGAACAAAATAACATTTGACTACGCTCCCGCCTAATGGTGCGTTCCGCATCCATGACGAGAGGCAGAGCGGAAGAGGAATGGAAAGTCCATGTTAACCGACCAGAAATCCCCCTACTGCAAAGGGATAGTAAGATTATCTTTGTCCTCGACTGTGCCTACAAACCGCGAGAGAGAGACAGAGATAGTATGCCATTGAGCAGTGTTACGGGTGCCATTCCACGCTCCACGTTGAGCAGATTTGCTTCAGCATCAGGTATTACCGTCTTCCTAGTTTTCAGCTACTCGCTGTATCGCTTTCACTATATTTTTTGTCAGTTTCTCAATTATTTTCTGTTTTTGCTTTAATTTTACCAATTGCATTGCCATATTTATATAACAACCTATTTTTAATTTTATTTTTCGTATTTATTTCGCATGCTCACAACAAGAACGTCTTATTTCTGACGAGAAATCTTAAAAAAAAAAAAAAAAAAAAAAAGTTTCACAAATCTCTTTTAACATCACTTATTAAAAAGCAATATTACTGTGTTATATTGTTTTAATGATGCCCATAATAATTCAACGGGATTTAGGTTTGGGAAATATGGGGGAAGGGGGGTAAGTCAAAAAAGCCATGATTTGTTATTTCATCAATTGCACATTTTGTTTGCACTGGCCTCTATCTCTTAATAACCACCGCCACGGGTGGCCGAAGTCGTTAAGGCGCGGACTCGTGAGCGGGAGGTCTGAGATTCGAATCCCCCCAGGACCGCCCTCCCTGACTGAGAATTTTTCCAGGTTTTCCTCAGTCCTCATAAATGGCAAATGCCGGGGATATACCCTAAAATTAAGCCTGGAACGTTTCCTTCCTTAAAAAAATCCTTTCCCAATATATCATTTCATCTCATTTATCATTAGTGTCCATCGTCTGTGGTGCCTCTGTAGCCAAACGGGCGTTAAACACCATTCATTCATTTCATTCTTAATAATCTCTAATAGGTCTGATTTCAATATGATGTAATTTAATGGCATGTTTTTGTTTTGTAGCCTTATATCATGTTGCTTTTCGTGGAAGTCTACGTGGGGATTTTTGGTTGTGATATGGTGGTTACCTACCACACACCTTTTGGATGTAGCTAAGTCTTCAATAATTTGTTATTAAAGATTTACATATTTTATTTCGTAATGATAGTCAACCTTTTTAATTTGGAATTTAAAATTTAAGCAGGCTTCAGGATGAATCTAGACTCTCTTCCATCATTAGCCGCTGAACGCATCACATCTCCATTTGACCCACATGCGTACTTTTTATGCGCTAAATGTTTCCTGCAAACTGTAGCCCCCCCTCATTTATCTTTCTGTTATTCGAAATTAGTCTACATGGCACTTCTGGATATCGGCTTTCCATAATTTTTTTCAAGTTTCTCTTCGCAGTTTAATGCTATGTATTATTTTACTCTAAGGTTCTAATGACTGCCTTAGTATCTAAATATCTTGCACTTTTACTAGCATTCTCTTCAAAGCTGGGTGAGTGTTTTCATTGCCCTGAATGTTCAGTACAATTCTTTCTAAAATCTACTTTACCGAAATGTTGGTTTCTACTTTGAATTTATTTCTTGTAATCCTTGGTAAGGAGAATATGTAAAACTACCCGCAGTAAGAATGAAACGAGTACAAAATATAACACAGTAATAAATATGTTTACTCTCTTTTAAAGGAAGAAGAAGGTACATCTGCTTTATTCTCTTCAGTCATAAAATCGCAAATATTCGCGACTTGAATGTTTATAGCTCGATACTTTTCTGTCCAGGCTGTATTTGACTGATACGAAGTCAACAACCGTCTACTCCACGCCAAGCAAACAACTCACCATTCCGCCAGCTACTCTAGTGCCGTGGGTCGTTTGTCAGAGAGTACATAGGAATTTGAAAGGAATGTGATAGCTGCCAAAGGGGAGAAAATGAAAAGCTTGTAGTCTTCATTTTTTTCCATTGTATGGACGTGATATGTAAGTTGTGTTTCTGTGTGAAGTGTGGCGTACAAGAGAAAGTTCCATTTAACGTGCTATAAATAAAATCGAGTTTTTTTGTTGGCATTGCACATTAGTTCTAATTAAAATACAAAAAACATTTACCACTTGTAATGTGAAGTCTCTTTCCAGTAAACGTATTTCGAAGTTTGGCGAATAATTGCTTTAAAATGAAAACTTTTGTATGTAACAGAATCAGCCCTGCTGTAATTGAAATTAGGCACTTTATAATCTTATATTAATAAATGGATTTAGATTTAGAATAGCACCAATTATAATATTGTTTTGTAAAACTGATATGACATTTTTTTTTGAAAATTGTTTAACGAGGTGGACACATGAAATGAATAATAACTTGTGAAAGGAACTATTTGGAGATTTAGGGAGGGTATCTCCTCTTGTTCACGAGTTCACCTAAACAACCCCAGTCACTTCTGTCGATATTGGTTAGAGTGGTAACTTCGATATATTAGAAAAAAATTGACAAACTTGAAGGAATTAATTGATAATATAATTGAAATGTTTCCTAAATATGTTCAAAAATACACAAAAAAGAACATATTTGGGGAATACGCTATATCTCAATTCAAAATGTTATGAACACTTAATACAACAGAAAGAAAACTTTCATTAAAATAAAACACATACGTTAGAAAGATGACGGCCTTGGTGATCTACTGGTAACCTCGTAATAATTTAAGTATGGCTATCTTCGGAAGGGAAGTAAAGCCGTGGGTAGTATCGTAGATTTACGGAACGTAAAAGACCCTTAAGCCTCAAAGAAGAGGCCTATGAGCAAAATTTATTGGCCGTTTCACGCCCTAAATTGAATGGGACTCTGATGGCCAGAGATGTTAAAGAACGTCTTTAAAAACAATATAACAATATAAAATAAATAAAAGCAGCATTCTATAAATATATTGAGTGAAAAAGTCAGATTACCCGAAATATTACTCAGTTCTATTAATTATCCCACTATCATATTCTAACAAATTTACTTCTTGACGAAGCGAACAATGGAGCCCGGTTTTCCAGCTAAGTACGATTATCTAAAACAGTTGCTACAGCATGAATAACCTTTTATGCAAAATTTTGCTCTTTTTTATGCATAGCATTAAGTTTGAGTTGCTGTTATTTTCATCATGTAAGTCGAAAATTAGCTATAGTAATATTACAGGTCGATTGCTTCAAAATTAACGGTCATCAACTCAACTCTCTTTGCTCTTTTATCCTGGCATATCTATCCTAGGTAATTATTACGTTATTTCGTTCTATTTGTTGCATTATAGTTTTAAGTTCCTCTCATATTTGAAATTGATATTTCTTATTTGATCCTTTCGGTTCCTCTTTTTCAGCTTCCAGCCTTCCGACCTCTGTTTATTTCCGTGGATGCTTTGGCTTGAATACACCTGGCATTGTTCAGTTTATGTTAGTGCAATTATTATCTTGAGCGCGAGGTTCCTCAAAACAAAATACTTAAATGGAAGTGTTAGTTTGTTGATATTTTGACAAACCAATTTTCAGTTTTAAAAAGGGACATAACGATTTCGGGGCTGAATGCAGAATATTTTTAGCAGTAATTTTCGTATCCGTAGCGAACCGTGATATGCATTTTGCTACATGAACAGGCCAAAGAATCACAAAATTACAAAAAATAATTAAATGTACTTTATGGATGAAATATTTTATGTAAAATACCCAAAATTCTGATATAGAACATTTACTTATCTCTGAATTCAATGATATTATTAGTAGTGTAAAAATACGGAATTGCTATCTAAAGGGCCTCGTTTAGCCACATCCTCTTGTTTGAACAAACAGAACCGCACAAAACTCAATTATACACAACTTACTTACCTATTTAATATTCGTTTTTATTAGTGTAATATGTCCTGGAGTTGTTCACTAGAGAGTTTCGTTTAGTCACCCATACTCGTGTTCGAACAAATAAAATCGGAACGACATTTAGTAATGAATTCTACTTTAATATTCAGTTTTCTATTAAATGCGAAGCTGCCCATTAGAGGGCTCCGTTTAAACATCCTTCTGTTAGTCAGCCTGGTGGTGTAGTGGTAACCATACTTGCCTTCTAAACCCAAGATCGCGGGTACAAACCTGCCAGGATTGATGGATTTTTTTCAGACGTAAAAATCCTAAGTATGGCTTCCTTGGATAGGGAAGTGAAGCCGTGGGTCCGTGTCGTACATTTACGGCACGATAAAGAACCTCAAGCCTGAAAGAAGAGGCCTCTGAGCAAAATATGTCAGTCGTTTCACGCCCTGAATTGAATGGGACGCTGATGACCTGAGATGTTAAAGAGCGTCCGTAAATAAAACAAATCAACCCTTCTGCTACTTGAGTCGAGATTGTATAAATGTTTGTATGCTTCGAAGGAGCACTTGTCTTCATAACACCACTCTGTTCGATTGCGGCGTTTTACAGAAATATGAATACCACCAATGAATTCAGGGGCAAGGAAATGGCCTATACTGAATTTTTATTCCGTTTTGTTTGTTCTAACCGGGGAGTTTATCTTTGAACATATAGAATATGAAGAGGTAATTGATATATAAAAGAAGATATCAATAAATATATAACTGATATATAATTAGTTACTATACTATTGAAAATTAAATTATATGGCAAGTTATTTGCAAAAATTCATCTCTACCTCAAAAAACAGGACAAATATTTTATCAGAACTCACTGATCTTACCATTACAGTTCAAAATGTGATCTCATTCAGGGATGCTTTTGTACCAGGTGTACAAAGTCTTTTAATGAATAAATAAAATGTTAGAGACTATAACTCATGAAATACAGCTAATCCTTTAAATAAAATAATCGCAGTTGAGTGTAAACAATATACAGAAATGCATGCTTTCATTGGAGTGATTGGATGCACTGATAGATACAGCAGAACCTTTGTCAGTGTTATAGCCTACAGTCCTCATCTCATGTTCCAGAGATTGTTTCCTGACTCTTATTTTAGATATAGAGTTTTTGATTACGTAGAGGACATAGAGGATCGCAGAAAAAACACAAATTTTGCATTCAGGGGAATATTTACATCGATTGTAATAAAATATCTTGGTAGAAAATGTTCTTTTTGACTGTATGTGAAATTTAAACTTGTCATAATGGCATAAACTTTTGGGCTGTCTGGGCTGTTGAGACTTCATAATACGATATATGAAATAGCATGTTTAAACAGGGAATGAAATGACTGTGGCATAAAAAACCCCAGAAACTAGGGTTGTGTTGGATTTGGTTTTATCATTAGGAAGAAGAAGTGACATTGAAAAAGACAAATTTTTCACAAGCATTTCTTTTGCAAAACTATTTCTAAGATGCGAATTAGCTTTGACTGGTACACTTCGGAAAAAAACAAGGAAGAAACGATCTATGCTTTAAAAAAAGAGACTTTTCTTCCATGTTTGCCTTTTAGCATAACCTCACTTAAATTCTTTCAAAAGTAATTCTTTTGAGCTCAGGACATTATGATGGAATTCTGGTGATGAAAAGGACCAATAAAACCATGATAAACTATTGCACTACAATAAAAAGGGTCCTGTTGGCAAAGGACAACGAATTGATTGACATTTCATTGTTCTAAAGGCAATTAATATAGCAGCAATACATTCCTAAGCCTTTGGAAAACAAAGCAGAGTGAATGGAAATATTCTGCAGAGACCGAAGGAGAAACTGTTTGTTGACAAGAGCTTATCCAGCCATATATAATGCAGGGGATGAAGATTATCTCTAAATACAGCTACAGCAATGATGTAACTGCTCGGAAGAGATGCAAGAACTGTAAAAGAGCTACCAAGTCGAGGAAATCCCCTGCAACAAACTTAAAACATTGTGCGATGTATGATTTGTGAAAGATAAATCATCCAAACAGAGGCAGACTAACACCATTGTTCTCCAGCAAACTGATCCTAAATTCTGACAAACATCACCAGAGGGATACAGAAAACAAACTGTCTCAACTGGTAGACTAACTTGCAAATTACATGGAATTTTACAATTAGTGAATAAATTCATAAAAAACATAGAAATACAGTCTAACCTACACAACTGTATGCTAGTATATACAGATATATACTAGTTTTAATAAAAATAATAAATATAAGATCAAAATATGCAAGAGGTTGGCAAGTTATACATGGAAAGCAACACGAAAATAAGAGCAGATTGAGAGAAGGCATTTTTCAAGAGAAGAGATGTCAGATAAGGAGACATCCTCCCTAAAACTTTTCACAAGTGTTCTGAGATTTAAGAAAAGTGATGGATTAAGTGGGTTTTGGGCTCAACATTAATGGTAAATTACTGATCAATCTTCTGTTCGCAGAAGACATGGTGATATTTGCAATTTCGACGATCAAATTGAAATGGGAGTTAAGAAAAGAACTAAAGGATAGAGGCATCGAAGTCAGTCTATCAGTAAACGTGAATTATGACCAATTATGTTGAAATCCCAGTGCTTTAGAGTTAACACCTACAACACCATAACGGAGTACCCCGGACGTTTCGCCTCTATTCTTGAGATCCTATTATCCGGCACTGGTTCTTCTCATAAACTCGCTGTAGGATATACTTTTGCACTCCCGGTTAAACCGCTCATTTAAATCTCCTTGCTAATACTGCTACCATAAGAGAATAAGTCGCCCCAACATACATTAGAAAAGTGCAGTAGTTCCAAAACATTATAGCTTGAGTACTTATATGTTCCTCCTGTCGAATTTTGTATTTATAGCTGCACAATATACGAATTCATAAAAAAAAAAAAAAAACAGACTGCAGGCTTATACACCAAAAGAGTTATTAGCCCAAATCCCTCAATCGTGCCCCTACGAAGCGGCGATAATCAACACAAACAGTCACTTTCACTCTTCTACCTACAGCCTGCACTAATTCAAGAACATCTAAATTTATTTCACCATATACCAGTAACGCTTCACATAATTCCCCATCTACATGCTTACTACCCCTTACCGCCGGGGACCATCTAGATCTTAACACGAGAGTTGCTCGGAGTTTTAAAATAACAGGCGCTACAGAGAAGCATTTATAAACTAAGAGTGTTTTAGAGTAGTCCGGTGTTACTCCTGAATGTAATATGCACAACACACTTGCGTGTACTCCTTATTAACCAACAACTCGGTGTATTTTAGTACGCTCCTGTTTTTGCCTTGCCTCTGTAACTCACCAAGAACATCGAATTATGGGTTACTCGCCAATTTTGATGGACTTGAGATGTTGATTTGCGAGGTCAAGTAGGAAACATACAAAAAACAACCTATAGGTAATATTAACGATTTACCAAGAGGATATTTCACACTTAGCAGTATTGTGAGTTATAAACATGAATAATGTAAAATAAAAATGCAATGTAAATAATTATATTTCATTTTTCAGGGCTTTTCCAGATGTACCCGATCTGACATATATATGCGGTTATTGTTTAAAAAATAATGACTATGATAGAAAATACCAACTTTATTAAAGTTTAAAGTTTGACGACGCTACGCTGTTTAGTGTTTGTTTGGCAGCTAACAATAGTGAACACGCTAGTGAATTTGTAAACATGAAAAAACTTGCACATCATTACTTTCATTTGAAAGGATTTAATAAAAGCCCAGCTAGATTATACTTTGGGGGAATCTGCTCCTCCGTTTACAACAGTAGAATATTGAGTGGTAGAGTTTAAATGAGACCTAACTCAATCAAATGAGGTGACCAGGCCAGAAATGGTGAAGAAAATCCACAAAATGGTATTGGATGACCGTAGAGTGAAAGTGCGCGAGCTAGCAGACATGGTAGGCGTTTGAAAAAGTGCTGTACATCGCATATTGACTGAAAATTTGGACATGAGAAAGCGTTAAGCAAGATGGGTGCAGCGTTTGATCACATTGGAACAAAAACAGCATGGTGAGGATGTTTCAATCGAGTGTTGATTTTTTTAACGCACGTTTTTACTGCTGAGGCACCACAGGTGGTGGACACTGATGATACATGAGATGAAATGGGAGAGGATTTTTTTTAAGGAAGGAAACGTTCCAGGCCTAAGTTTAGGGTACCTCTCCTGCATTTTCCATTTATGAGGACTGAGGAAAATCTGGAAAAAACCTCAATCAGGGAGGACGATCCTAGCGGGATTCGAACCCCAGACCTCCCGCTCACGAGTCCGTGCCTTAACGACCTCAGTCACCCGTGGCGGTGTGTTTGACGATGTTTCACAACAATAAATCCGAGTTTTTGCGTCGATTCATAAGCATGGATGAATCATGGATACACCACTTCACATGAGACGAAAGAACAGTCAAAACAATGGACTGAAAGGGCAGAATTGGCTGCAAACAAGGCGAAGATTGTTCCATCTGCAGGCAAGGTCATGACATCAGTTTTTGGCATGTGCGTAGGATAATTTTCATTATCTTCAAAAAGGAAAACCAATCAACGGCGAGTTTACTGCAGCGTTTGAGTGATGAAATAACAATAATAATACAAAAAGGGCCACATTTGGCGAAAAAGGAAGTTCTTTTTCGTCAAAACAACGCACCAGTTCACACATCCGTTATCGGGATGACCAGAATCAATGATTCGAATTTATTCCTCACGCACTATATTGTCAGATTTAGCCTCTCGGATTATTTTCTGTTACCATACTTGAAAAAAAGGCTCGATGGTAAAATATTTACCAGAAATGAAGGAGTGGAGTCTGGGGTTGACGGTTATTTTCAGTAGCTCGACGATTCTCACTATAATGGAAACTGTTGAACATCGATAGGAAAAGTGTATTAAGATAAAAGGAGACTGTGGAGAAATAAAAATAATTTTTTCCAACTATTTTGTGTTTTCTTTGTTAGGTCGGTTATTTCCGGCACTACCCTCGTATTACTGTAGTTTCCTAAAGCAGAAGCATAATAGGTAGTAACGCCTAATCAGTTTTTGTTTTTTGATGTCTTTCTGTACTTCTCGATTTTTAACAATTGTATTTTTATGAAATGCGCAGTTTTTTAAGTTACTCAATAGTTAGTCTTTAATTTACCATACTATCGATTATTTCATATGTTTAGGACAAGGAATGAAGATTGTTACGCTAATTGAGTTCGAGGGCCAACAGCAGGAAGACATCCCATATGCTAATTTAAAAAAGAAATTTCTACAAGGCAACATCTAAACACGCCTCAATATTAAGCGTTAGTTCTGATCCACTGCACACACAGCAGCGCGCTTTTGCGTTGTGTTGCGTAATTCCCAGAAGTAATATATAACACTATGGAAGTTTATTTTCATTCAGAGTTACCACTGACGTCTACTAAAAACGTCGACAAACCCGTAATCGCAACACGTATCTACCTCAGAGGTTTTCTGGCAAGCTGATAGCGAATGAAAAAACTTTGCAAGTTCATCGTGTACCTCGTATATCAACAGCGAGTTGGGATATCCTCATGATACAAGGCAACCTTTGCTTCTTAATAATTTATATTCTTTCAGGAAATCGTATGTAGAAGCGACGACAAAAGAATGTTTTATGCCGATCTAATTTTCATCTCGTAATCTCGACCCCAGCTGAGGCGGCGTGAATAATTCTTATCCTTTCAGAAAGGAGCTCCCCCATTGATAATAATTGATGAGATTCCTATTAAAGAGAAGCGAGACTGCCTATATCAGGGGTGGGGAAAGTGCTCAGCTCAAATTCTCAAAGAGCTGATATGAATAAAAACAAACATAAAAAACACAGCGAATTAATAAAGCACTAAAATAAATTAAGAAAAATAATTCCAATAGACTTAATTTATTTAGAGGTTCGCAAATTAGGCATAATTGTAAAGCCACGAGGGAAAGTATATGAATTTTAAAATTCCTAATTAAGGGGTGTTTCTATAATAACAAAACATTTAAATGAATCTTTTTAAATAAGTAAAATTTCAGAAAATTTAACGACAAACACAACACAAAAATAGTTTACAGGCAACTTTTTAAATTTATTCACACTTTTTAACTAAGCCAATTTCCAGAATACTAAAACATTTAAAACTCAATACAATTGGGAAAAAAGCTCCTGATGATACACGAGATGAATTAAACTTAATACATGGAAGCAATGATGAAAATTATATGCTTAAATATAAATTTTCTTTCTAAAATGCGTCTGTAAAATAATATAAATAACTGAAGTTTAAGTATCAATTCTTTTAGATATTTTTTCTGCGTCTCACTACATTTTTTAAAAGATATTAAAAAGATATATAATTTGTAGTTGACGTCTTTACCATTATATTTACAGTCTCGAAATATGTCAACTTAAAACTATTTTGCTTTTTATAAAGATTTATTGAAATTCTTCGTCTTTCTGGTTGACATAATTGGTGTAATATATTTTTTTTATCTGGATTATATATTACATGATGTAGATACGTTTCTACAGACACGTACTTCTACATTTAGATCATAGAATGCTGTTTTAGTTAAAAGTTTAATCCTGCTGAATTTTTAATAATTATACATAAATACTTTCTGCAGAGATGCGATTTATTTTTTAATTTGAATTATTATCAGCACTTTAGAAAAGCGTATTTAAACTATTATAGTATTTCCATTCAATATTTCGATAGTTCTTTCTTTCAACATTTCCAAATGCGCTTTTCGTATCTCACACACACACACACACACACACACACACACACACACATATATATATATATATATATATATATATATATATACTCGTATTGAAAAGTAATGTAAATATGTCCATAATTACATTAACGTTGTCATCTTTGTAATGACGTTATTTATGAGTCATATATATTTTAAACGAGGCGCATTCTCATGCCCTGTCTTTTCTCCTGTAGTACATTTTCCTTTACATTATAAAGCAGTGTGAAATTCATTGGAACCATGTAAATTCTGCGTTTATAACCATGAAAAATTAACTATATATCTTCCTTGTTATTTATATCACCTGTATAGTGAAGTTATACACCTATCTGTTGATTTAGAGTATTTCCCCAGTAATTAAATCTTCTAGTGGTTGATCCGGTTGGAAGTCGAAGTAGGCTGTAAGATCACCTCTGCAATATTACATTAGGTCAAAACGCTTATCAGCTCTTATAATATGAAACAGTAATTTCTTTCCTGGTTCCAGGCTAGAAATATTCTTGGCACAGCAACTACCAAACCCCAAATTGAAATATTTGTAGAACGCTGATTTGTATCTGGACAGAGAACATCCCAATAATACTAATAAAGATGGACCGTTCTCTCTGACTGTGATTTTTTCCAGGTTTTCCTCAAAACTCATAAAAATGGCAAATGCCAGGGAGGCGCCCTAAACTTAGGCCTGGATTCGATTTATCATTTTATCTCATCTATCAGCAGTGTCCACCGCCTATGGTGCCTCAGTATTGAACATAATTTGACAATTTCAACAAACTCTGTACGATCTTATGTTGTACTTGGGGGGGAAAGGAAAATAATTAAAAAAAAAAATGGTTTCTTTGCCTTTTGTTCCGCGGGCAGAGGTGATAATGTGTTTTAAAATAGAATTAACCCCCGCATATTTTTTTTTTATTCTTGTGGCTAAAAATATAAAATTCATTTTAATAGCTGAGCAACATCCCAGTTTAAAACAGTTGTCATTTTGTTAACATTTTAGGATTCTCAAGATACGCATGTTTCAGCGATTACATCTAGATCTTAATGTTTTCTCACTGTGGCATAAACCTTCTGTAAATTGTTGTAGGACTTCGCTAATTATTTTCGTAAAGAATGCCCTTTAAGAAGAATGACTGTTGGTAGTGGATGGTTGTAAGAAATTTCCGGAAGCATGTCTTGTTTCTTAATCTGATTGGTGGTTGGGAGTTCCTCCAACATGGAGAATGCTAGGAAAGAGCTGGGAATAGGCTGCAGAACGGGTAGGAACGTGTCCTGTGGCACGTCTTTCCCCCAGTCCAGGTGCACCCACAGCTGAACTCAGGTATGTAGGTAGTCATTATTAACACTCTTTGATTGCCTGGAAAATTGCGATAAACCTTAAGATGTTAGACAGTGAAAAACATGAGTGTTGATTTAACGAATTCGTTTTCATATTTATTGTCAAGCCAGTAGTTTCTATTAGATAATGGAATCCTGTAGGACTAAGTCTTTTAGCATATCACTAATGCAATATTTGTAAACAAAGGAATCAAGAGTCGTTACATATTGTTGGTGACAGTCGCCGGACAGTTGTGGAACGTGACATCTTATTGGTGGGTGCTGCTGTGTAACGAGTTTTGTGGACTTTTTTGCCTGGTACTTTTATACATGGTAATTTTTTTGCAATTACACCAGATTATTTAATTTTTGTTTATTAGTTTAGGTCTAAATTTAAAATAAATTCTTCCATGTCAAATTGAAGATGTAAAATGTTGTGCATTTATAAAAAAACATTTTAACCGTATACTTTCTTTTCAGAATATTTCTTTTCACATTTTACATATTGCTGATGTTTTCCCATATGAAGTTTTTATTAGGAGATGGTTCCGTCCTGTCCTCTTCCTCTTCTCTCCCTTTGTCCTGCCTTGTTTGAAGATTGTGCTCTCTTGAATCTTCTGTTCTTCTTCCTTTACCTTCTTATTTCTTTTCCATTCTCATTTTCCCTTTCTTTATCTTTCCAGACTTATGTGGAGTGTCATTTTTTTCTCGTATCCATATTGTGTGAAATTTTGTTGTCTGCATAATTTATAATTTGGGCTATTTCTTTCAGCAGTATGTTCTCATCATAGTTCATACTTTTCTTGATGGTTGCTTGTTTGTATAAGTGTATGCAACGCATGTGTCTTTTTGTTTTTAATGTTTTGTCTAGCACATTATCAAAGATACTGCTACGGCCTGCCGACAATGATAGAGCATCATTATTCTGTGGGTTATAATACATGAAGGATCTTTCTCTGTTTGGTGAGCGGAGTGGGGATTATGTTTTTCATTCGGAGATAAGGAAAGTTTAATGCATATTTTGCAAAGTGAGTGTTGACACCCGCACCAGTGTGGTACGTTATTACATACAATAAATATGATTGGAAACCTTTAATAATTTTTTTTTCAAGTTACAAGATTTTTGTTTTATTTTACGTCTATAAGTGTGACAACTTCATATCTTTGGGACTTCATAATAAGTAAGAAAATGAGAAATTCTTAATTTGCGGTAACATTTAAATATTCCATGTGCTGTAAAACGAGGAATTTTTTTGTTAATGGTTGTGATGCAGCAAATTTGATTTTCTTGTGTGTGAAGCAGGTACCCATTTTGTGTATATGTATGTAGTATTTGCATTGTTAGTATTTTGTTTGGATATATGGTACAGTATTTTCGTGACTACTAATCTTTCTTTCCTTTTCCTTATTTTTTCATTTATTTTCTCCTTTCTTCATTTATTTTAACACAAATGTGCACATTCAGTAAATAAAACGCTATCATCAACATTGTTTCATCTTAATTCCACATTTTATTCATGTATTTTACTTAATTTCAATTGCACTTATGTTCGGTGATCATCGTAAAAGTTAAGTTGAATGAATGAATATTTATTATTATTTCTGCACATTACAACGACAGTTACATAATATTTCCTTGATCCTTGAGTACTAGTTAATCCAGAATCCTATGCAACTAACATTCTGGTGTCATGTACATGGACCCTACATCACTCTAACTACACACATTATCAGGTGAACTTTATAAATACTTCCCTTAAGTCATCTTCCCTCATTGTTGCATTATTACCTTCTTACGTTGCCTTGATTACTTTCCTCCACCCCTTTCTCTTACTTTCTTTACATAATTTCCAAACTGCTTCAAAAATTCTTTTCTGTTAATCCGAATGCCAGAATTTCTTCCTGCAAATTGTCACATTTCTTGTTCTATATTCCTCTCTCCTTCTTTCGGGTTTTGTATTTCCAATATACACTTCAAATTCTTGTCTACCTTATTACACAGTGGACACAATTCTTTATCAACTTTTACCCCACCCAACATAAAAGTTAAGTTAAATGAACAGTTTTCGCATAAAGTCTAAAACATTGCCCTCAAGCACACTTTTTTATGATTAGGTTAGGTAAACTTCACTATTTTGTTCATTATTTTTATTTTCTGTATGTACAGCTGTGTGTTATCTAGAGCGACCGTTGGGTCGCTCCTCCGGAGAACAGAGCTATGCCCTTCGGCGCATATTGGCTGTACTATCGTCGACAAATCTGCTGTGGTGCTCAAAGGCTCCTTTTTTTGTATGTTCATATTTATTCCACGGCAGGAGGCATGTCTTACCACAGTTGCTGCAGGATCACAAGTTTTCATCAACGGTGGCCAGGATCTATAGCAGTCATGATGCATTGATTTTTTTATTATTACAGGATAGCAGGAACAATAGTGATCTGAAGGAACGTGGTTGTATTTTTGTGTTTACTCGGCAAGGAATTACCGGCATGCATCTGTATCTTGCTGTGTTGTGGGGATGGCATTAAAATGTATACACAACTAATTGAGGGAGGGATGTCAATTGTTTTGACGTACATAATATACATAAATGTTATAGGTTAGCTTAGTTGAACTTTTGTATGTTTTTAGGTTAGGTTTATTTATTCTCTTCGTTTTTTACTTCCATTTTCACCACAGTTCAAACAATGAGAACATCGTTTTATTCTATAGGGAGCAGATATGGCATGCGTATTGTTTGGATTGTTTTGGTGTATTCGCTAATTATTTGCGGAATGAATGTTCGTAAGAAGAATGACCATTGGTAGCGGTTGGTTGTCCTGAAGTTTACAGAAATACAGGTGAAGCTATGGTTCTTGGCTGATGACCTTAACGTGTCCTTTTGTCTGTTCCTGGTCGGTGAGCCTAGAATGTTTGAGCTTGCGCATTGACGCATTTTGTTCAATACTGAGCGAGACATGGAACGAGTTGATTCTCTGTGACTAGTCATATTTTCGAGAGCCTTTCGCGGGCAGCGAGAGTATGACGTCGCTCTCTCCCCTCTCCAGTCGAGATAAGTGTGACGTATTTTAAACCTAAACTCGCTCTCGCGAACTGACAGTAAAACTCGGTGAAGGTCACCGGCCTAGAATGATCGTCTTAGCTATGTCTTGTGTTTTAACCTGTTTGGTAGCTGGGAGTTCTCTCTCATATCATGGAGAACGCTAGAAAAAAGTGTCTGCAACAGAACACCAAAGAAATGTCACATGTCCCAGTTCTGAAGCATGCACAGCTGAACTCCATGTTGTAAAATCAGGTATGTGGAAATAGTTAACAAACGCTCTTTGATAACCTGGAAAATTGTAATACTTTAAGATGGTAGCAAGGGAAACGCGAGTGTTTTGATTTAATAAATTCGTTTTCTAATTTATTGCCTAGCTAGCAGTTTTCATTTAGATAATAAAACCTTATAAAGTCACGTCTTCACGACATCACTAACGTAATATTTGTAGGCAAAGAAATCAGGAGTCATGACAATATTTTTCATACGACCTTCTTTATTCTAGTAAATAGTGACTGATACAACGAAATTCAATCTTCACAGAATTCATAAGCACAACGATAACTGGAAATAACCATTAATGTGTAATTACATAGAATTCATTCATAATAACGAACTGCAGCAATTCTATTTCCACCAACTATCGCTGTATATTTTTGTAGATCTAAACTTTTATGAAATCTCTCCATCTTCAGATTTAATTTCGGCAGTAAAATGTTTTAGAAAAATATTATCACAGCAATGAGTTTGCAGCTAAGATTTGAACTTAAACCATTATTGTAAATTTTGTACGTAATAATTTTAGTGAAAAAACTGTTATATCACTTTATCTTTTATAACAAACAATGTCATTATTGGCCTTTATAAAGTTAAGCGTTTTACTTTGTGATTTATTAATTGAGTTTTGCAGTGGTTATGCAGTTATGTTGTAAAAATTGTGCAGTATATGATTATACTGAATTCGATTGTCCTAAATGTTTATTTACACATTTATTCGTATTTATATTCTTTTTATCTATATTGATTGCCCAATTAAACTTTTCTATCACTCTCAGAAAACCTGTTGAAATTTATGTAGAGAGATAAGATACTAAAAATAATATTGCATTGTGAGAATTATGTTTGAACCACGCAGAGAGCTTCTATGCTCTGGAAAACAAAAGCTTCAACGAGAACAATAGAGCTATTCATTAGCAGTAACCAACTACAGGTAGATGCCCATCCTATTCCCCACTCATCTCTAAGTGACAGCTAAAACATTTGTAGGCGGCGTTCGGTGGTGAGTCCTTTAGCGATAATAGAGCCAGGCAAAGAGAATATCTATGCAACAATTTTGTATGATTTTAACCTTAAACCCACGAGGTGACTAATGTACGATATATCTAGGGGCTCGGTGCCCGCAACCGCAATTTCAATTTGTAGATATATGGGCTTGAATATTTACCATTGTATTTAAAATAATTATTTATATCGTATCACTCAATGCATCATGTATACATAGTTACTTTTAGGTATGAATCGTTTGACTTTTAATGCGTGCAATCGATTAAACAGGAAATTTCTATTTCTCTTGCCATCCAGTCATGGCATAGTGAAGAGCATTTACGTATCAAGAAAATTTAATCCAATTATTTGATTTTTTTACTACGGCAATCAAAACATATGTAAATGTTGTTGATGCAGTGCTCCACATATTCTGCAATTCCTGTTTGAAAACCCAGGTCACCAAGATAGCGCAAATTAGTATCTTTTTCATTTTTTGCACTAAAATAATAATTGGGAATCCGTCATACTTTAATCTTGAAAAATATTTTTGTATTAATTGTCCTTGGTGAATTACAGCCCCTGTTTCCTTCACTTCCCTTTATTTGTATAGGAAGAGTAAAGCAGACAATGAATACTAGAGATAACAGAATATTAGTGTTTGTTATAGAAAGACATTTTCAATATGTCCACAGTGTTTTGTCAAAACATAACGTGTCCAATCATGTAAAAGTAATATTTTGAAAACAAAATTACAATATATCTGGTTTGTAAGTATATGATTAAGTTTCTGCAAGCTTTGTAAAGCTTTTCACCTTAGAAAACTGATAATTTATTGTAGAGATATAGGGTTTTTGCCATCTTTTGCTGATTACTAAGTTCGCCACTTCTGGTTTCATTGGAATATCCTAGGATAATTCACCTTTTCTACATTTTCTTCATAAATTAGGGCGATCTATAGTCACTTGTAAAGAACTTTATCTCGCTTTGCTTTATGCATCTTTCTACATCGTAATACTCCAATAAAATTGGCAATTTTCTCACTATCATCTTTACTCTGCAGACACGAGTCATCTACTGAGACCACTTAAAAGTATAGAGTAATTATTGAGCAAAAATTAAATACTGCACTTCGTATACTGTGGAATTTAATGTACTTGCTCCATTGAAAGTCACTGTTTTCTTGTTGACAATTTGCTTTCATGAATTTCTCATTACACAAATATCACGAGTGAAAAGTAGTTGCTTATATTTCAATATTTGTAGGATATCAGCTGTTGCAAAAACACCCGCGGTACTAATGAGCAGGTCTAGTAAAGTTTGAATACCTTGAATAAACTCTAATAATGGGTCAAACTAACATTTATCAGCGAAACACTTCTTTTAGTAACACACAAGATGTCTCTTTTAACTGTTCTCCTCTGTTCGATATTATATTCAATATGTTCATAAATCGCGAAGAAAGCGCGTCATTAAATCTGCAGCGAAATTGAGGTTATGCCATAAATAAGTTATAATGAACAGCATTTATCACAGAAGCAATACTTATCAACAGCTCCCAAACTTCCTGATGTACGACCCCCTTTCTAATTTGAAATTATTAGCGATCCTCCATTCATTCTCTGCTTAATAATAATTAATTTATAAGTTCGCGTGCACGCTTCAACAATGTGATACCTATTCAATAGAGACAGAATGTGTGTGTAAATAATACTATTAAGGAAATTTTAAATTACATAAAAACTTCGTTTTGTCCTCTTTTTTACCATGTAGTATTCATGCTCATATGATGAAAATGATGATTGAACAAAACATTCTAGAGCGTGATATTCATCTAAATAGACTTTACTGATATAACGTAACAAAGTATACAAAGTATAAAATGTTCATAATTTTATGATTATGCAGCGAATGTAATTGAGCACACGAATTTGGAAGAGGAATCGGAAATTTTACCACTTGCAAATATGCTTTTCACAATTCAACAAAAGATATAACATATGGGTACAAACATAAAACGAGCATATTTTAAGACTGATAGCATTTGCGAATACAAAGTAATGAAACGGGAAATCTCTAACGATTCTAAATATCAGCGTATAGGGTACTATCTGGAAATAGCTCTTTCAAAATGAGGAATTAATAATTACTGTAACAATTGTATAATCCTCTAAGACTAATCTAAAACCAGCATTAACCCCCTCCCCAACCTGACTTTGGCTATGAAAACAACTAGCACTGTAGAAGGAACAAGAACACAACATTGTTACACGCTTGCGAAAAAATGTATGCTTTCCAGCATATTTTTCAAAAAGATTGGTAATTTCTGACTGTAAATTGATGTTTGTGGATAAACAGATTTTTTTTTCGGCAAGTTAGATACATGGGAATCAAGCTGAACTTGGCAGAAACACGTGCAAAATGCTGCCAATAGTGAGAGGCAGCGCCTGAATTTGTGTGCTCTTATTTCAGAAGCAAGCTCGTTACGTTGCAAACAAATCTAACTTCATGCAGGGTGACCCAGTAGAATATGGCGGTTTTCAGAACCTTCTTGTGGGACATTCGTATAGAATTAAATAAAAATACATTTTTCAAGGAACAAATAGTACGGTGCAATTTATTAATCTGAACTTATTATTTAAAATTCACATTTTTTAAGTGGATTCCATGACAACGAACACATTAGGAACTCGCTGCAATTAAGCATGCTCAATGTCCCTAATTTCACAAGTAATGTTTTATTTTAACTGCATGATGGTGCATGGTCTGTCGCAGTACACTTTACTTTTCAAGATTTCCCATAAAAATAGTCTACAGCCGGTAGATTGGGCTCGCCAGCAACATCAGCAAATTGAGAAATATGCGTCCAGGAAACAGGATCGCAGAGTGTTCATTGTTTCACGAGCGTGTGAACTGTGGCACCATCCTGCTGGAATCAAAACTCATTTTCATAAGTGTTACTAGCATTTCTGGCAACATTAAATTCTACCCTCAACCTTTTCTGGACATAGGACATTGACTTAGATTCAATAAATCTTGTAATAACAACAGCGAATACATGTTTTTTCAGTCGTCCAATAATTAATACTGTTGTTTACTAAATGGACAATATAAATTGCATAACTACATAGCAACCGATACCATAACTGTAATGCAAAATGGTTAGAAACGACAGCTTTCTAAAAAACGTAGTATTCATTGGATCACTTGTGATTTTTAAAAAATAAGTTCAGATTAATGAATGGCATTGTAAGACTTGTTTCTTGAAAAAGTATTTTTATTTAATCCTATACGAGTGTGTCACAATTAGGTTCTTAAAATCGCCATATTCCATTATTCCACCTAAGCCTTCGTAAAATAATGTGCATACCCTTGGTCACCAAATGTCACCATTCATAGGCAAACCGCCACCGGTGGCTGAGGTTGTTAAGGCGCGGACTCGAAAGCGGGAAGTTTGTGATTCAAGTCCCGCCAGGATCGTCCTCCCAGACTGTTTTTTTTCCCCAGGTTTTCCTCAGTCCTCATAAATGGCAAATGCCTGAGAGGTACCTAACGTTTCCTTCCTTAAAAATATCATTTTCCAATTTATCATTTCATCTCGTGTATCATCAGTGTCCACCGCCCGTGGTGCCTTAGTAGTAAAACGGGCGTTAAACACTATTTAAAAAAGTTCATAGAAATACAAGAATAGTGCCGCTGGCGGATTTTGTTCATAACAGAGGTCGTAAACTATCGACAAAAATTCGTGTGCACTCGAGCTTGATGTTCCGGAATATAGCTAGAGGCTGAAACTTTCTACGGTTCCACCTTAATGTTAATATAATTTACATGTTTTCCCTTTGTCATGATCACTATAGTATTTAAATAATGTTTAGTAATGTATATTTCAATTCGTATTTTCTATCATATAATGCCTATGCTGCATACCTTTGTAAAAAAAAAAAAAAAACAGTAAGCTCAGCGCTTTGCCTTCAATACCATACCGCACAATGGAACCTTTTAAGGGTAACTCTCTTTTATTTACCAAGGCTAAGCCGGGAAAGGCAGGCGACCCCCCATCAGCTGAAAACAGTAAAAATTTAATACGACGTATCGTAAGACAGATTTTTGAAGCTCTTGTTAGCTAGCGATTCAGATGAAGCCAAGCAGATTTAAAGTAGCCAGTATTAAGCGACTCTATTACGTATTTCGTGCGGCTTGTGTGTCCAAACAATTGGTGTTTAAATCATGTATATAAGGGCAAGTTTGAGCGCTGTGCCTCATTCGGTTTTTCACTTCTATTCTGGTCGACTCTGTGATTCATTCAATTCCACGCCCTAACCTCTTCCTAAGCCCTGTTGATTTTAGATCAACAAAAATTAGCGGAAATACCCTGAGCTACTTATTGTTTCTTCTGGGACGGAAGCAACAAATTCACATCATCTACGAGTAACCATCACCAGCCGAGGCAACATTGTCACACTTTTGGCCGAATCGTGGCCATTAACTTCAACAGCCGACAGCACACGCAATCACAGTCTCAAGGTTCACCAACACACCGCAAGCACAAGGGAATCAATGTTTTACAAACCCAAGAAATCATAAACGATCACAAGCGACATAGGTCGATCTTTCTGTATAATGTGTACATAATGGTTGTAAGTTCTTTTGTAATATATATTTGCTCAGCATTAAGGAATAAAATATTTTAAATACTTTGTATCTTATCTTAACTATGGAAGATATTCATTTTAAAAATGCTGCAAATAAAGAAAACACAAAAAGGACACATATAAACTGTTTTCTCGCGGTGCAAGACTTTGCCTACATCGTGTATGGGGTTATAACATATTTAATACAACAATAATTAACTACTAAATAAGAAATCTTTACAATTATGTAACTTAAGCCTGAAAGGCCGCCCATTGTAAGTTGCTTACTCTAAAGGATATAAATCTGAATCCTAACATGGGTTCGACAGTTACAGAGTTACAGGACAGATTAGTTTGTAAGAAATGTCAGCAGTAGCAGGTGATACTACTAAGACGCGACAGCACCCGATAGCCGAGAGTTTAACAATTTATCTTATTTTTCAGTTACATAATTGTAGGGAATTTTACGATGCTATCACATTAAATTCAAATTGTTCTTATCACATAATGCTTAATGCGTATAAGCATGCTCATGTATCCACAGATATTTATGCTGAACTAATTTGCTTGTATTACATGGACATTTATTTTGTTTCTTCTTAAAAATGTAGTAAATTTTAGTAAAATTTAAAATAAAATATAAATAGCAATGATGAATTTTACTTGATCGCTGAGGAATGCACATATTTGCATAGTTTATTTTTGGCTACTTTCAACCCCATTTTAAACAGTGTATAGTAATGATAAACAAGATTAAATTATAAACTAGTAAAAGAGTTTTGTTAAAAAAGTGTTTCCGACCTAAGTTTAGTGTTCTTCTCATTGCTGAGAACCGATAAACATCAATCAGGAAGGGAGATCCTGACGGGTATCAAACCATAGACCTCTCGTTTACAAGTCCGTATTAGAGACCTGACCCACATGTGCCGATTTTTGCTTACATTGTGCTTCAGTTTCTAAACATTATGAAAATTCGGAGTTAATCATAATTACTTTTGATTCTATAAACACTGTTCTTGAAAAGTTTATTGGAGCTAAATAATAATTTTGTATATAGTTCTAAGTTTTGATAACTAAAAATATTGAAAAACAACATTGTAAATAGTGGTATAAATTTAGCAAACTTTTCATATTTACAATTTTAAGAAAAGTAGTTCTCTTCTTACTTAATTAAAATGTTGAGTTATTTCTGCTGAACTGCAACACACTATGAAAAAGCTTGTAATTAAATCAAGATAAATTGTATCACACAATTTTAGCTATAGAGATAAATGCCACAAATACTACTCTTGCTATAAATGTTCAAAATGGTTCAGTACATTTTGTAAACGTAGCGATAAACGGATATACGCGCTTAATCAGACAAGCGCCCCTTACTTTACGATAAGCATGACTGGATTTTATACATAAGTAGAAATCATCTGGAAATAAAAGTGAATGTGAGTAAACCGTAAGACTCCTACTTTAAAAAGCAATGAAAATATTCTAAATTTTTTTACTAATATGTTCCTATTATTATAATACTAATTAAAATTTTAAAATAATATTTAATTCATTTAAATACATATATGGCTATGTGCGATTCCTTTGAGTAGCATCTAGCATGTCACTTGTTACAAAATTAAAAGCAGAATAGGCATATTGAAATTATATAACTCTAAACGCAAATATTGTACAAAACTTTATTTTTCATTTGTAAACCCGCTTGAAAATAGGCATGACTATTATAATATGTGCTTTTTAAAGTTTTGAAGCATTTAGAAATAAATGTTTTGAGCATAACAACTATTACTTAAGCTAACACACTGTACACAATTTGTAAATATTTACAAGTCGCAGAATATAATGTGATCAGGCGACGCCTTGAGAATTATAGCTGCAATACCGATCATTGTTTTAAGTTAATTTGCTGTACTTATTGCCAGATATTAAAATACTATACTCGCACTATTATGTATAATTCATTATTATGCTGCAGAAAGCACTTAAAAAGCGGATTTAATATTGAGTTAGAATTTAATACGCGAACCTAATTTCTCTATTTCCCTTCTCTTGCTACAAACTGTATGTGTAAAAGTACACAAGTGTTCAAAAGTAACTAATGGTTGTTAAATTTAAATAAAATAAATTTTCCCTAAGTGGCAAAATGAATTAAGTTGACTAAAATTACATGAGTACGTGTGCCCTTTTTATGTATGACTAAGAGTGAAAGATACAGAGCATTCAAATAAGGCTCCATATTTAATATATTTAATATCTCTCCTTGTTAACAAGATCTCTGTTAGCTTTTCATTGAAATACCGTAGATATGGGATGCATTTAACTCGCAAATAATTATCAAAATTAATGTGTGTGTGTGTGTGTGTGTGTGTGTGTATGTGTATCAAATTCATTAAATAAACCTATTATAGCAAAATGCTTAGAGTACTGTACATCATGAAACGACTTTCTGGTAATCTCAGATTAAATTTCCCATCATCATACATGTCTAAATTGTATGTTTTATTGAATATAGACGGATGAAGTATATTAGTAATAATTTAGTAATTCATGAACATTATATCATTGCATAATTTATAAATTTGATTGAAGAACTGCCTATATTGCTTCATTCCATACGGTTCCTACTGCTAAAAATACGTGAAATTCCTAAACTCTGCATACATTATTCAGATGTCTCCGACACTACTTGAATTACATTTTATTAATTTAGTTAGCGCAGAAGCTCAAAATCGACCAGTCAAAGATATAAGTATTTTATCCGTTTACAGAGATTGATGAAAAACATTTGCTCGTACTGTGTTAGCATAAACTAAAGCTTACCTTTCAATGATACAATTTAAATTCGTGTATTAAAGTGTGAATGACACTTCCAAAATTATAATTTTAAATTTTTAGAATGAGTTGAACCACAGTTTATAAATATATTTAAAAAAATTACATTAACAACAACAACAACGTTTCACAACGTTGCAACAATTAAATTGTAGACCTACTCAGGTTTTCAACAGCGTAAAAAAGTTAACAAACCATTTTTTTATTTATGAAACGTTTTTAGTTTCTGCAGCTAAATCCATCAATTAACTTTTAAATGCGAAATAATAAGAAAATTCCACGCCAAGGAAACTAAGAAAGTGGTTCCTTCAGAAATTACACATTCGCCACAGGTGGTCGAGATCCTTAAGGTGCGAACTCGTAAGCGGGAGGTCTGGGGTTCGAATCCCGCCAGGATCGTACTCCATGACTAAGGTTTTTTCCAAGATTTTCCTCAGTCTTCATAAATGGAAAATGCCGGGTAGGTACCCTAAAGTTACCTGGAATGTTTCCTTCCTTAAAAAAATCCTTTCCCAATATATCATTTTATTTTCATTAATCACCAGTGTTCACCGCCTGTGGTGCCTCAGTAATGATAACGGGCGTTAAACACAATTAAAAATAATTAAATAAATCCAGAAATTACATGAGCTACACTTGAAGCATATTTTATAGTACTAAATAAGATTTACATTTTCTTTTAAATTTAATGTCTTTTCTCCTAAACTACATAATAAAAAATTAGAAAAATATATACTTTGGGATTCACCAAACAGCAATTTATCTGTTTTGTCTCAAAAGTTTAAAGTATGTTACCAAATGAAAAATAGTGAAATTTTGTTCTATTTTATTCGCACACCTATCTATACAGGATGGAAATGAACTCTACCGACAAACCTTCAGAGGTTGTTCAGGGATATTTTCATACAAGGAACTCCACATTCCCATGGCAAGCGTTGCATAAATCGCCAATCTCCTGGGATGTTAGAGCGCGCAGCATTCCATAACGAATAGCTGTAGAACTTGTGAATCATAGCGGTTGACATTTCGAACATCTGCTGTAAGGAAACAGGCAAATGTGTAGTACAGTTACGGTATCAGAACAGTTGACAGTCGTGTAACAAAAATGTATGTGTTTTGTCTAAGGATAGTTACATTATTCATGTACAGAATTGTAATTTATTTTGTAAATTTTTGTTTCCCGTTCTTGTACACTTAATATGATCTTACAGATGTCAGAAGGTAGTGGGTAGTTGATTGATTTATATTTGTTGCGGTCCACGAGACATCAACAACATATTACCCGAGATCATGGGTTCCTTATATTCAGTAAACATTCTTGAACAACCTCTGAGAATATGTCGGGAGAGTTCATATCCACCCTGTATAAAGTGCACGAGTCCGACGAAGCAAGTGGAAAACCAGAAGTGGCGAAACGCCAGCAGGTGTGATCCTTTATTGTGGTGCGTCGGTGTCCAAGCCTGTTCCTTTACTGTAATGTCAGAAACAAACCCTAAGTTTGCTTTTGTGGTATAGCTGAAATGCACAAAATAGCAATATTTAAGGTAGAAAATATAAATAATGTCAAAAACTTAGTACTTGTTCTTACTTTTGAAGTTTAATAATAATTTTTTTTTACATAATTCCTGTAGATGGCGATGTACATTGAAGGTGTAAAATTTGTACAAAATGTAGAATAAGAAATGAAATTGTGAGGTATGGAATCATATTCATTAATTAGTGGTATATTATAAGAGACTATACAGATGGAGGTCAAATTCAGTTTAGGAATAATAAAAAATTTGTACAGAAAATTGTATGGTTATTGTAAGTGTAAAATTATCATATTATACCACAAAGTATTAAGTATCACTCTGAAATCACAGTAATAAAACAATAAATTAACAGACTGTAATTTGATTTTGTAGATTTTTTTATGATTCGTCTGTTTATTTATTAAAGTTCACCAACTCTACTACTTATAGTAGATATCTTATTTCTACTATATTTTCCGCACCTCTTTGAACTGAGAAACCAGCTTACGGTGTTAATATTGATGGGCTCTCTTGCTTTTGTAAATTTCGTGATTTTAAACACCGTTGTATAAATATTTAGTTTTATATCAATCGCATTCATAGCACTTTTTCCTTGATTCAGCACAATGCAGTGTAGTTTCAAAAAACGTATGCTCTTTTATTCATATTTAGAGACCAAAATAAGCCGTTGTCCTTAATGGACGTTGCACTTTCTTAGAACATAAAAAGATGATGTTCGTTCTCGAAATACTAATTCACATCCCTGCCTTCGTAGTAACGTTACGTGATATATTGAGTTGGAATGTTAAAAATGGATGTTGAAGGTTCAGGATATCAGCATTTACCCTGGAATCTGTAAACCTTACCTGTATTAATAAACACTAGCGCCGTTTGAGAAGTTCACACACATAATTAATATTTTATTCTCATTTAACCTTCACACTAAAGTGAAAAATGTAATAAAACTATAACAAAGAGCATACTATAAATATTACATATTATACACAATTTTATTATTGCGAATGAAGTTTATAAAAGACAAGGCGATTTCGGACATTCTAAGAAACGTTTTTAACTACTAGGTACACAGGACTTTGATTGTAGTTTGAAATAGTCGAATGCATTTGTTTACTTTTCTCCGCAAATTTTGTTAACTGTGAAAAGTTGAAAGTCAAATACTGAGGAACTACGGACTGACAGCGCGTATAATTATGGGAATTATTGGTAGTCAATAAAAAGTTAAATAAAAATACAATATCTTTCTGGGGACCTCTTCAATACTTCTCCATACCTAAATCGAAAGTTTTGGGGTTTAAATTGGCTGAGGTAATGTCCTTCATTGAAAATCTCGCATGTATATATGGTTTCTTTCAACTAAAAATATAAAGGTAAAAAATTAAAATAGAAAACAACAGTTTTGTTAAATACATTTAAGCATATAGCTTTATATATTGTTCGACCATTGTTGTTTTCCATTTTTTATTATGTTTGTCCTATAAAAGCCACCAGAAATGCGTTTTAGATATACAAGTTATATTCTGAGAAATCGAAGAGATGTACTCATATCACGGGAAATTTTGTATTCATCGGTTCAGGAATTTCTGTTTTCTTTTAGCTCAAAAATGCCAAAATTCTATTTTCTAGAGTATCTCTAGAATTTGAGCTTTATTGTGCCTGCTCGCTAGCTTTAATAAGCGCAAAACATCTTAAAGTGTAAATGAATAGCAAGTATGCACTAAAGGACATCTAAGCATAAAGGTCGGAATGTCTTAGTTGATGAGGCAGGGCCCCTCTCGCATTCCAACAACAGCACAACGTGAGATCAAAGGGAGCACAGATAACTGTGATGTTCACGCTTGTTCATCAACAGATGAATGAGAAACAAAGATCAGCAACTCTGATTTTGCCTAGGACCACAATGTATAATAAAACAAAGCAGTTAAACAACGGGAGCTAAGACAAATACATTTAGATGAAGTTCTTGGTACATAAGCATCCCTTAAAGTTATATTCTCACAAGAGTATGCAACATTAAACGTAATGGACATGGTCCTTTAATTTTTACTGTACTATTTTCAATAAATTATATTGTTATATTTTTGTATCTTCAATTTTATTATTATCACGCCATGTTAAGTGTGCTCAGCTCTTAATGGTTAATCGTATCATTGTGGACATTTTTCCTATCGTTTTTGGATGGTGCTATAATTTTAAGTGGTAGCTAACTTTTATATACTATGAGGCTTACCTCTCTAATAATTTTGAAATTGTACTTTGACATAATATCATTGAAAACTCCATTACTATTACGATATGCTACTATAATGAGCAATGAAGTAAAATTGAACAGTATTTACTGTCCAGTTTTGTTTGCAATAAAATCAAGGGCGCTTAGAGTAAATGTACGTCATTTAATTAAATAGAACTGCATTTTGTGCAAATAAGAAAAACATTTAATTTGTGCATATTAATACCGTGACCATTTCGTCCTCTACTTGTTTGTATATATTGTAATTTCTTTTAACTATTAATCATTCTTCTTAAGCAAATGTTAAATGGTGTGGTTAGGTGCCTTACTAACACAGATAGCAATGTGAGGGTTTTTTAAACTGTTCATCTTCGTTGGTCTTTCCCCATAGGGAATGCAGGCGCTTTCGTTGCATTATCTGCGGCGTTACATTAAGGCAAGCAGCGATGATACGTCAGCGCAGGATTTGTCTGCTTTTAAATATCCTCAAAGGAAGAAATGTAGGAGATCCGGAGAGAGTTTACGATACAGTATCGCTGAAGCCGATCTATCGGCGTGGGTAGGAGCTCTAGAGAGAGCCTTGCACTGTTCTGTCATAAGGTAGAAATGCATCACACAAGTATAACAATGAACTAAAGCGGAAACATAGTTGTCCATTTATTTGTAGCCTATGGTGTGTTACAAGATTTTCTAAACCATTTACCACTCTTAATTACTTCTGCAGGAGAATAAACTAGTGTCCAACATCCAGTAAAAAAGAAAACAAGGCAGAGGAAATAAATCCCTTAGATAAACAAATGAAAACACGATCGCCTGTAGAATTCTCTAGTCTGCAATGTAAAGCATGCTGTGCCTGGTTACGACGTCGGTGATGGTAAACAATGAAATGCTTGCCTAAGGAAGTATGATTTTGTTGCAGGGATCACACCATAATATTACCAGAGGCAATTATTATTTTCTCTCATACCTCGACAAATGAAACGCCTGAAGACGCCTAACTGGATTGCAGGTTTTCTGTTGCACACTTGTCTGATGAAAGAACTAGTTGCTTTTGCCAATCAGCGGCAGGTCTTACCCAGGAATATGCGCTGTTTTTAAAAACTCCTTGCGCCTTTAGTCTGACGATTTCACGGTGGATATGCTAAGAAGACAATGATGGTGTGAAGGCCGCTGTCATTGTACTGTTCTTGCGACAGAGTGTTTCTTCCAAACTCACCAATTATTTGAACAACTGTCTTGTGATCTTTGTTTGTAATCATTTTAGTATGACTGTGCTGCTAAAACGTGAACCTAGACATGGTTTATAGCCATAAGTTTTAAGCGACAATCGAACAATGAAACTAGAGCGATAATGAAAATGGTGTCTGACTTTGATCGAGAGCTTAAGCGTGCTGTTAAGTTTGGCATCCCACAAAACCCGATTCTCGTATCGAAGTTTGCCACGATACATAGAAAGAAGGGATTCATAAACACTTGGTGATAGCGTAGAAATAGAAATAGAAGCTATGTAACATATTCTGGTTAATAAACATTGAATTTGTTATTATTGGAACATTCTGTGAAAACAATTTCACACTAGTTGAACGCTTAGCAATTGCTGAGCTTGGCTGCCAACGTAATTGGTGGATACAATTATAAACGTCAGAAGGGCATAAACTGAGTTTTGTAGTTTGAGAAATGTGATAAAAATAATGGACCTTGTGGCCGGTGGTTGTACCTGTATAAACAAGCGACAAAGTTACGGTTAGCTATGACTCAAGGGTATGTGCTACTTAAAGGCAGAACAATAACGCCAATTTTTAGAAAATCTAAGTTAGTACTCTTAGAAAATGCTCCAAACGCTACAGTTGCTTTAAAATATCGTATAATATGGCAGTTTTATTTATTTTTCTTTTTTCAATTGTGTAAGACCGCTTAGTAGAAATAAACTACAGCATATAAAGTATAAAGTTAAACATCTTACATATTTTTAATAATTGCAATAATTTTAAAAGTAACAGTGTTTTCAACTTTGCTGAAAGCTGTATGATATTATTTGCTGCACATATACTTGTTTCGATGGAAGCTATTTTATTTATTTTATTTATTTACGGGCGCTCTTTAACATCTCAGGTCATCTGCGTCCCACTCAAAATCAGGGCGTGAAACGGCCGACAAATTTTGCTCAGAGACCTCTTTCAGGCTTGAGGCTATTTTTCGTGCAGTATTTTTCTACGACATGGGACTCACGGCTTTACTTCCCTTCCGAAGGAAGCCATACTTACCCTGGCAGGGATTGAACCTGCGACCTTGAGTCTACGAGCCAAGTGCAGTCACCACTAGATTCAGCAGGGCCGACTTTGTGGCAGTGGTTGTTAAAAAACTGAATGACGTGCTTAATAACATATGGAAAAGGTTTATTATGATATATGTACACAAAGATGAGGCAAGCTTCAGAATACGAAAGTTTGCTGTTGAGTTAAATACAACGTCAGCATTCAACTATAGCCGACGGCAGCTGTACTACATGTTATCTATTAAAAGAAGGAAAGAAGGAAGGAAGGAAAGAAAGAAAGAAAGAAAGAAAGAAAGAAAGAAAGAAAGAAAGAAAGAAAGAAAGAAAGAAAGAAAGAAAGAAAGAAAGAAAGAAAGAAAAGGGACAGGAAAAGGTTGCATAAGTTAGGATCCAGAATTCAGGGAACTCGGCCATGAGCTTTATTGTACAACTGAAAGGCTGGAATGGAGAAAATGTATTTTATTGAGATACAAGTAAGTGTTTATTAATGGTCATTTGACATGATTGTTTGCACCTTCACCTCATGAATACTTATTACAATGGAATTTTGTTCATTTTCGTCTTATTAATTGAAGTAGAAGCAGTTCAATAAAAAGTTTTATATAACCAATTAAAAAAGTATTTTTAGCTGTAGTAGTATTTTTAAAATTAAATTAACTATACCGAATGTTTTACAGTTTTGCTTTTGTTTTTTGAATGGTGTTTAACGCCCGTTTTTTTTTTTTTTTTTTTTTTTTTTTTACTGTGGCATCACAGGTGGTAAACACTGGTGATACATGAAATGAAATGATAAATTGGGAAAGGATTTTTTTTAAGGAAGGAAAAGTTCCAGGCATAAGTTTAAGGTACCTCCCCGACATTTGCCAGTTATGTGACTGCGGAAAACCTGGAATAAACTTCGATTTGAATAATTTGATATTTTATATTAAGGTTGTCATTATTTCTTATTTATATATTTGAGTTCGGGGTACTTTTCAGGGAGGACGGTCCTGGCAGGATTCGAATCCCAGACCTCCCGCTCACGAGTACGCGCCTTAACGACCTCGGCCACCCATGGCGGTTCACAACTTTGCTGAAAGCTGTAAGCTATTAACTGGTTTATAATATTTACACTGCAATACATAGGCTTATGGGGGGGGACAAGGATATGCACAAAAAGAGAAATACTGGAAAGAAATTGAGACAGTTCCAATAGTAACCATCCCAACTTGGGAAACCAGAGGAGATTGTTGCAGAAATGTTTAAAGAAAATTGTGAACCCTGGGCAAAATGTAATGGAATATAATGATTAAGATGATTCAAGTACATGATGATTTTTTTTGAATAGTGTTTAAGCCCGTTTTTACTACTGAGATACCACAACTGATGATAAATGAGATGAAATTATATATTGGGAAGGAAACGTTCCAGGCCAGTTTAGGGCACCTCCCCGGCATTTGCCATTTATGAGTACTAAGAAAAACCTGAAAAAAAAAATTAGTTAGGCAGGACGGTCCTGGTAGGATTCGAACCCCAGAACTCCCGCTCACGAGGCCACGCCTTAACGATCTCGGCCACCAGTGGCGATGTGATGATTATTACGAATTCCATTTAGCAATATGTGAACATGAGAGTGATAAATCCTGAAACTTAGCTTAAAATATGCATAGGTAGCAACTGGCTCGATTGCACATTTATATATTTTCAAAAAATCTGCATTCCAAAGAGCAGGTCTAGAAGTATGATATGCTTTATTTTCCTACATTTCCTGAAGGAAGTTAATGGTGTAAGCATAATAAATGAAACCATACAACTGTGGCAGGTTTCACTTTGCAAAACCCCTAGAAATTAAAAGCACTTGGGACACATTTAAAGAAAGAGTGCAAATCATCAGAATTTACAAAACCTCAAAAAATAGGTGATTGGTATATGAAATACAGTAATGTTATGGCGCACAGATCTCTTTTACTCCTGATATTTTACCAAACAAAAATAAAAAGTGTTTGTCGTTGAACTTCCTATAATCTTAAAATGTATATTGATAATAAACGAAATAAAATATTTATCCTTTACACTTCAGGAAGACACTGGTAGTCCTTACACCAAACTCATTCTTGAATGAATCATTCTATGAGAATTTCAGCAGGACTAAAATATATGTAAATGTTTGTTATATTTAGAACTACAAATTAGGTATATGGGCATCGAAGATATCTTAAAAAGCTACATACGAGTAAATACTGTATGATTTTGATAAAGTGTTTTTTTTTTTTTATATGCTGCAAGTTTTTGATCACTTTTTACGAAATGTTTTTGGAAATTCTACCTATTATGCACATAAATCATAAGTGTGCCCATGTTTGGTAAAATTACCTATTTTGAGTCAATTTAGGAATATACAGGGCAAATCGCATATTACGGCAGCAAGGCTGAGTCTATCCAAAATTAGTGTTTGTTCGTATTTTTATTGCCAAATTGAAGCATTTCCCTATTTAAATATCTGTGACGTAGATACCGGTCGCGAATAACACGATCTAGGGCTTATCTTGCCTTGTGAAATGTAGTCGTAATGTTTTAAGTCGGCGTCAGGGAGAAATGAATGAGGTTATAGAGTTTTCGTTATTGTGTAGGCTATCCTCATATCCTCCCAGTTGACTATGCCTGCGGTCTTTTAAGCTATTGTACAACCTATAGACACTATAATTTTCGAGTATAGTATTTTGATATTTTTGGTTGTGCTGTGTTATTATGGAATTGTGTATTTATGTTATTTAATTGTGTATTTATGTTATGTTATGTTATAAAATGTTAACATTAAATGCCATCCACTCTTAAACAGTCTTAATCGCATTTTAGAGCCCACGCGGAACCACGGAACATATGATCGATTGGCATCTCTGCATTTATAAGTTTTCCCTCTATTTCTACATAATTACCATTTGCTGTAGAAGAGTATGGAATGAGAGGGGTCATAAATTGGCAGTGAAAGGTAAAGAATACTTTTAAAAACTAACTGATGTATATGCACAGGACAAGAACCACAGAATTGCGCTTATATACAAAGAGATTTAAGGATTAGTATTGAAGTATGAGCATTTTTTTAATGATTTTTAAACGCCCGTTTTTTCTACTGAGGCACCATAGGTGGTGAACACTGATGATACAGAAGATTAAATGATATATTGGGAAAGGACTTTTTTTTAAGGAAAGAAATGTTCCAGGCTTAAGTTTACGGTACCTCCCCGGCATTTGCCATTTATGAGGACTGAGGAAAACCTGGAAAAAACCTCAATCAGGGCGGACGGTCCTGGCGGAATTCGAACCCCAGACCTCCCGCTCACGAGTTCGCACCTTAACGACCTTGGCCATTGTGGCGGTTTTTAACATCTGACATAATTTAATTATCACTTTATTTAAATTATAACTGTTTTATCTACGTTTATCATTATTACTATTAGTCAATGAATAGTCAAAAACTTTAATTTTGAATATGAAAAATTGTGTGATAACATTATGGAGACATTTTATGGCATATTTAACATAAATTAGATTTTCCCTTAATTTTGCCATCCCATATCTCAGCCTCCTATACAAAAACCTGGTAATATGCGACTTTCTTTTTTCATATTTAGGAAGCAAATAAATGTAGAAGAGGCTATTGGGAATGCCAGAATAGGAACACAAGGAAAAAATGAATATAGTAATATAGAAGAAAGGTTGCAGAAAAACAGTATGGACATAAAATGCAAATTTTGATGCTTGAGGCTGAAAATGCGCAAAGAGGCAGGAGCAATTAAATTAGATGTTAGAAAAGGATAAATAAAACATGTTGTTTGTTTATTAATGTGATGTATGTTAAAGAGAATATTGTAGTATTCCCAAACTATCTTAAAGCAAGAAATTTTAAATCAGAGGTGTTCTGTGTTTGGAAACTAAATAAAATGTATGTTGGTGAGTTATGATTCCTCTAGTTTGTCGTTCTCTCTGGTGCAGGATCAGGAAGAAGTTCATCATAAAAGTCCAACTCTCCTTTACGGATTGCATGATTGTTGTTAGGACCTTTGTTCTGTGAGCATACTGAAGGCATGAAAATCTTTTCCATGTTCCAAAAAAATCTTTCTACTGAACTTTCTTGGCGATAGACACCATGTTTCCGGAGAACGGCGATTAAGAAACAACATTCACATACATACCCCCCGTTTCCAGTTATTATCCGTCCATCATATTTCCGTTGTTCCAGAATAATTTTCCAAAACACAGCTGTCGGTCCGGGTGATGTAGGTTAAACCATACTTGCATTCTAAACCCAAGATCGCGGGTTCAAACAGACCAGGATCGATGGATTTTTGGAGCTTAAAATCCAAGGTATGGCATTCTTCGGAAGGGAAGTAAAGCCGTGTGTTCCATGTCGTACATTTACGGCACGTAAAAGAACCTCAAGCCTGAAAGAAGAGGCCTCGGAGCAAAATTTTTCGGCCATTTCACTCCTTGAATTGAATGGGAGGCTGAGGACCTGAGATGTTAAAGAGCTTCCATAAATAAACCAAATCAACAATCTACGAAAACACAGCTGTCATCTTTGTAAAGATTAAGAGCCACATAACAGACATGTAATACAGAATTCAACGTCTTCACAAGAGTATAATACTAAAGCTGAATAATTTGCAAAGTGCAAAAAGTCTCATTTATTCATACTTTCAATTTTCTTTAGTAATAATTCCGTATTTTTGCCTCACTTCTATACTGCTAAATCCGCTGCTGTTTAGCGAAATGCAAGTGCAAAAGTAACAAAACGGTGCTATTTATAGGAACCGGGACAAACCTAAATAAATTTGTCCCTTTCACCGAATTCCGAGTTTTTAGTGTTATCATTTTTGTCTAACACCAACGCACTGTCACGAGATGCCTGGTAATCCTCCAGTGTTGCCATTGTTACTATCGTACATTAAAAATTAAGCTGAGAGTGAATATTTCCTGTTTCTACATTATTGAGGGTGACATAATTAATAAATAATAAATTATTTACCGTCATTTCCACACCTGTTCACTTTTAGCACTAAAGATGTACAGAAAGTGGTTGCAAATACCCGAAACCTCACTTCTCATGCGTAGTATACCTACGTGACATTAATAAACTGCTGGATACTAGTTCTAGGAAAAAATGGCTATCAACGCATGCCCATGCTATAGTTAAGATGTAATTAAACATGTTAACATATCTTGAAACTTTCTTGCAACATTGCAAAATATGCATAACAAGCCCAACAAAAACTTCAAAGTCACACAAGATCTAAATCTCTGTGTGTGAACTTGTCAGTATTTGTAATAGGGGAAATTAGTAGAATATGACACTATTGTACATGTTTTACAATTTATTTACAATAGGCGATTGAAAATTTTCACATGTGAACACTTATTTATTTATTTATTCTCAGAGCCTTATGCGAGACAATTAATAATCAATTACCATTTTTAAATGTCCATATTTCCCTAACGCAGCAATGCGTCAAATATGGGAAACATAAAATGATGATTCACAAGATGAAAGTGGAAAGAACATATTTGCATTTAAATACATTTGAACCAACTCTCTTTCTCCTTCAAATCCTATTTCAGTTTTACGGCACAGTGTTGGTGCTGAAAACCTATCCTTCTTCCAATAATGGTAAGGTTTTAAGGTTTGTCGAGAAATTTGATACTTGCAGCTAGTGACAACTTTTACCTCTTTATAGCATGTGACATAGCTTTTGCGTCTCATGTGTAGCCGAAATTAAAGGCCACATTAAATTAAATTAATTATTATAATCAATGCTAATAGTTCATATAAATATGATCTGATACATGTATACAGTTTGTATTAAAGGTATTGTAGTCCTTAGATAGCACCTGTGCTAAATCTTTAGTAAAGGGTCATTATGTATTTGTATGAATGTACAACTGGACTGCTCGTTAAGCTATGGAATGTTAAAAGTTTTGATCTGGGGAAAAGGTCGATTCTGTCCTGAGAAGAAATAATTCTCTTTCTAAGGGTTTAAAGAAAACCCTTTACCGAGACGCAAAACGTTCCTTCTTAACAAAAGCAGAGAAAACATATTCTTTCAATAGGTATGGGTAACGGTACTAATGACTATAAGGTTAGAATTTTTTTCGAGAAATGCACAAATGTCAACCTTAGCTGACAGCATAAGTTTATAGTCCCTCATAACAATAACATTTAGACACGTCTACAGGCTCCTGACATGTTTATGCAAAACAAACAGATGCTTCTAATTAATGGCCGAGACGTGGTCTATCGCGATTTCACTGTGGGTAAATCTGAAGGAGCAGAAAAATGAAGGGCACGTCAAGATTATAAAAGTTTCCGAATATTTATGGCAGGAATGTCCGTTCTTGGAATAACTATAACGCGGGATGTATTTTCAGGAAATTGGTCCAATGCAACCAATAGGAATCTTTCACAATTTAACGAATCGGAGCGAGCCTGTATAATTATAGATATTAAGGAAAAACCAATAAAGCAGGGGGAATCGGATCGAGCTCCATAATTTCGCGGATTTAATTTTCACCTAGGGAGGTTCCTAATAATACAATAAACTTTACATCTAATATAATGTAGAGTGTAAAACCCAGAGCAGTGAGACACAGAGTAGTAAGACGCAGAGCAGGGAGCATCTAAGCGATGAGAGGTTAACATTCAGGAGTCGAGTCTAGGAGTTAAAGGTTGGAATCGGAGAAAGGAATAGTAAGAGTTAATTGAAATAAGCGGGTATAAGAATAGACATTCAGAATCAAAGTGCGCGAAGTCTGTAGGAAAAGAATAATAGTCAGTTGGAGCAGTCGGAGATCGTACACCGATAAGCATTATATAGGAGAACTTTAGTGTTTCCGTGTAACCTGATAGATTTCCTTCCCTTCCCTCTGACTCAAAGAGTCACAGAATTCCAGAAGTTCCCTGTGGTAAACATTTCTGATCCGGGCACAAGGGCATCCAACCTAGAAGTCAAATAAATAATTAAGCTATTCCTCCTCCTCTCGCGACGGACCACTCCATCCCCTGTACGGCCCCACAGGTCTGGAAGAGATTTCGTTTAGATGCCAATTTAGCCTGGAATAATCAAACGTTTAGCCTTAAATTATTTAAAACTTTAAATTACACACACACACACACACACACACACATATACACACCGTTACTGTAATTGACATTTTCACAGGATTACAACATAAGACCTACATTTCGAAATTTTGCATTGTTTCAATACATTGCTTCAATAAAGTACATTACTGCACTTGTATCCTTGTTAAAGCGCTTGGAGGCATGTCAAAATATTATATTATTATAATGAAGTTAAATAGAGATTTAAATCTTAATTTGGATCATTATTAAGAAAAATGTATACACCTATAAAAAGTTAATATCTAAGTAGTCGTAAAACAATACATAAAACAGCATGTGACCAAATGTTAACACTGTTGGTATCACTGTTTCTGAAGCCAAGCCCTCATTAGTGTTCTCATTTCTACTTATTTTAAAGATGATTTTCTTCCTTTTATATACATATCTCTCTCTATTTTAAAATGTTAAGAATAATATTTCTCCTTATTTTTCAAGACTCGACTTTAAAAATTAAGATTAATCTTATTTTTTTATTATTTATTTATTTTTTTTTCTTTACACTTTTCCATTATTGAACTTTTTTGCTTCCAAGTCACAATCGCTACACAAAATGACGCCCGTTAGAAAATTACATTTGTGATACTGAGACAGCCTTTTCTAGACGAACTGGCACAACCTTTGTTTCCATGGAAAAGTGCCTTCATCACACAATCTTTAATTTATCTACGAACCCAAAATAACGGTGCGTGCCTCTTAGCTATGTTGAACGTTGAGCAATGGCGGAGTGAGTGGTGCGGGAAACCGGAATACCCGGAGAAAACCTGCCCAGGCGCCGCTTTGTAGGCCAAATTCCACTTACGGTCTCTGGGATCGAACCAGGGACACTTCGGTAGAAACCGAGCACTCTAACCCCGCGGTCAATTGCTTACCCGCTTCACCATTCAGGTATGACAATCAGTGAAAGGCATCTCGTTACACCAATATTGAAGCAGTGACGGTTGGAGTTGTTTTACATTTTGTCACCAGCATCTAGATATTATTTAATAATCTTTTTGTGTACGAGATAACGACAAAGTTATGTGTTTTATTTGCAATAAATATATATCAAGGCTCCGTAGTCGCACTGAAAGATAGTTTAATAGATACCGCCATATATCTATGACAAATATGCTCTGTCAAGTTGTTAGTATGTGCATTTGACTATATTAATATATACTTTAAATCTTTAATTATTATTCAGAAATTTTGTTTATAGGTGAAGTTAGATTGCAAAAACATGGGGTGAGAGCACTAATTTCTTAGGCTTCTAATATTAAGAATGGCATAAAAGCATGTTACATAATTCCAAAACTTATTTATAAAAAAATGAAGATATTTATTAAAAGTGGACTTATCAGAGAATGCTTCATAATAGAAATATGCTTTAGTTTAGTAGATATGTTTAAATATGCAATAATCTTTCACGTAATACCATGACGAGGTTCCTGTAGACCTGGGATGCGATCTGGATTAAAAAAAAAATGTTGCTTTACTCTTGTCTCGGTCCAAGCGTCAGGCCAAACTAATAACTTGCCTGCACAAATTGACGCTCTTGGTCGCGCCTCCTTCCACGAACGCCAGCTGAGAAAATTGATCTCAGTTCTAAGAAAAGTGACCAGCGGAGAAAACCGAATTTATCCTTACTATCATTGTGAAATGTGCAGTTAGAAAGTATTATTAGTGCACCAAAACAGTTCGTATGTCTGGAATGTGGGAGGAAACGTGAGTGCAATGGAAATCTAAGACAACATGTGTCTAAATTACACCCTGAAAAGTTGAATGTTATCGCGCCTATTTTTAAAATACAGCAATCGAACGCCTATCACTGTGAAATGTGCAACAAACATTTCAATTATGAAAGGAACTTATGACACCATCAGCGAGATTACCATATGGGGTAAGGGATCAAATGGGGCATCAGAAGGAAAGAAAACAATGACCTGCAGCTTATGTAGTCATGAAGCAACAAAGGAAATTCTTTTATTTGAACATTTAGATTCAGTACACGAAATAAAAGTAAAACGGAGGAACTGCAGTTATCATCCTTTGATGATTTTAAAAACTGGAAGCAGGAAATTGAGGAGACAACAAAGTCTGTGTTTATTATATCAGGTTCTCTCCTTCTGACAATATTATAACACGTTAATATGTCATTGTTCAGGCATTTTTTTTTATAGAAACAAAGGTGTCAGACACAATTCCAAGAAAGCAATAAAATCGACGGGACATGTCTTGCAAAAATACGAGTCAGGCAAGCCAGATGGAAAATGCCTGGTCACATTTATCTCAACTCACGCTGGTCATCAACATTACTTAAGTCACTTGGGACTGCCAGAAAATGAAAAAGACAGTATAGCTGCTGATATTGCATAACATTATTATTTCCTTTACGTGTCACATTGCTACATTACAGTTTACCGTTTCATTTCGCTGTATACTGAATGTGATTAACTATTAACATGCCTCCTGCAACGTTTACTTCTGAGCTTGTTTATGTGCGCAATCTTCCTGCTTCTGTTGAAGTCAAACTCAAACTACCACACTTTTCTGTGAAATGGGCTCTCGGTCTTCTTTGCTGGGCACTTTTCTTGGGATTGAGATCGGTTTTCTCCGCTGGCGGTCGTGAAAGGAGGCGTGACTTGGAGCCCAAGAGTGTGAGTTTGTACGGGTAAGTTACTAACTTATCAGGCTTAATTGGTTATATTGACAGTGAATTAAATATTACTGAAAAAGTGCTAGATATAACTCCTCTTATTAGGAATTTTGAAAGCCGTTCATATTGATGCAAACAAATTCAGTTGTTTATGTCCTTGCCTGTGGTAAACTTCCTCCGTTACACTAAAGATAATGGACAAATATGGTTCCATGTACGTTTGAGAGCAAACATTTTCAAAAATGACCTATATTAAAACCGACTATCGAAAAATAAGTGGCAAGCATTTGGTTTACCTTTTGAGACTGTCCAAACATGTATTGATGAACTAGTAAAAAGTAAACATATATCATAGAACATATCCTCATAAACTGAATTGAAAAAATAGTCTGTAAGTAAAAACTTTAATTTATAGCGTTTACTTTTCACAAATCAAGAATGGCATTGCAACCTCCTAATCCTGGAACAAAGCAATCACTGGAAGGGTACAAACGCATTATTATTTTGCACACAGTGGAATCAGGTGATTTCGCCCGCATCTAACCACTCGGTCATGGGCCCGCCATTTTCAGGGTGACCGGGAGAGGGGGGCTTATTTAATTTAAAACAGATTTTTTTTATTAACCTTCACAAACATCTTACATTCTAGAACTAATGCATAGCATAAAATATTAAGTTTTATATAAGTGTATTTTACCAATTTCTCCGCAGCAGAATAACTTATGTACCTTATCATGATGCCATGTATGTCAGATAATACCTTAGGTGTAACCTTTTCATAAAGTTTTATAGCTAATGTAATTCACAGTTAATCTTCACGTGTTAATTTATTAGTTGACTTAGTAATTTTATATAATATAAATTTTCTGTTTCAAATCCAAAATTATTATTCCACGTTAATATATTCTTGAAGTCGGCTATTTAATACATTTTAATCTTTATATTAATTTTAAGATTGTGAATTAAGGATCGATCAGAAATAAGGAAGCGTTTTCATTCACCAACTTTGCTTTTATCATTCACTTTTCATTTATGTTTTGGAGAAATACTCCTCGCCGACAAGGGAGTTCTCTCAGATCATGGTGTTGAACTTAACTGAAAATGCCTGTATTAGGCAATTGGAAAACGTGGTGATAGTATTTTAATTTTTTCCCTCATTTACAAAATAGATATAACCACTTGAAGCTCGATGTCACTTGTGCCACTTCTTGCGCGCACTTGTAATCATATTAACGGCCGATCTCTTCAATTTCTTACAAATTGAGAATTAACTAATTAAGATTTAAGTTAATTGAGGAAATTAATTCCCAATTAAATCTTTAGCATCTCACCAAACTAAATACGCAGTCAATTAGCTAATTATGATTTAAATCATCACGGCTTTCTGAATTATAGAGAATGATTTAAAGGGCCATGGATATAGCAAAGAAACTGTATACACCATTTGTAAAATTCCAGAGATCGTTATTCATTCGCTTTTCATGACATTTAACATCAGAAATGGAGGGAAAGGATAGAATTTAACGTTTAAGAGAGGAAGCACCGTTCACTCGATACGCAATATACATTCATTGCAGTAATGGCCTGATTCCTTAAACAAACAGAATGCACTACTTTCAATTACATCTTGCTATATACTGAGTGCTTGAAAGTTCAGCTAAACAACTTTCGAAATATTGGAAGACATAACCTCCAATCTACAACATAAAGTTTCCAGTTTTATGTAATATTTACGGCGAAATAATAAGAAGACTTTTAGCATTATTTAAATATTATAAAAATTCACACGTCGTTTTGGAATTCTAGCTCATAATCCATTGAACTTAAAATATCTAATGCCGAAACTTTATGCAGCCGAAACCGCATTTGGAAATCTGTTGCCTGTACACTATTAATTAAATCTTGTCTTTCGGAAATTATCCTTAGCCGTCCTAGAATTATGTTATCTCAAAAAGCACATTAACTTAATTGGCGTTTAATGATTAGCATACATTTGTTGATGGTGAGATACAATACCCTAATTAAAAGAGAATTAAATACGAATTAAAAGTTAATTGAGCTCAGCATCGTAGCAATGCGTTATTAAATTTTTGTTTCAACTCCCATTAACTGATATCTATGCTGAAATACTAAACTTTTCTTTAAAACTGTTTTCTCAATACGCTGATATTGTTGTAAGAACAATATCAGAATTATTTACATGTTTCCCTTTTACATATACACACACTTCTACTACCATGCCTGTATTTGTCTATCTTTGAGAACTGCCGAATGCAACTTGTGATATGAGCGGTAGCCCCCCCCTAAGGTGATAATTATAATAACAGTTAGCACTACAGCTTGCTCCTTGTGCACTATATTTGTGGCATATGAATCCTTAATGAAGTACGAAATTGGATAGAAACAGTGGCCCACATTGTCACTTTTTCGGAATATAATGGTCTCGGTATATGTTCACTTGGATTTGTCCAACTAGAAAACTAGCATTTTGCTAATGCCACATTACATTCGACAGACCACCACCAGTTTTGGAGATACCTAGTGTAGCGTCAACCGGCTACCATCATTAAACAAGCTTGCCACAGCTAACAACATAGAATAAGTAATTATAATTTAGAAGTGCGCACAGCGTCGCTAATATGTAATATACTGAGACCGAATAAATGAGAGAACATCACAGGTACTATGCACTAATGACATGAACCCGGCGGCAGGTATAAATAGGCCGACCAAGGCTGTCCGGAGTTAGTTCGCGTCATTGGCCTGTTTTATCTGGTGGACCCTATTAAGACACCATGCCGGCTTTAATTTTTGGCGACTCTACCCGTCTTTCCCTACCATCCTTCCTCTAATCGCGTATACCGTCGTGGCGTAGCCGTACCGACCTAACGATCCCGGACATCGTTACTGCAACGCTGCTCCAGCCTTGTTGGTATTGGCTAAACTGCAGACACTCTATCGTCCGGCGTGACGAAACCGGCGCATGCCCTGTGAACCACCTCGCCAGAGGAAGAGATCTGGCTGGGCAAGCGGTGCCAACTCCGGCCGATTGGGCAATCTTTCGCCTAAACCTGTCGCAACTAGCACGCAAACATGGCCAACATCAGGTCCGCAACACCTAGCATCTTAATGCACATTGAACATTACGTGTAAATAAGTTTGGACTTCTGCTAAGGTTTACTCCTTCAGCTTATGGAGTAACCAAGCATATCATCTTATGCACGAATTAATTTGCATACAATCTTTGGCTACCTTTTTACTTGGGGTCACCCTACAGCAGAATACATTTGCATTATTCTGCAATTTATCTGAAATGTTTTCACAGATAACTTTTTATTTGAAAAAAATTCTTCTAGCCTTTGTATATTGCATTTTATATTGTTTAAAAATTCATGTCCCAGATATGCACAAGTTTTATAGTTTTTGGAAAGATAATGTATGTTTCACCCCTCTTTTCATGTATGACACTTTCATCTCTTCTAACGACGAATGTTTTACGAATATTTATGTTTTGAACTGATAAATACATCTGTGACAAATAAATCTGCTAATCCTATTCTCACATAGTTTCCGGATCTACTTGTATCGACCACGACATTAAAAGACGTACCTATTTCAAAACGTTGTTTTACTTTAGTTAGAAATTCCCCTTTTTGTACCGAAAGCATATATATATATATATATATATATATATATATATATATATATAGTCCCATTCCTATACTTCCTGCTGCAGACTTGTGGTACAAGAACTAGTGTCAGAAGTCATGGATTGCGCTACTGAGAGTGTATTATCTTCTACCAGCTGTCATTTCATACTCAAACCATTAACCCAGGAAACTCGGATGATAGCGAGTTTACTTGTCAACAGGTGGACCCAAGTTCACCCCCGGTCGGGATATGTTGCCTTATAAATGGGTTTTCCGGAGTTTTCCCTTAGGCTGAAAAAGTATAAGCCAAGTAACATTAGAATAGGTCATAATTTCACCCATTTCCTGCATCATTTCCAAATATTTTGGCTGTTAGTGGATGATTAAAATTTTACAAAAATAAATAAATAAAATAACAAATGTATTCAAACCGTGTTTGATCAGTGTTATAGATAGTCAGAATTATATGGTTCTACTGTGATTACAAGGATGAAAGTTTAAAACTGAATAATAAACGTATGTACTGGAACATTCCCACTTACAGCAACTTAGCTGCACAAGGATGAGTGTGACACGCTTTTTATGGTCGGTGTTGAACAGTGCACAAAAAAAAAAAAAAAAAAAGAATATCTCTTCACCGAGCTTCCAATTATAGCTTGGGATCCAAAGAGATGGGTTTTTGTAGGGAAGAGAAACAATTTGAGGTTGATAATTCAATAAGCCACATCACTAGGAATTCATCAAGTTGGTGAAACTGGGACTTGGCAGGCAAACGTTATTAGCAATTAGCATGTCTCCCATGAGCCTTCCTTTTAACAATGGGGGAAGTGTATAGTAACATAATGGTTCGATATAATGTCAACAAAGTGAGGCAGTTTCGCCCTCGGCGAACGCCCTTTCCTCTCCGCCTCATTTAAATTATTATGCAAAGGGAGTAGAAAGACAAGTTACACATTCCAGCCCTGACAAAAGAACGAGAGGCATTAAAAATATGAATGGGTAGACTTTGACTTAGACATTTATATTAATGTAAACCTAGGTATAACAAATGCACCTTCCTCCAGAAATTTATTATAATCTGGGTTTTAGAGCTCATTGCGCGTTACCTTTTAACTTCATTTGCCTTATAGACGTTACTTAAAAGATCTGTCACCAGTTTTTAATTGTTCGCTATCAATGAGATATGTTATCTCTTATTTATGTGTTTCTTAACATTAGAAATGTTATAAGCTACTTTCTGCGGAACAGAATATAGATAAATATGACATGATTGCTATAACTGCATTTAGTAGAATATTTTCTGATAAATATTTTTCAATTCTGTTAAAATAATCGGCCAAAATCGCATGAAGTAACTTGTAACTTTTAGTTTATTTCTAATGTAAAAGTAACAATAAAATAACCATTATTAGCTCTCAACATCCAGAAACATCATATTTCTACGTAGAATGCATTGTGTAGGAAAAGGGAAGCAATGAGTTCATAGGGTTTGCTGAATTGTAGAAGATTTCAAGAAAGATTTTATTTCAACTACTGCAAGCATTCTGCACGTTTGAAATGCTAAAGAAGGATTTTAATCAAAAAAGGCAAAAAGTGCTAAATAATTTCGGCTTTTAAATTACATTTAGAATTATAATCATTATTTTCATTTTGCAGCAAAGATTGATGCGGGTTATCTATTCACTTTGATAAGCCTTTATTATCTTTTGTTTGCCCATGGTTGGAGCAGTATGAAATTTCTGGGCCGCGAACTCTCGATGTTTCCTTTGCATGGATTGAACTTTGTTCTCTGGTGTATGGAAGTGGCACAAAATGAATCTTCTGGTGCTTTAATAAAACGATTACTTTTTATGACAAAGCGTTTCATTCTTCATGTGCAGTAAACGAGCTAATAGCTTAAATGAAAAACCTCGTGATACAGAAGAAAATAATATCAATTTTAGACGATAGAAAATAAACAAATACATATAATAAAATAAATTAATGTTATGAAAACAAACTGAAAGATAATATCAAGCACCCTATAATATCTAAAATGAAGAAAGTTAAATGCTGGTATCCATGTATTTATAGCTCTAAGTTATTTTCATTTTAGAAACGTAAGACTTCTTAAAAAAGAAAGCAGCAAGGCATTCCTTAGGCATCCCCTCCCAAATGGCATTCTAAGCAAACATGATCACAATCTCAAAAAAAATCCCATCTTCAGAAATTTTTCATTGGTCTTTAAAAAAAGAGACATTTTAACTCCCGCAACATTCTAAATTTGTAATACAACAGGATACAAGAATTGGACTAAATTATTTGAAATTTAGTGCAAACTAAGGGTAAAATGAATATTTAAGTATTTATGCAAGGACTGGCAATCTGCTAATGGTAAAAGAGTTTTAACTCCAATGTATATACTACTCATTGTTCACATACACTGAATTAAATTTGTCATTCAACATATTTAATTCGGAGAACTAATTTCACCTTAGTGTACTGATTGTGATTAACGAAAAAGAAGCAATGTATATATATGTATATTTGTTTACTGTGTTAGATACTTTGGGCGGGAATTAGTCATTTACACCTCCTCAGCGCGGGAAAAACATAATCCTAGATATCTCATCTCGCAATACTACTTCGCCAAATTGTTATACGCGACTATTGGGTACAAGCACGTATTGCTAGCATTTCTTTTACTTCTTGCTTTACCTTTGTTGAAAATTTCAAAAGAAATTTGTTATCAAATTTAAAAGAGAATGGCGAAAAAGTGCTAAAATATCGACTTATTTTTAACGAAAAAATATAGAAATATTTATTTACATAATTTTTCATAAAATATAATTGTTATGCAAAATGAAAATAGAATTTATACCTACCGCCTCTTTACCAGAATATTAAAATGTGTTTCTAGGAATGCACAATGTACAATTAGGTCAAAAAAGTATGTACTTCTTAATTCAGATATCCAGGTACTCGAGAATAGGTGACTTCACCGTGTTCGCTTCATGTCTTAATATTGTCACACCCCCAGGTCCACCTACACCCTTAAATCTTATAAATCTTACATCTCAAACCTGGGTGGGGGCTAATGCGACTCGAAGTCCCTACTCAAGTAAATTTGATATAAGCTAAAATATTCTGTTTTAGGAACTGGAGGTATCACATACAACAAAAACACAAATTCATGTTTAATATATGCTGTATAAAACTTATTATATTTAAGAATATATCGCTTTTTGAAGTATTACTTACATGATTATATTCCTACTTTTGTTCCTAGTTTTCCCCAGGAGCTAAAGTGGCGTGTTGCTTCACACACGGCTCTCTTCACACTGTCCCAATGCTATCCCAAGTCGTCGGTCCTGGTGGTGTAGTAGTAACCATGCTTGCCTCCTAAATCTTCGGAAAGGAAGTAAAACCGGGTTCCTTGTCGTACATTACGGCACAATAAAGAACCTCAAGGCTAAAAGAAGAGGGCTGTGAGCAAAATTTGTCGGTCGTTTCGCGCCCTGATTTGAATGGGACGCCGATGACCTGAGATGTTAAAGAGCGTCCGGTGGGAGGGGGGGAGAAGGAAAAACTCCCAATTCACGCACCGAGATGGCCTTCAACTCTGCACTATTCCCTTATCTTCTTTTCAAACAATACATAGGTTAACAATATATGGCAATAATGCATTGACAATATTTACATCTCGTACAAAAATACCGTGTAGCATTATACCTCTATTCTCCCCAATATTGTGTAGTATTGTCAAGCGGTTTTTAATAATAACTCAGAATCTGTCACTGTATGCGTGTCATTTGTTCCGTAGAACCAAAAAAAGGTTTAAGAAGAATTTCTGAAATTGTGATTTTGACGATTTGCTCATATTTTAAGAAATATAATAAATTCGGTTGTGTTAGAAAGGACTGCTGATGTACACGCGTTGCAAAAAATTAATATTTTGTATAGGATCGGTGACTGCGACTAATGATAGCTAGTTTGCCTCAAACTACATCAGTTCAATAACAAAAGTAACTCGAAAAAGAGGTTTTCCGGTGAACTCAGATTCATTATGTGTGCAGTAATAATTGCATTACAATTGTCTAAAACTATTTTAATGTTTTATGATTCTCTAGAAACACTAAATTCAAAATTTAATTTTTAAGGTAACGTTATAATTGAAAGATTTTAAAATTTTTATCATAAGATTGCCTTAAAAAAATTGAGCTCAGTGTTCCTACAGAAACGTAAAACATTATGTATGCAGAATTTCATACTGCTGTATTAAGTATTACTGGTATTTTAATTATTAAAATTAATTTTACATATATGATAAATATTGAGAATATTTGAACTGCTTCTCTACTCGTTTTTAGGTGTATGGAAATGTTGTTCATAACACCATGCATTACTGAAAACCAACCACCTTAGCTGTGTTAGGATGCTATTTAAAACATTAATCTTTACTTTACGCTTTTTTTCCTTGTAGTAACATTGTTTTAGTATTAAAAACAATCATATATTTCTTTTTATACACATTTAGTGAACTTTTGAGTGGTTTCGTGAAAAAAAACTGCATTATATGGAGCTCTTTATACACTGAAGAATGTAAAAACACTGTTTCTCAGAAAATTAAAGGTTTGAAATGTAATAATTTTGTATTTACCCTCAGAATTTTTAACTGAGTCTTTCTTCTGAGTCTGTTTTCTCATCTTCGGCATATTGCAGATTTATTTTGGAATATGCTGACCTGTAAACAGAATTAATGCAAACTAAAGCTTCAACTTGCTTTGCTCTGTTAAGTCACGGACTCTTTTTTCATGTGCCATGTCACTAATTTCTAAATTTCTGAAAAGCCTGACATCATATTAATTCTGCAACAGCAAAGATTACTGCAAGTACTTTCCTTGATATAAGATAATCTTTGGATATTATCCAAATTTCCGAGAGGGAAGGCTCAGTTGCTAAGTTGGGATATACATTTGGAAGATTCAGAGTTCAAATCCCTTTGGACCGGCCATCTGCAACATGATTTTTTTTTTCCTGGTCTCTTTGCTTAGGCTATGAGAAATATTTACACAAAATCCCCTCATTAGTTTAACAATCGCCAAATGAGCATGTACTGGGTTCGACATGATGTTAACGTATTCCCTTTAGCAGCCATGACTTTACATATGACTGTATGCACTGAAGGGCCAACGCTGTTTATGACTATTGATCTGCTTGATCTCGCAATTAACTGCTTATTTCTCTTTTTGGTATGGTCATTCATTGTACTGAAAGCTCTTTCACATAGATGGAAGTCGTCTGAACAGCTCTGTTTAAAGTCGGTCCTGGTGGTGTAGTGGTTACCATACTTGCCTCTTAAACCCAAAACGCGGGTTCGAACCCGGCCAGGACCGATGGATTTTTTCGGGCGTAAAAATCCTAAGTATGGCTTTCTTACGAAGGGAAGTAAAGCCTTGGATCCCGTGTCGTACATTTGCGGCACGAAAAAGAACCTCAAGCCTGAAAGAGAGGCCTCTGAGCAAAATTTGTCGGCCGTTTCACGCCCTGAGTTGAATGGGACGCTGATGACCTGAGATGTTAAAGAGCGTCCATAAATAAATCAATCAAAAAAAAAAAGCTCTGTTTAAAAAATCAGTTCCATTAGAAGTTATATTCTAAAATAATTTATGTACTCCCTATTGTAAAAAAATGTGGACCAAATTACTAAGGCTGCCAACACCCTCATAGCTGTAGAGGATATCCAAATAAGAAGCATAAGGCCAAGTATTTTTAAGCATAAGCCACTTTTAATAACTAATCATTTCTGTCAGTCAGCTATCTTTTGATTAGAAATGTATGAAATGGCATTCTTTAAACACATTTCCACAAGCCCACTTTATAAATTATTCAGAAAACTTCTTAATATTGCTTTTCGTAAACATTTTCAAAGTTTTTATAACCGTTTGATAATATGTGTTTAGGTTTTTTCGTCTTCTGCTGCTTTAGAAACTGTTCAGGTGTTCACATCGCACGTGATTCACATTGTCACTGATAACAAAAGTGTTACAGTGGTTGCAGTTTTCCCACAATTCCTTTTCATGTATTAGGATTGCGCATGCAAGACAGTCATGACTAGGACCCGGATTTTTAGGTTTCTATAAAGTATTTTGGTTTTCTTTTATATTATTTTTTCAATAAATAATTCAAAATACATATTTTCCCACTTAGATTTTTTAACATGCTAAAATAACTTATTTAAGTTTTTTTTAACAATTTTGGGATAGTTTTTCAAGTTTCTCTTGGCTAAAGTAAAAAAAGCACATTGACATAAATATATGATAATATCAATTTTAAATTTAATTTAATTTCCCTTGAATGTTCAATTGTTCTGAAATACAAAACAACATGAACGCTTAAAACATCCAAATTTTATGTCAGCGCATTGAATTTTTTAAAGTTGTAAATCACTAAACTTCCTTAAAATCACAAAGTCTTTATGTCAGGACCTTGATTAAAAAAAAAAAAAAAACAACAACACTGAATGTTTTAAAATTTATAAAAAATTGTTTTATTTTTTATTTTTAAGTTGTAAAGCACTAAACTTAACTAGAACATTTTTTCAGCTATTTAGGTTACTGATGCACTGCACATTGAAATACATTGCTAGGTTTCATAAGGTAAACATTCTCTGTTGTCTTTTAAAACATTCTTATAGTAAGAAAATGCATGACATTATCAGTGCAAATTTCAATGAAGCCAGTGCTGTGCGTCCTCACGGCAAACACTTGCCTCATAGACCCAATATCGCGGTTTCAATCCCAGTCATGGTCGATGTTTTTTTTTTTCGAGCATAAAAATCGTAAGTATTGCAACCTTCGGAAGGGAAGTAAAACCAGGAGTACCGTGTTGTAGATTTGTGGACGTAAAAGAACCTCAAGCCTGAAAAAAGAAGCCTCTGAGCAAAACTTATCGGCCGATTCACGCCCTACTGAATCTGAGGCTGATGACCTGAGATGTTACAGAGCGTCAATAAATAAAACAAACCAACCCACGGTAAATCATATGAAATTTGTTCCCCCTGAAGCACAGCAGATACACTTTTTATTGTTGCAAATTCTGAGTTCCGCTGCAGAGTCTTGGTGAACTTCAAAGAACAAGTTCACCCACTGGCCCTGTATTTCTTTCTTTGAATGATTTCCATTGCATCTTTTAGTGGTAGTGTTACACTCTTGATGTCTTCAAAATAGATGGAATAGTACATGGTTGGCTGCAACCAAATCCCCCAGCGAATGATAATGGGTTTCATGAAAATCTAAATGCGACTGAAAGCTTTCAGAAAAGATTTCTTCAAGGATGAAATAATGTTGTTCACTCCTGCGAAATTGTTCCCAACCTCTTCAGCCAATCGATATAAGCCGTGAGTAAGACAGGCGATATGTAGCATGTTTAGGTACAAAATTTTCTGTCTCTCTCGCCTTGATCATGTAGGCCGCAATGTTGGTCACAAGCAGTAGAAATTTGTCATCGGCCATAGGATGCCTAAAGCGTCATTGATGGTGCAGGCTATGGTGCTGTGGTTCGTTTTGTCCAGCATCTTGCATAACATGAGGTGGGGTTTACCAAGTTCTGTGGGGTTTAACTTACTCACCACGACGTTAGCAAAGAAGCGACCACAAGTGATCTCATCTGCTGAAAGCCACTTACGATCCTATAGTTCTGTTCTGATGAATTCAACCATTTTCTCGAAGATTGGTGTATTTTTTTCCCTTAAGATTGATTCATCTGGTATCATTCTGCCATTGATATCTTGAAGAAACTTTTTGAATACCGGGTTCTGTATCACACGCCATGGCACATTTACTCATACTAGCGCCTCACATAAACTGGATTAATATTTTCTTCAGAAGAGTCAAAAAACTGAAAGTAATGGTTGAAAATGAATCCTCTATTTCCTTTCAATGCTGCTGACATGCCCTGCAGACACTTTATTGTGCGATATGGCGATTTTTGATCACAGCTCACTTGCTTTTGGCACCCCTACAAAATGCAACGTTAAAATTGGGATCGTTCCTGATCCACAGTCTAATCAACCAACTTTTACAAAATTTTCCTTTTGACGTGTTGCTGTAGCTGTTAGTAAACTGGAAGTGTGAGCTACTTAATATTGCCTGCAGTTAGTTACTAAATAAGAGTTGCATACGACATTTTTCTTTAACAGAACTTTACTGACAATAAAGAGACAAAAGACGTCTGTTCGAGAGTCATTGAGAAAAATAGCTTTGAACGTGACTGACAACAATGGTATTACGAAATTAAATTAAATTTTCTTCTAAATTAGTTAATTTAGACAATGCTATTAACACATGACAATAACAGCATTACAGTATAAAATGTGATGATTCGTCTTTGAAGTGCATCAGATGCACATTGTTTGTTAATGTTTTAAAAGTAATTAATTGTAAATATTATTAATAATTTGAAAATATTTACAACATTTAATAAGTTAATAATAATATTAAACTTAAAAATCGTAAATTATTTACATTTCAATTTAATTTTTAAACTAGTTTTAGCCATTTTAGGTTCCAACTTCTATTTGGCCATTTTTAGATTTCATAAGTTTCAACTATGTGACTCCTATGATAAAGAAACGGATAATTAGATTAAAATATCATAGTTATTTAGCAAGGAACAAAATAGTTTAAAACCTCAAAATCCTGGCCCTAGTAGTATTCTATTTTTTTTTTTTCTATGGTTGACTAAACCCAACACATCTGTTTAAGAGTTCCATATTGATTCGATAGAGTGTTCTCATGACTGTTAACTTTTTGCCACTATGCTTGGATTGAAAACAATTTTGTTACTAAACTAAACCTAAAATAATCTATATAATAGTATAATTCTAAAGAAATAACACTTTCCGTTACACCCCTCCCACCAGAATATTACATTTAGAATATTTCCTTTCCACGAATTTTTCACTACCCTATTTCATCTCGTTTCTTTAGTTGGTTGTGTTATAGGATCTAAAGTGTCAGCTATGTAGTATAATGATGGTTTGTGCTTTGGAAACACATCTGCCCTGTCTTATGATGTGGAAGAGGCATTTCTGAGGGGTTCAAACACCTTGTAGGGAGGCTCTATTGGCATGCGGATGATATATCTGGAAATATTGTTATGTACCCGATCTGTATTCATTCCTCATCGCCCCTGTAACTTGCCGCCCGGTGTTTCTTTCATCTCATCCCTTGCTCTGGGAGCTGTCCCCACGGGAACGTAGGTAGAATCATGCGGCCCTTCAAGAAGGCTTTCTCTGTCCCTACTAACTCAGGCCACACCAAATTACCAATCAAGAACATTCATTGGCATTTTCTATCTAGCTAGCTGTACATCTCCATAGTAGTTCAGTGGCTAAATTGCTTCAAAGACATTTGAGCTTATGATGATATAAGGTTCCCGCTTTGCAATTTTTGTTTTTCTTAATGTTAGATGGCCATTCACTTCTCTACCCTTTCATAATGTAGAGAAAGAAACGCTGTATTATACTGCAATACGAGCATCAAATGATGATATCTTAGGTTGGTGATATGGCTACGATAATCATATTTTGAAATGAAAATGCGCTCTGTGAGGGATCTTGCTTTGCTTGCAACTTACAAATGGAACATATCCACCGCCCTCTCAAAATGTTACATCATGGTCCCAACCATGCAACATTTACATAGGAAATGCTGTACATATCAGAATAAAGCGAAAAGAATGGAGGTCTTTACTGGTTTGAAATGCATCATGTCTAAGAAATGATAGGCACATTCTTGCCACCAATTACTCATACTTTACCTAGAGCGCAAGTACAGTAGTAGTACTGCACTATTAATGTTCATGCAATATAATAATTCAATAAGAAACAAGGAACTAATTCCTGGTAGTTAAACAACTTATTTACAAAAGAGGCAACACTTTTCAAATAAACACATTTTCAGCAAAATAAATTATCTATTTTTTGTTTACACCCCCATAATTTTATATCGCAACAGCAAAAACAACGGCAAAACTAAATCTAATATATAGCAGTTTGTTTCTTATTGTCCAACCAAAATTTAAATACTTCTTTGCTTACTTATATAAACTCGGAAACCTATATATAATATCAGCCATATAGACATTCACCCTTAAGCCTAGGAAGTGCATCAGACGCAAAAAGGAGTCCTATTTGAGCTGACAACACAAAAATGAACGGTATGGCCCGTACGTTTTACATATGGTACATTTTGCAATAGCATTTTTGGTTAAACAACTGTCAGTTAATTGTTCTTTGGGATGTTAATGTTAAACATGTTTTTCTTTTCTCCCAGTGTTATATTGATATAGACATTTTAAAGCTTTGTAACGTTTAAAAAGTATTCTCAAACAAACTTCATGGCAAATTAACAAAGTAGCGGGTCATCGACAAGTTCCTCTGCACTCAGGTTATGTGTACAACAAAGGAAAAAGTTGGTATTCTACATTTCTGACATTCCTTCCTTCGAAACCGGATTTTTGCAATCCTCTCACCGTGCTAAGGTTTGGACCTTGGGAGTGTGTATTTGAGTTAGTGGTTAAGTAAACACAATAAGGCTTGCGGTCAGTGCTGTCATTCGAATTCGCTTCCCTAGTGAAATTTAGGCTATACAATGGCTGCGGATCGACTTCTCGAAGACCCGTTAAAAGCTTCAACTTCGAAATCCTTCTAAAATACATGAATGTTAATTGTTTTTCGTTTTTCTCTTTTATTTCCTTCCTTTTTTCTTTAGTTTTCAAACTATGATTCAAAACCAAAGTTATCAGCAATATGATTATGTTAGGATGTAAGATGAAGCAATATATGTAAGATTGTTATGTTTTATTATAAGTTATTCATTTGAATATTTTTACACGTGGATCAAAAAAATAGAATTTTATTTAAAAGTGGGATTGATTTCAACTTCATAATTTTTATCCTAGAGTTGATTTCTCTCTTCAAAGGAAGTAAAAGCACGGACATTATAGAACAAATATAAAGTATCAGTTCTTCTGAAGTAATATAAAAGAGAGACCATCGAGGCTTCTGCAGTCCGGTTAAAACTTCGGATTTAATTTAGAAACTTTTCGTTGCTTCTCTAGAGTACAAATAAAGGAATCGAAAGAATAAGAGCTGTCAGTTTTGTTTACTGTTCAAAGAAAAATGCATGTGGAAAGAGAGGAGGTGGGCCCCATTTGATACCACTTGTTCATACGCGCGGGTGCTTCTTTGTCCCATTTTATTGAACTTCAGAAGAAATGCGAATTTGCTAGTACAAAGCAAGCAATATTGGAAAACAGCGAACATTAACTGTAGGGAGAGCATATGGAAATGGTAAAAATCCATGAAGACATAAACAGGTTTATATTCACAATCCAGAATTGTTTAAAGCATACTGTGAAACAATGGATTCCACTTTGTCCTCTTGGGTTCGCTTCCTGCCAGGGCCATCCTCCCTGACAGAGGCTTTTTCCAGATTTTCCTCAATACTCATAAATGGCAAATGCCGGGGAGGCACCCTAAATTTAGGCTTGGAACTCTTCCTTTGTTTAAAAAAAACCCTTTCTCAGTTTATTATTGTATCTCATGTATCATCAATGTCCACTACCTGTGGTGCCTCAGTACTTAAAATGGGCGTTAAACACTATTTAAAAAAAAATATCTTTTATACGGGTGTTTTATAACATTCTACAGTTTTATTAGCTAATTTTCCATTTTATTGCTAGTAATAGCATCTGATAACTGTCTACTATGTAATTATAATGAAAGCATTAAGTTAAAATAAATCTTTTATACTCCTGTAAAATGTTAAAATGATATATTATATATAAATATTTATAATATTAAAAGTACGTGTTATTTTGTTCGTGAATATGTTATGAAATTATCAAGTAGCAAAGGAATAAAAATGGAATAGGTATAGGCTATCCTAAATGCAGAGGGAAATATGCCTTAGACGTAGTATATTGAAGAAAAACAGGAATTATGCATGTAATGAAAGTAAAATGAAAGAAAAACAAAAACCATTTTGGTACATTTTATTTACGTTTCTTTAGATTAAAGTAATTTAGCGTTGCATATTACCCGATTCTCTATAACTCATTCCTTCAGCATTTTGGACTTTAGAATGTAAGAAGTTCATATCTTTTAAAAAGCGGGCAATAATATATAATATTATTATATTAAAGGATAACATTATGATTTGAATCAGTTTTAGTTTTTATTATATTATTTTCTTTAAGTGGATAATATACTAAGCAACAATTTCAAGTTTAATTGTTTCCTCCACTAAACAGAAAAGGATAACAGTTCAAATAAGCGGCGCCTAACTACCCGACCACGCCTGCCCTATAGTCGACCTAGTTCGATAACTTTCGTCGGAGAAGCGACGTCTGGGCAGGGATCTTATGAATCCTCCGGTTTACGGCCATTCATTCCGCCCTTGCTCCATCAACATCCTTATCCCCATCTTCACCTGCATCATATGGTGTAATGTAGTGTAATGTGCGAGTATTAACACTCGCATTTCAGATATCTTTTAAATGTAGCACGATGATTAATCTTTGTGTGTACTATTTTGTCTTTATTTAAAAAAATTAAATGAAAGATATTAGCAATTAAAGCAGTAAATGTTCCTACTTTGTATCCACCTAATATGCATCTAAATCAACACTATTCTCCTTTTCTTCTGCATGTTCTTGAGCCATGACAAAGAATCTCCTAATGCTCTAAGCCTGCTCTGATTTTCTGATAACCCTCTCGGTTAACGGACACGTGAAGCAACCGACTCAAGAGACAGACACTTTTAAGCGTTCAGTTTGGCAGCACGGTAATCAAGTCGGTTCTAGGTTAGAGGTAATTCTTTTGATATTTTAATTATAAATATTGTGGAGACTTTTGGCTGTATTCCGCAACCCAGATACATATTGTAAATGGGCAGTAGCTTTAAAGAGGTTTATCTTTAATTTTAATGGTTAAATGTAAGTATGTAAGTAGGCATTTTTCCACAGGAAATTTGGTAATATTTATTTATTCATTTTATAGGGCTTGGTGCGCCTTAATGTGATATTGTATTAGCTTACATTGTATTATCACACCTTTTTACATTTGTTTTAAGGTATATATTTTGAGGTATGCACATAATTCTGCTATAGCGCAGATTATCTCATATTTGTTGCCATGCCAAACTTTCAGATAAGTTATTAACTGAATGGATCTAAAATGTTGAGGATTTTTATGAGGATAATATTTTAAATAATTATTTTATGTTGGTTATTGTTAAAATATTTATTACTGCTATTGGTGCAGTACACTTACTTAATTGGTATATCAATATTAATATACTGAATTTGGATGTTCATTGTATTGGGGTTTTCTACTTATTATGTATAATGAATTACAGTTGAAGCTACTTTTCAATGTTTTGTAGTTATTCTATACTTGCTTGTTAATAAATTATCTTTCCAGGGTTTCTCAAGGACTTAATTTGCACACCGCGGCTCCGTATAAAACTAACAACTCGTGCCACAAAAATGCCTAGAAATTCGTGATGAATTGTTACAGAAACGTAAGCAGAGTCATTATGCCCGCTACAGCGAAAACACCTGCATAAAAAGAGATTTCCAATCTTGTTTCTCAGTAAGTTTTTAATGAATCACAAAAAAAGGGGAATGCTATTATATGAAAATAATTTATTATAATTGTGTAATGTTAGTTACAAACACTCTTGTAGAATTCTAAAATGAACATGTGATAGTGGAAACAAAGCTGCTCCTATATTAACATAACAAGTCAATATTATATGAAAAATAACAGAGGCCAACAAGATTTTGCGACATCAGCAGTAAATGTGGAAATAATTTTTGTAAGTATCCAGATTAAAAAAAAATACTTTTTGTGTTACCTGTGTTCTTTTATATTGATATTGACCGCACTTTTGACTTAAAGAACTAACTCTTATAATTGAATGAAATAATTTTGTCATATTCTAAATTTACTTAGAGTTATATTTGTCCGTAGTATGTACACATCTTAAAAAACAACTAGGAAAGGAAGATGATAAACTCAGGCAAAGGGACAGAATACCTACATGAATATCAGAAGAATAAGCGGCATTCAGCGTTGTGGAGCCTGCACAGCATCCGAAGTGGTAATGGGATAAATCTTCAAGGGGAATGTGATAGAATTGATTCAAAATGAGCTCTGGCATATATTATAAATGAATGCATTTAATAAAATTAACATACATGATATTAACTTTACAATCTTCGCAGGGGTCCACCTTTCATAATATAAAAAAAGATGTATTTCTTAAATAAATTATAAATAAGTGGTTTTTTTTATTTGTTAATTTATAGACGCTCTCTAACATCTCAGGCCATCAGCCTCCCATTCAACTCAGGGCGTGAAACTGCCGACAAAGTTTGCTCAGAGGCCTCTTTTTTCAGGCTTGAGGTTCTTTCTATTGCCGTAAATGTACGACATGGTACCGACGGTTTTACTTCTCTTCTGAAGGAAGCCATACTAATGAAAATATCCATCGGTCCTGCCCGAGATTGAACCCATGATCTTGGGTTTAGTAGTCAATTATGGGTACCACTACACCACCAGAACCGATAAATAAGTTATATATCCATTGCTTAGCTTAATAATAATAATAATAATAATAATAATAATAATAATAGCTGCATGTAAACACACAAAACTGCTCCCATTCAATAGAATAGAACCCTTCGCCATGGTTTTCAGCCTTTTCAGATCTGAGCTGTCTCACCTTCGATACGACTTCCTGCTTCTCATTCTTGCCTGCCAGCAGAGTTCAGCATGCTCCTTGCCCTCGGACAGAGTCAGTAAAGGTCGACGGCACGTGCTTTCTCCTCCACGTCTCAGTGTTGCTACAGTTCCCCAGGATTACTTTTTATCAGTGTGCCATTTTTACTACTGAGGCACCATAGGCGGTGCGCTAGGATGTGCGATCATGACTCTTCCTGTGCACATAATGGGCAAATTCTCAGTCCATTTTTACCTGGATACCTGATCCACCTCCATGCTTCAAGCTTAAAACCACACTAGTCGCTGTTTAATGAATCTGGCCCCTGCTTTGATGTAGAGTTCGATCCCCTACCAGATTTCAACCCCATTTCCAACGAGATCTTCTCCCCACATTGTATGCTGCTTGATTATATCCTTCAGGCGGCTCCTGACGTTCATATGCACAGTTTTCCTGTTTCCTTGATCCGCTGTCCAAATATTCCCCACCCGATCGTTTCAAATCACTTTCTCAGTGTAAAAGCCTGTGTCTTATTCCCTTCTTGAAGCAGGTTGCTCTATTTGCTAGATTTGATTTCCTAGATTATTTGAAACTAATATTTCACCGCTGTAATTTTAATTTTAACTGTCTCACTACGAACCACAAATTGTTTTAATTTCGCATTTCGCCCGTAGCCCTCCGTAACCCCAAAATCACTTTAAACATACATCCTCACCTGCTCCATTTGTTCCCACCCCCAAATTTTCCCAAAACATATCGTCGTGGTAGAGTCCCTAAACGCTATAAGAATTTGACTGGTTGTTACATTTCTTTTAGGCGGGAACATTTCTTTTAGGGGATAACATTTAGTTAGTTTGGTCCTTGTACCGTACATGCCATTCAAACATCTGTCTGTAGATCGATAACGCCGGGATTAGTGCAGTCGGCCGGCAGTGATGTGCGTTACTAACCAATGGTTGACAGGAAAGCATAGTTCGTTCTTAATTAGATTTAGACTTCGGTAATACAGAATGCTGAGAGTTAATAGTAGTGAAATAACTTATAAAATAAGCTGATCAATCGATTGGTGTCAGGTTATAACCAAGTTTTAGTACATCTTATGATAATATGATTAATGTTTTAAAACTGGGATTTAAAATAGTTTTAATACTGTATATTAAAGTATTGTCATATAATTAGGATTTAAGCCTATAAGAGCGTGCAAGTCCGCCCTTGAAGGTGCTCACTTCTGGAAACATCGCTCTGGTGGAAGGAGAAATTATGGATGACCGACAGGTCAAAGTTACAGAAATAACAGCAAGGTCGGGCCTTTCTAAAACAATAATCCTTCGAATTATTCATGAACATTTAACATGAATAAGGCTAATGCAAGATGGGTGCCTAGGCTTCTTTCCTCAGTGCAAAAGCAACAACGAGTCATCTGTTGTCAGGCATTTTTGGAGCTCTGCCATGGCAACGAGAGAGAAGTTCTGCATTGTTATAGGAGATGAAACTATGGTCCTCTTGTCCAAAAGAGAATCAATGGAGTGGCGTAAACCTGGCGAGCATCGCCTATAAAGGTCACTCAGTCAACCAAGAAGATCATTGTCACAATCTTTTGGGACTGTGAAGGAACACTCTTCATTGACTTGAAAGAGAGGAACACCACATCAATGGGGAATACCATGCTGGCCTACTGCACAGACTACGTGCTTCCATCAGAGAGAAAAGGCGAGGAAAGCTGAGTGGTGGTGCTCGCCTTCATCGCGATAATGCGCCTGTGCACACAGCTCTTGTTGCAAAGGAAACTGTGAAGAAATGTGACTTCAAGGAGATCGACTGTCAACCCTACAACCCACATCTAGCTCCCAGTGACTATTTCCTCTTCTTAAAACACAAGAGGGACCTTCGAGGAAAGAAATTTAAGTGTGACGAAGAAGTGATGGATGCCGTTTATGCCCATTTTGCAGACAAGACTTCTGACTATTTTTGGAGGGGAGATTGAAATATTAATTCGAAGATGTGAAAAGTGTATTTCAATAAAAGGTAACTATATTGAAAAGTGAAATATATTGTTTTTCTTTATCGTACCTGAAACTACTATTCTTTCCATATTTTAAAATCGTTTGTATCAGAATTCGCGGAATTGCCTTGTTTGTCAAATTGTAAATAAATATATACAACTCATAAATTTGATAATTGCATTAGTCTTCATTTTCAAGTCTCAGATGCAGATATACATATAGCCCACAAGTAAACATGCGTCTCTTAGTTCTGTTTTGTTCATTGGCTAAGCAATTGGCACAGCCAAGAAATAAAGTGCCTCGTTACTCTGAAGGTTATTTATGAAAATATTTAATACCCATATGATTGATAATAATAAAAAGTCATTAAAGAATAACTGTCGACCAAAAAAATAAAAGATAATAAAATTAAAACTAATCTAAGCTATGTCGAATTGCACATAGCCGTTCTTGTGTAAATGAAAATTCTAGTATGAGATTAATATTTTAGATACATCAATTGTTTCATTTCTTCAGCTTGTGGAATATGAGAACTATGCAGGCTAAACACTTTCATTACTTTTTTCCTGGAAACGTTAATTGAAGCTTAGCTGTTTTATCCATTATTAAATAACAGGTTTACTATTATTTGTTGAACTTTATAGCCTCGATAATGTGTTGTTGGATCAATAAGGATAACATTAATGAAAACAATATTCCAACAATTTCATAACTTACTACAATTCTATCCATTTCTACAAGTTTCCACACACCAGCATAATAAAGTAGGTATATATAAAAGAATCCTTATCGTTATGAGTTTAATAATAAAGTATAATTTAAATTTCACTGATAAACACACACCAGGCTCTGAGATCTGGGACTTTACACATGATATTTATAGTTTTGAGATGCTTGTGTCATTAGTTTACTGTTATTTGCGTGCTCCTCTAATATTAGGGGAAGGGATGTTTGGTAGAAAAAAGTAGCATATGAAGTGATGAAAACTGCACCACTGAATGAAAAAGATACAAAGAGATTAAACATGTATAACAAGAACTGGTATATGTTAAAGTACTGTAAAGAACTTTGGTTATAAGTCAAAAAGATGTGGAAAAGAAAACTACCAATCAACAAAAAACTTTGAATAGAACTCGATAACTTTAGACGAACTAGAAGTAGCATTAAAGTAAATTAAAAACGGAAAAATTATTGGACGCGACAATGAATGTAGAATTATGGGTTCATTTGAAGGATTTTTTTATTACATTTAATGAATAAACTTTAGCAGTCGATGCAAATATGAGAGTAGTAGTCAAGAGTTTCATAAACACATTTATTAAGATCATAGGTCCAGTGTAATAATTATAGAAGGATAACTCTGCTGAATGCAGCTGTAGAAAAATAAAAAATTTAGATATAGAAGATCAAACATTGATGATAATTTAGTTTTAAACGGAGAAAAAACAATAGCACAATTGAAAAAATACATGTAACATCCATTAATATATCAAATGTCTTTGTTAAAGTTTTAAGACATAAATTACATCAACCAATAAAATTTACCATTTTCTCTTTCATCTTTTCGAATTACCCTTAAAAGTGTATGCATGCATTTATCTTATAGTTCTCCCTCGGAGTAAGGTCACTGAAGGCGCCATCTTTTTGCCTGCCGTTTATATTGTTGTTAGATATTCGCTGATGAGTGTTCAGCAGTAATCGCTAACGCCGATTCAGTCCACTTTACCTGATGCATTACTTCCACCTTCGCTTACAGAAACACAGTTTTCGAGCAAGAAGTCCAAGTGAAATGTTACATTCCAGTCTTTCCTAGCACTGCACAAGATTTTTCACTGGATCTTTAGGGATTTAGTTTTCTTTTTCCAAGGAAGTTGGTAGAAACTTGGACAAAGAAATTCCAGGATAACTTTTTCATCATCTATAAGAATATTATTGCAATGTAAATCCTTGAACTCCGGCCCAGTGAGAAACCCCTACTTTATTTTGGCTTCACTGAGACGTGGAAATTTCTTACAAAAATGCGTTCCCAGTTTTATCCTTGGCTTATAAGGCTCAGTTTTATATGAAAAGCAAGGAGGGGAACTATGCTGTGTTCTACAAGCGGTTCGTTAATTACATTCTGTGTTCCAGGAAGTTATTGACGCAAAGGCAAATATTTCTGTTTGTAGTGATATGCCTTAACAGTGCTGTTCTACAGACACAAGAAGGAAACAAAATTTGGTGTAACCGTGTATGGTGATGATTTGAGATCACCGGAAATCTACCACTTAAACTCAGCATAACAGTTGCTTCATTGTGATAAGTTTCATTCATGTATGCTGAATAACCAATTGCAACCGATGGAAACAAGTAGGACATAATTTAGCCGTAGTTTTGATGAAGCTATGAAATCCAATCATAAATTTTGTTTTCAATTTAAGAGCAGCCATGATACCCTATAAGTCTATTGATTAATTTTTTTTGATTGATTTATTTATGGACGCTCTTTAACATCTCAGGTCATCAGCGTCCCATTCAACTCAGGGCGTGAAACAGCGGACTAATTTTGCTCAGAGGCCTCTCTTTCAGGCTTGAGGTTCTTTTTCGAGCCGTAAATGTACAACACGGGACCCACGGCTTTACTTCCCTTCCGAAGGAAGCCATACTTAGGATTTTTACGCCCGAAAAAATCCATCGGTCCTGGCCGGGTTCGAACCCGCGATCTTGGGTGTAGGAGGAAAGTATGGTAACCACTACACCACCAGGACCGACCCCTATAAATCTAGATTCTTGCAAAATACCACGTGATTTTCTTTCGTAAAAAATATAGGAATGGACTAAGGCTGTCTATTGGTCCTGATGGTGTAGTAGTAATCATACTTGCCTCCTAAACCCAAGATCGCGGATTCAATCCCGGCCAGGGTCGATGAATTTTTTCAGGCATAAAAAGCAGTAGGTATGGCTTCCTTCGAAAGGAAAGTAAAGCAGTTGGTCCCGTGTCGTAGATTTACGGCACGAAAAAGAACCTCAAGTCTGAAAGAGAGGCCTCTGAGCAAAATTTGTCGGCCGTTTCACGCCCTGAAGTGAATGGGACGCTGATGGATCTGAGATGTTAAAGAGCGCCCTGAAATAAACCAAATTAATAAATACATTTATCGTCTGAATTCCGCTGCTGTAATCTAAAGGCCAACACTTTTACTCTACCTTTAGGCAATTCTAAATCTCTTACCAGATCATTCAAATTATACTGTGTTCCTATGTAGATGTCTCATTGCACTAAAAATCAGGATTTTCGATGTACTCCAATTTTGAAGATGATTTACTACTGCAGTATCACTTACTATATAAGAGTCAGGTGGAATAGTAACAGACCGGGACCGCCACTGGTGGCCGAGTCATTAAGGCGCAGACTCGTGAGCGGGAGTTCTGGGGTTCGAATCCCGTCAGGACCATCCTCCCTGATTGAGGTTTTTTCCAGGTTTCCCTCATTCCTCATAAATGGCAAATGCCGGGGAGGTACCCTAAACAAGCATGCAAAGTTTTCTTCCTTTAAAAAAAATCCTTTTCCAATGTATAATTTCATCTCATGTATCATCAGTGTCCATCGCCCGTGGTGCCGCAGTAGTAAAAACGGGAGTTAAAACACTTTTCAAATAATAATAATAAAAAAAAAAGTAACACATCGTCCGATTCCATAAGGCACTGGTCGCATAGTCAATGATATGGTATATGTTAAGACTCTTTTTTCTTTTTTGAAATGCTGTGTGTTAATGGATTTGTTATACACAAGTAGCAATTATTTACATGCTTTGATGGTTCACTTCAGATCATGGGTATAGTAAATCCCATTGTAATATTATTCACCCAGGAACGAAGATTCGATTCATAAGATATGTAACATATATGAGGGGCTCAGGGCTTGTCCTTTTCTCCGATTTCGCAACTAAAATACAGATTTTAGGTCTTTTAATCGAAGTTACTGTTCGCTTTTGTGATTAAAGTTAACGTCCATACTTAAAGCAAAAATTGTCAGCAGATTAACGCATTTATCAAGCATATTGAATCGCACGTCACTTTATACACAAATTAAACTAAACTGAAGCAAGCACAATACGCAATTGTTGTATCACGTCATACGCAATAAACATAACCTGATATGCTTAGACAGAAACTGCGCTTCAATGCGTCAACCAACACAGCCACCGCAAGCCTTGCTCCTCTTGTTTCCCCCCTTCTGTTGCTACGCACCCAGGCTTAAAATGAACTACAAACAACAATACACCCAACTTGTTTCCTGAAGGGAACCATCACTCTGTTTACCATACGTAGGGTTTCGAAGATAATTTCTTAAAAGTCAAAGTGATTGCTATTAGATAACTGATAGTGACACTATTCCCACACATATCTTGTAAACTAGTACTAATAGGAGAGTTTCATGGTCAGTGTGGTCGATTTAGTAAAGAGCAACTGGTTTTGTTCAAGGTACTGTAGCGGTTTTAATAATGATGATGCCGTCGCCGTAGAATTTGACGTAACTGCCACCACAATATCCTCGGCTAGTTCAGGGGTTTGGTATTATAGCTGGATTTTTCAGATTGATATTTCTGGGGTGAAAGGAGTGTGATTTTAAATATAAAATCACATGGATAGAAATCTACGAGTTTATTAATGTTTTGTTAATATAATACTATATTACTGTATTATATTATATTACTGTATTATATTATATTATTTTGTTAATATAATATAATACAGTACACTTTTCTGATTACGGTATACTCTGGGAATATTATTAGATACAGATTGAATCGAGATAGAGGTGTTATAATTTATATTTCTCTCCCGAAAACTGTGCTTTTTGTCCTCTTTTAACTAGTATGCAATTTTCCTATATGGATATTAATTTAAACTCGTAACTACTTTCATTTACCTCAAATAATATATTTTTTTTAATTTCTTCCAAGAAATATTGATCGCCACTTATCTTTACGTAGTGTTAAAATATTAAAGAACGTCCGTAAATAAAGCGAATAAAAAAAAGTGATGTTAAAATGCTGTTTAACTATACGGAGTACGAACAATGATTTCTGCAAATGGAATTTAAAACAATCTTTTCTCTACGGAAACCTACGCATAACTAAAACATTTTCAGATATAAACCACCACTAATTACAATAGGATTGTAATAATACTATACATTACAAAGCATTATATTTTCAACATACGTACTAAGCGAATGAAATTCGTTCATTTCACAATAAAGCTGTCTGTCTCGTGTTTCATTCTTGGTACACATTGTTAATGTTGTTACGCTTGCCATTGGTTGATTCACTTCGTATTACAATTTTCTTACCTGTAGTTTCAATCTTTTCATATTCTTGGCTATATATATGTTTCTTTGACCCGTTACATTTTTACATTATTCGGTATTGTCATAAAGGCCAACAAACAAACATTAAGATATACTTGTAATAGCCCTTATCTGTTACGTGAAATGTATACAAATGAGCTTACTAGATTTACACGATTTAAAATATATTACCAAGGAATATTGGTTATTTTAATTGAAAATTAAAGTCATTACTAGACATTACAACATGTGCAAATAAACTTATTACATTTATATGATTAAAACATATTATCAATGAATGTTTGGAGCTTTAAATCGAATATTATGGCATTTATCCTACGTAATAACATTCGTAAATGAACTTCTTAAATTAACATAGCTAAATAGCCATTACTATTAAATGTTTGTGGTTTTATATTGAGCATTACTAATATACTTATTAAAATAATATAGTTAAACAACTGCTATCAATGAGTGTTTAGGACCTTAAATCGAATATTTTCCGTGTAAATACATTTACACTGATAGCTGGGGCTATAGTAAATATTAAACATTTAGTAAATGCCACAGAAAATGTGAAAATTGAATAAATATAATTAAAATATAAACGGAAAAACGTCAAATAGTGGCCTCGGTGGTCTTGTGGTCAGCGTGTCTGCTTGTAATCTGGAGGCGAAGTAATTTATTTTTTCTCGCAAACCAATATTAACACTGTGTATTCAGTGGCTAATTTTAAGAATATACACATTAATTGCGTTACTTTTTATTGGTGTAAGAATTTGGTTTAAAAACGCATGATAAGCTTTAGGAAATTTTCCACAAACTAACTTTGTTACACGATTTTCTTGAAAAAAATCAACAAGGTTTTTTTTTCTCTCAAAATGGCTAAATATCCGTGAATGATAAGATATTGCATATTACGTTTTTATACTATAAATAGTTTTGTAAGGCAAAATTACTTTTTGTGAATATCGGTGAGTCAGTTGTAAAAGGTAAATCAACATTGTGTAATACAAATTTTGAATACACTGAAATTACAAAAAGCAAACATCGAACCATACAAGCATCTATCTATCTGTGAACGAATAGACTGAAAAGGAATGAATATGTAGCGCATATAAACCTTTGGGTTTAAAAGCCCTTTAACGGTTTTATTTGGAAAGATAAGAGAATTAAATAGTCTGCAACTTAGTTTATAAGTAGGTAGTTGCTTTCGCAATTATTACTGCTTTATAATTAATGACAAATAAATGCTTATCCCATTTCCTGCTCAAAAATTTCCTACTTTGTATTTCTTGTCCACTGTAGTGCCATGTTTCATCTCTGCCATGCACGTAGTCGATTGTTTTGGTTTTACAAACATTACCGCCACATCCCATTTCAGGCAGCAATCTTCTACTATGTGAATGTCTTTCTGCAAACTATCTCTTCTTAGAGATATGATTTATTTATTTATTTATTTATTTATTTATGGACGCTCTTTAACATCTCAGGTCATCAGCGTCCCATTCAATTCAGGGCGTGAAACGGCCGACAAATTTTGCTCAGAGGCCTCTCTTTCAGGCTTGAGGTTCTTTTTCGTGCCGTAAATGTACGACACGGGATCCACGGCTTTACTTCCCTTCCGAAGGAAGCCATACTTAGGATTTTTACGCCTGGCCGGGTTCGAACCCGCGATCTTGGGTGTATGAGGCAAGTATGGTAACCACTACACCACCAGGACCGACTTCTTAGAGATAAAAGAACTAGAACGTTAGCATGCAAAGGTACAGGAATGATTGTAACATCCACGACAAGGGCGTTCATTTCTTCCACTAACAGAGCATCCGTGACATCGTCTATAAATAGATTAAACAATATCGGAGATGGAATACATCCCTGACGATCTTCTATTGATTTTTATTTATTTGGTTTATTTATGGACGATCTTTAACATCTCTGGTCATCAGTGTTCCATTCAATTCAGGGTGTGAAACGGCCGATATATTTGTCTTAGAGATCTCCTCTTTTAGGCTCGAGGTTCTATTACGTGCCAAAATTCTACATATAGACCTATGGCTTTATTTTCCTCCCGAAGTACTCACACTTAGGAATTTAACGCCCAAAAAAAAAAAAAAAAATGCGTCGATCCAAATCAGGGATGAACCAGCGATCTTCGGTTTAGAAGGCAAGTATAGTTACCACCAAGACTGATCTATATTCCAATATAGCGTTTTGGTCTACCTTACACTGAATTTCACGTCGGTGTATTTCTGCATCATAAATTCTATGATTTTGTGGGGATACCTTTCTGACACAGTTTCAACACAGAACATGTCTCTGTACAGTGTCGAAGGCTATTTTAAAATCAACAAATACGCTGTATATTTACCCGTTTTCTTTTTGTGCGTGTTCGTTGGTTTATCCCCTGAAATAGAATCTTGCAATGCACTTTACCGAACAGTGCACCTGTAGTTCTCTGGCGCCTGTGGGCTATCCTTGGCTTTGAAAATTTGCTGTATCTGCGCCATTGACCATGCTTTTGAATATCTTTCTTCATTAGATAATTTACTATATGCGGTTCTACTAAAGAAAAGTTTATAAGTTCAGCTTAAATTCCGGGTACTTTTTCATTTTTTAAGCTTTTAATCGCCCACATAATTTTGCTATCCATTACCGGTGATCGAGGTCATTAAGGTGGTACTCGTGAGAGCGAGGTCTGGGTTTCGAATCCCACCAGGACCGTCCTCCCTGACAGAGGTTTTTTCCAGGTTTTCCTCAGTCCTTATAAATTGCAAATGGCGGGAAGTTACCCTAAACTTAGGCCTGGAACGTTTCCTTCCTTGAAAAAAATTCTTTCCCAACATATCATTTCATCTCATGTATCATCAGTGTTCACCGCTTGTGATGTTTCATTAGTTAAAATGGGCGTTAAACACCATTCAGTAAAAAAAAAAGAATTATCCATTATTTCTCAGTATAGACTTGGTGTCGGGGGGATTAAACACGATTCTTTAAGAAATTATCTAGGTCATTGCGTTTTCTCCATACACGGTATCAAAATATGCAAGGTACCTTCCTAGTACTCTCATTTATTTGCTCTCTTTTTCTTACTTTAATTTTTCTGAACAATTTCCACATGCTCTTCGATCGGTCGTAGTTTTCAGTCATTTTGTTTTGTCATTCGGATTTGGCACTTTCCAAGGTGTCTTTATATTCTTTTCTTAGTTAGACATAAGAAAGACGCTTTTTTTTCTAATCTCTCTCTTTTGTAAGTGTTAAGCGTTGACTCGGTTGTTTTTCTTCAATTCTTTACGTTTTTATTGTACCATCTTCCAGGGATTCATCGCAACAACGGCATCATAGAGGTGTCATTAATTTCCCTTACACTATTTACTGAGGCTAGACGTTAATTTAACGTGAAAAAGATATATGAATTATGCGATTTTACCATTTTGAAATTCTGTATAAAAACGAATATCTCCTATGAGCGTAATATGTAATCAATAGCGCTTTCACCGTTGAAAATTATAATTGTTAATTCTTCCGCCATGTTGGCCCATATTTATGGTTAATAATTTCTAGTTGAAAGGCGTCCCAAAAGGATAGTTTGCGTTTAGTTCTTCATCTTTATTGTGTCATACTGTTCTACACGTTATCTCCGCATCCCATAGTTATATTTTCACATCCAATTCTGGCATTAAAATCTCCATTAGAACTAAACTCGGGAGTGGATGCGTGTCTTACATTTGTGTGATGGCGTCAGTCAAATACATAAACAAGCCTGGGATAGCATATACGCATGCACACACCAGTCTTTAAGTATTGATTGTATAATGCTATCATGAAGTTTGTATATTACCTGTAATTCCGTCTTCTCCTGGAGCTTTTTTGTGGGACTGCAAAATCTTGAAGAAAGAGCGAAAAATATTCCGGAAAGATGTCGCAAAAGTAATTAGCCGATGACCAATAGACAACAGTGAACTTGTTTTAAAATATAATTAACAGTTTAAAACTTTTGCAAACAGTATAAATTTTGACAATTTTCAAATTAACACAAATTGACTAATAGGATAGATAATGTGGTGACTGAGAATGAAAATGTAAAAACATTCATACATAACCAATTTAGGTAATCTTCAAAATATGATTAGGTTAGAATAAGAATGAAACAGTGTTCAAAAATAGTATTAAGGATAACATGTAACAATGAAATGATAGCAATGCATGTAGCATTTCTAATTATTATAGTAATGGAGTATGCAATAAATAAAGAAGACTAAAAAAACACACACATACACATCACTTAATTGGCAATTAATCTTAATAGGTTCACTTAATTTAGCATTAAGCTTGTGGATGTCAGCTTCACACTCTTCTTTAAAATATAATGCCAACTCCTCTGAGATCTATCTTTTGGCCTCTTGTATCACCCCCATCAAATAGAATTCGAAGCAACTAATAGTTACCCTTTAATCGTCTTTTAGCCAAGTTTCTGTCAGCCCCTAATTGTAACACCAGTAGTAGTACTTTATATTCTGTCTCTTGCCATTCTCGTTATAAGCCTCCAGCTCACCATGTACGATTAAGTCGTTACTTCTTGACTGGTTTTTCCTTGTAGTCTAATTTGGCCTGCAGCATTTCATACCGCTCTTCCAGTACTCAGATGCGATGCTCTAACTTCTCAAAGGTTTCCACTTTCCACTGAATTAACCTTCAAAATCAGTTGTTCATGTTGTTCCCGGTTAACTCGAAAATTTGTCTTAACTCTCTTCTTCAGCTCTTAAAACTTAATCATTGTTAATACATGCTGCTAGCTGCGGGGCTATCAGGAAGGGAAGGAAAAAACAAACAAACAAACAAAAAAAAAACAACAAATAAAAAGCAAGTACGTCTGCACTCTATCACGGTCAAATAGTAGCTCCGAGCTGCTATATATAGATAGGTACCATGGGAATTTTTTTGTAATATCTGACAAATCTTCATAATAAAAATGTACGTCCTTCTGCAGCTTATTAAGAGCAGAAAGGTTATTAACCGTAGAATTGTATACGAGTCACTGTTACCCTAGTCTTATTGAGCATGGCTGCAAGTATGTACATTTTTTACTTAGTAAAATTTGACAGAGGGAACATGCTCAAAGTTACGAGTATTTCTACGGAATTAATTTAGTTGATACAAATAAAAAATCTAGGGACAGTTTGACCCTGGTGTACACATTGTGTAATTTTCTGTGACAAGCTTTCTGTAATAATGGTTTCTAAATACTTAAGGACAGAAGATGAAACACACGAGACATTGATAAATTAATTCAATGGTGATAGTGACTTAAGCAATTTTCCTGATGAAGCAGACTCTGGTGGGATTCTTCTCAAGTAGTTATTGAATTTGACTGCAGAGGACTCTTATGTCATCGCTGGAATACAGAACTCCTTGTTAAAAAAAGTATTCCAGCTGATCATAATTTGGCATTAAATAATTTTGGTCAGAGCTTCGCTCATTTGGCCCACAAAGACGAGGTTATTGTTCTCTTGGGCTTATATGAAGCTAGGTCTACCGAAAAGCAGCAAACTAATTCTTGACGATTTAGGTCACAAGGGTTCAAGAGAATTCACTGTTTTTAATAGTGATTAACGCCCATTTTTTACTGCTGAGGCATCACAGGCGGGTACTCTGATTATGTATGAGATGAAATTTTAATTGCGAAACGACTTTTTTAAAGGAAGGAAGCGTTCCAGGCCTAAGTTTAGAGTAACTCCCGGCATTTTCCATTTATGAGGACTGAGGAAAACCTGAAAAAAATCTTCAATCAGGGAGGACGGTCCTTGTGGGAATACAACTCCAAACCTCCCGCTCACTTAATCGTGCCTTAATGACCTCGGTCATTCGTGACGATTGGATTTCAATGTTTCGTGCTACAATTATTTAAAGGATCTTCCAATTTCTTACTGCTTGCCTCAGATTTGACATAAAAATGGGAAACAGACAATTGGCTCTTATTACACAAGTTTGGAATTCCTTCATGACAAATTACAAATCAGTATACAGAGTGTGCCAAATATATATACATATTTCAAGCAAAGAAAAGACTGTGTTAACATAACAAAATTGGATTCACACAATCAGAAAGTGATGAGCACTATCATTTTAGACTTTTACAGTTACAATAGTGGCTCAAAATGCCCACCATCGGCGTCGATACACTGCTGAGTACGTTGAAGTACTCATTGAGTGAAAGTGTTCTCATCCATTGCAGCATATGCCGTTTCAGTTTCTTCCCGAAGTGCTGCCAATGTAGCTGGTTTTTTATGTTTTATTAATATATATATAGCAATAACTAAAGAAGAAGAAATAGATAAAACACTTAACATTTACACAATTTTCCACATTTGGAACAACTAGCGTTGCTCTTCAAAGTCACAGGACAAGTGAACTAGATATTCGAAATATAGCGAAAATTGTGTGAATATTTAAATATTTTATCTATTTCTACTTTTTTAGTTCTTGATATTTTAGATACTTTAATTTTCATTTATATTTCATATTATCTATAAGTATAATATGAGGGTGCCAAAAATGTATACACACTTCAAGCAAAGAAAAAAACTGTGTTAACATAACAAAACTGAATTCACACAAACTGAAAATGGTGACCACTAATCATCTTAGACTTTTACAGTTACAACAGTAGCTCAAAATGCCCACCATCGGCGTCGATACACTGCTGAGTACGTTGAACTACTGATTGAGCAACGTTTGCGAAAGTCCTCAGCGATTGCAGCACATGCCGTTTCAATTTCTTCCCGAAGTGCTGTCAGTGTAGCTGATTTTCTACGGAATACAGCATTCTTAAGAGTTCCCCATAGGTAGAAGTCCAATTGGAATAATCGAAGATAGTAATTTCTCAAGAATCTTTCATTATCTCAATGCAAACAATTCCTGAAGAGCAGACTCTCGAGCCCATGTATACCAATCAGCATAAAGCGAAGAATTTCTGAAACTCGGGGCAGTGAGGGTGTGTGTTTTTATTATTGTTATTACTTGGTGGATTTAATTGTAACATGCATACAGAGTAATTGGAAATGTTATTAAAGTCTTGAAGCTCCATACTCATTTTAAAAATAATAGTGTATTTGGTTATTTGCATAAACGAATTTATGGGCCACTGTGACCTGGTGCACAACTCGTGCTGAATTTTACAGCTTTAGAGTTATAATTTCTCAAATATCTGAAACTGGTAAACAAGTTAACAGAATAAACCTCAAATAAACTAAATTCCCGATTTATTAACACCTCTTAATTATTTTTATAAATCGATGCTTAATTCAAAAGTGCAACTCATTATAAATTTCATGTGAAATGCAATCGCTACGGTTTAAAGAGAGCACGTTGCTTCTGTAGCGTTAAATAAAGGCTGGCTAGTCAACATATCAAATTACGCAATTTAATGAGAAGCATCAAATATTAAATTAAAGCACTCTTTGTACTCTTAAAACCCGTAGAGGATTGTATATTTGCAATATATAGTTTAATGTTGGACCGTTTGTGGCAACCGTTGATGAAAAATATAACAAAAGTGCACCTGACGTCAGCGGGACTGACGTAACTCTTTTGAAAAGCGCCACTCAAGCGAGTTATGCAATTTTTTTTTAATTTTGCAGAGCTAATGACAATATTTGTGATATAACATGAACGTTTACGTGTAATAATAAAAGAAAAAGAGGGCCAAAGAATTAAAATGTGTAGGTAATAAAGATAATGGAGCATATTCGTATATATAGAAGATTTAAGAGAAACAGAATATTGCAGTAAATATTACTGATGTCAACAAAACATTAAAACTGTTATTGAGATATTAATAAAGATTGATAATATTATGAATACTGTCCACAATCTACGTTCAAAACCAAACCAAATCCCTATAAAACGCAATCCTTAATCAAAAGCCAAACGCTGAACCATAAATGTTTCGGCTTAATTATAGTTATTCATCGAACTCTCCATTACTTTATTTAGTAGTTATGGAAAAATCGTTAAATATAACGAAAATGTAGAATTCTCCGTTTTTTGCTCGAAGTCGATTACTTTTTTGTACTCTTGTACATTTCTAATTATCGAAATTGGTTATTTGGGGTAAAACAATCGGAGAGACGAGGAAAGGCTCTCATTAATTTGGCTTAAATTCGACTAGTCGATAGCTGTTATGTGCAAAAGAGGTCAAAATACCCTTACGGGTGAATGAGGTTCCTAAGACATATCTCGTGAACGGGAAGTTTAAGGTCCGAATCCTACCATAGCCGTCTTCCCTAGGTGAAAAATGTTCATGTTTTCCTCAGTCCTATCATTGTCAAATGTCGTGGAGCACCCTGAACGTACGTCGGGAAATATTCTTCCTAAATTTCCTTTCAAAATTTCTTCCTATATATTGTCACTGTTGGCATTCTATGATATCACTAGCAATCAATATTGAACTATAAACTGCATTTTCTTAAAAGCCAGTTTGTAACTTTGACAGTTACTAGAAAATAAATCTAATCAGAAAAATAAAATAGTTCAATAAAAAGCGTCATTAACTCATTTCGACTTGCTGAAAATTGGCAGAATGTTAGTATACAGAAATGCTCCCCCTGCCAATGTTAATCGTGGCTTTTGGATATGCCTTTAAAATGTAGCCTAAAGTAGACGATAGCACGCTCATTATAATAGTTGGTTATGTTTGTAATATAGCCTGATTTGTTTTCATTTGTCCCCATTTATGTTGTAAAATGGCATGTACAGGAACTTTCAATGTGAAGTATTTGAGATAACCTATATCTATAAAACAAACCTATGCCTCTTTTCAGTATGAGTTAGGTGCAATATGTGGACAAAACTTTACTTCCTACAACGCATTGAGATGAGGGACAAAAATGTTTTTCATTGCTATTCTTAAAGTATGCATACTTACAAGGCTAGAGAATGGGAGACATATATTTCAAAGACTGCTTTGATTCCTCTTGGGATGGTAAAAGTGGGCATTAAACATGTTAAAAAGTAATAAAAAGAATTCACAATTCTAAAGCCAGGACAATTAGATAAATAATATTGAGTTTATGTAATTTTTTGAGTGGGACTTCCATAAAAGTGGAAACAATTTCAAATTTAACTGAAATGATCACAGTTCAGAAATATTTGAAAATCCCACAAGAGAACCAAAATATGTTTTAACAACTTTTTGCAGTGTAAAATTAACAACAATTCTTCAGCTGTTAGACATGAATGACATGATGCTTCATGAGCAAAACAGGATTTTTTATATTTTTTCGCTATATTGTTCATCTTAGGGCTTCTCATACTTTCGGTGAATGCTTTGTTCAATATTTGTAGATAAAGAGTCTGAAGATACAAAATGGCTGCTTCTCTTGTGTCATATAGGCATTTAAATATTGAGTTATATTTTTTTAAACACGTGTTTAGCAAACTGTAAAAAAATCCCTTCAGAGCGGCAATGTTACTGACGATCCTAAAAGTAGCATCCTTTTCAAAATATTCTCAGGTAGGGCAAGAAGCATCTATTTCTTAGTATGTGACTTGTGTAATGTCTTAAATTAATAAAAGGAGTCAGATTCTAATTATATCAGTTTGAGAATGCTTCAAAGCATTTGATTAAAGCTGAGAAGTTCATCTCTTCTTCGTGGAAACCACAGGAAGTTATGCGTTATAGATGCCAAGGGAGACTTTTTTGAACTAAACATATTTAGATTAGAGAAGACAATTATGTCCAGATGCAAAACCAGAATTCTCGTACGAAGACTAAGGCAATGCTTAGTCTCTAGCAAGCAACAATGAGGAGAATGGGGATAATCAAATCAGAAGGCCTGGAGAGTTCATTGCTCTCCATGGGTTTTAGTAGTGCTATAGTCAACATTGATCTTTATCTTGAACCATGTTCAAAATTATCAGGTAACACGTATCCAGTCATTAGACTTGACTTGCCTCAAACTATAGGCAGGTTATGCTGTGACTAGCGGAAAGTTCTGATGTTAATCTCTTTGAGAACGGCTGTACTTGTGTGGCAAACTGGTAACTTGACGTTACAAGCTGGATCAAGTGCAGGAAAGAATATCGCTGCTGCTGGAGTATTATGTTGCTCTGAGGGAACAAGGAATCTTTCCTAGCGGCTGGCCAGTCCCGAGCCATAGCGGAGAGAGCCGAGAGCCGAAGGTAGTGAGCTATGCGATAGATAAAAGCACTCTAAAGTTCATCGCACAACGTAGATGGTTAAAGTACTATATAGCGGGTTCAAGTACTACCAACTCGTGCATTTTTTTTTTCTGCAGGTTGCCACAATTACAAAGGGTTTACTCCTGAACTAGTTCCGAATTTGAATTAGAGCAGTTTGCCGCAATTACAATGTTTTACTCGCTAAACAAATGGGTCCGCCGGTTTCTAGGAATTGCCCGAGGTTGGCCGACAGATTAGGTTAGTGTGTGTGTGTGTATATGAATTAGTTGCAATCTCAAGTGTGACTTTTTCTTAGTATTTTATCCTTTTGTACCTTTATAATTACTGTTAATTTGTTACATTGTTAATAGTGTTACTTTATTTTATTATTCTTTTATATATTATATATATCATATCATTATCATTTGCCCGAGGTTAGCCGTAGGTTAGTGTGTGTATATATGAATTTGTTGCGAATTGGAATAAGAGCACATTTCCCACAGTTACAACATTTCACCCGCCTAATAATGTCCTCATTACAGTAGATTAGGTTAGTGTGTGTATATATCAATTACTTGCGAATCGGAATCCTGTTCTTATTTACTTCTCAAAAGAAAGCAAGCTCCCGGTTCTCTTTCAATTTAGGAGTTCGGCTCTCTCTGACCGCCACGGGTGGCCGAGGTCGTTAAGGCACGGACTCGTGAGCGGGAGGTCTGCGGTTCGAATCCCGCCAGGACCGTCCTCCCTGACTGGTTTTTTTTTCAGGTTTTCCTCAGTCTTCATAACTGGCAAATGCCGGGTAGGTACCTAAACTTAGGCCTGGAACGCTTCCTTCCTTAAAAAAAAATATCCTTTCCCAATAAATCATTTTATTCATGTATCATCAGTGTCCACCGCCTGTGGTGCCTCAGTAGTAAAAACGGGCGTTAAACACTACAAAAAAAAAAAAAAAAAAAAAAAGAAGTTCGGCTCTCTCCGCTGTCGCTCGGGACTGGCCAGCCGCTAAGAAAGAGATTCCTTATTCTCTCAGAGCAAGATAATGCTCCAGCAGCAGCAGCGACATTCTTTTCTACACATGATTCAGCTTGTAACGTCAAGTAAACTGGAAACAAAGAAGTTCTAAGTGCTCATTCTTTGGAGTAGGTACGAAACGAGAGTATGGCGAAACGCTTCAGACAAACCGTCGTTGGCCTAAATGACATTATGCATTTCAAGAACACACACATACATTTCCAGACACTTTGATGTATATTTTAAATTGTGTTATATATTTCTTATTTTTTAGATGCCGGCGATAAAGGAACATGCCTAGACAGAAATGAATGTGACATTTGCATGCGTTTCATTTCAATTGTTTATTACTGATTTAACCTACATAATGACGAGTTATGTTATTTAAGTCATCTAAACAACAATTATTTACAATTTATCATTATTATGAAATTAACATGGACGTTTTATGTTAACGATAACGGTATTAAAATGTGCATATTGTGTTAAAGTAATTTATTTTGAAAAATTCATTGAGACGTTCAAATGTTAGCAAGTATGCCAAATATGAATGTACTTCCTTGAAGCGATAATTATGTATTTCAATAGTTTACACAATCAAAAATTTCACACAATCATTTGCACAAATCAGATATCCGTCAGATTTGAATATGAATGCTTATAATATCCAGATACTTGAATAAAAATAGGGACTGATCTTATGCTAATTGAATATCATATTCCAATTTTTACAAGATAGGTGAAAAAGTTATAAGATGAAAAAAATGCTGTTATATTATATATCGCACTTGTCTACTACCTTTGAAGAAAAACATACAGTTTTTCTATATTTGACACTAATTGCATGACCATTTCAGTTTTATTTATTTCTTATCTCATGTTCTTAATATTTGAATCATATCGTTCTACATTACACGGTGCCCTAGAATAGCGGTATAATTTTCCAGAATGGACAACTCAAATTATACTTTAAGGATTCGGAACAACCGTAACTAACTAACTTTAGCACGTGATACAGATACTTGGTACCTATATTTTCTTTGAAAGTTGTTCCCCCCTCCTTTTTTTATTTACTATCTGCCATTGCGTTACTCGTGAACGATACTGAATTCAGCAGATCAGAATCATTAGCAGACAAAAGAAATTACAAAGGTTAGGAAAACAAACACGGGAGAAAATAAACATACATTAACAACCTGCATTGAATATTAGTTTTGTAATTTATTTGGTTTTTGAAATATTATAAAAAATTAAAGGAACGAAACATAAATTAAAGATTGAAACGAACGAAATTAAAGGAATGAAAATCCCTAAAACCCTAGAAAGCTGCAAACAATATAGGGCGGATATCATCAACAGATGTTAAAAGTTTTAGACTGCTTTAATATTCAAATTAACAAAAATTCTGTTTCATCAGTCAATGTTAACTTAAATACCGTGTTGAACTTCGTGTTAAGTTAACATCACACTTCTCTTGTGTTAAAAGCTTAACCAATGGTGACAACTCGAAAATGGCGGCCGTAGAAACAGCTGTGAATGTCGAAATTCTATATTTGGATATAATAAGTCGTTCATAATAGAGAAAAGGCTTAAGATTTTTATGCAAAAATGCAATTTTTACTGAGGTACAGAATGTGAAAAACAGTCGTCATAGGATTGTTGAAATACGAGAGATTAGAACATTTTTGTGCCTTAGCTTCTTTTAATATTCCTTGCATGAGCCATATGTTTTAATTATTCTATGAAAACAAAAGTACATCGGAATGGGTCCAGAAGTCGTTCGATTATGACACCGCCTTCTCGTTCCGTGCAATTTGCAATATTCGGGAACCTTAACAACGTGTTAACTAACATTGTAAGCTTGATAAAACGCAGAAGGCGTAACATATTGTTAAAATATTAACACAATGTTAACAAACCTAGCGTGTGCCATGACTTAAAATTTACGGCGATTTTGGGACATTGCGTATAAAGCAAGTGTTTCTGAAAGTACCGCAAAATGTTAAACTAGCAGAAATGAACCGTTGTCACAAGTGTCGTTGCCGCCAGCAGCAGAACTTGTAAGATGGGACACATGTACTTTTTTATTGTGATAATTTTAAAGAAGTCGACATTAGTTACCATTAGAAAAAGGGCAAATCTCATGATACCTTTCATATGAAAAATTAATACTTTTGGTGCTGAATTCAAAATCAATTTCGAATGATATTGAAGTAGCATTAAGCAGCCCAAGTAATTAGGTATATGTCTCTAGGTACCAACGAACCTGATGAAGAATATAACATGGAGCCTTAATGGAGTATTTGGGTGTGCGGTATGGTACAGAGAGTCGAAAACCATTTATCAAGATCCCCGGAAATGTTTGGCCAATGAATGCGACTGTATGAGCAAGTAAAATTGGAGAAATGAAGGACAAACAAACGATTCCAAAGTAAAAATGAGCAATAAACATATTGAACATACTTTTAAAATAGACAAACTTATTATTTCCTAAAAGAATTTAGACATTCCTTTTTAAATTGCTTCCTTCAGAAATTATCATAAAATTATTTATTTTCTTTATATGTTAATACTTTACAAATAGAGATAATACGTTATATCATTACTTAATTTAATACTTACTTTAATTGAATGTTCACATATTTTTAAACTTATTCTGTAAACAAATATAACATAAACTTTAGTAATGAAATACTAAGGGTACAAAGAAGGGGTGATAAACGTAAGTCGTGTATTAAATTCTTAAATTATTTGTTTGAAATAGTACTACAGATCATATATTTAACTTTAGATATCAGTAATTTGCTAAGCTAATTATTGTTGTCAACTCACAAATATTTTTGTTGATTTTTTTTATTTACTGGCGCCCTTTAATCTTTCAGGTCATCGCCGTTCCATTCAATTCAGGACGTGAAACGGTCGGTAAATTTTGCCCAGGGGCCTCTTCTTTCAGGCTTGAGATTATTTTTCGTGCCGTAAATCTACACATGGGTCCCATAGCACTCCCCCCTTCCAAAGGAAGCCACATTTAGGATTTTTATGCCCTTACCCTGGCAGGGATTGAACCAGCGATCTAGGGTTTACGAGGCAAATATGGTTACCATTAGACCACCAGGACCGACTCTTGCAAAGAATTAGTGTAGTTCTGTGAACATCTGGTTTTTTGTAAACATAGTATTGGGTTTGAAAAACTGTAGAGATCTCTAAACAGACATAATAACCTCAAAATTATATTCTTCCCTCTTTTCTAACATCTCAAAATTAACAACAGTTCAAGCATTGATGCAAATAAAGCCAATTAGCCATCTTTACGATCTACTTATTGCTTGAAAACGAAGATGCGATTTAGGAACGGAAAAATGCAGAAATTTTGTGAATTTTCCTTTGGTAGCTTCTCAGCTACAAAATATTTTAGTGTTGTATAAGCGTAGAAGTTTATGAAAACTGGTTGCTTTAGAAAATTGTCAATGTCAAAAACGTGATTATGTTTTCGTTATTTTTTATTGTTGTATTTATCTTTGGAGGCATTTTTTTTTTTGCTGGATCTAAAAACTGCATGTAAGGATCATGTTTGTAAGGGAAAGAAACCTTCTTACTCCTACAATACGTTATGTGCTCAAAAATATCAAACGGAATTCATAAACAGCGTACATATAAAATGCTCAGTGAAAAGAGAAATGGAAAGAAATATACTTTCAGTCTGATGTACTTTGTGAGAAAGCAAAGGAGACGAGCAACGTGCTAACTTCGTGCCGCGTGAGGCGCTCAGAATAGTCGCACGTGATCAGTACGCGTGACCAATCGCGTGGTAATACTGCCAGTGACAGATATACGTTCCTTCACCACATTAATTCAACTCACTGAAGGGGAAAATTACGAAATATAGAGGAGGATATTGTAGGATTGTCATCCTATTGCCTTAGTACGAGAAATAATGCAAAATATGAAATGCTAGTATTAGTTTTATTTTCCTCTATTCTTTGGATATGTTACAGATGCATTATTAAGCAGTCGTAAAATTATATAAAAGGGTATTACTTTTTTATTCTAGTTCCTTATTTAGTTTTGCTTAGTATTTAATTAATGGTTTTAGAGGGGAGCATTTTATTAGCATAGAGTACAAAGCACCATTACTGTTTATTGTGTTAAAGAACGTTTCATAGGCATGGGGCATAAATAGTTGAGACTATAATGAACGATGTAACAGTGATAATGCTGAATTCAGGAATTATGGATATTTATAGGAGCACATGCCTGGTTATTTGAATAATATAATCTAACGCATAAGACACAGATGTTTCCAAAATATGAACAGGAAATGGGAATGCCTTGAGATTGTGCGTCATTATCAATTAGAAGGAAAAAAAAAAACGAAAGTAGTAGGCAGATCACACAATTATTTATAGTAAACTGCAGCAGAAGTGGGAAAATGGAAAAATAATAATCATCATCGATTAACAAGGTGTTCCAGTCTCTGAAGAATTTAGTTATACTTAGCACCTACAGATATCAGAAGCATTCATGGTCAGCCCATGGGAAACAAATAAAATGGCATATATAAAACTTATTGAATTTAACAATAATGTTCGGAGCCTACGCCTTCAAAGAAGACAAAAACATGCGCTAAAACCGTTGTATTGAATTCAGTAATTTTTCAGTAGAGAAAATAAGATAAAATATTTAATTTTTATTGTTTGTTACAATAAACGCATAAAGAGTGACATACCTTAAAGCTCGTTGGCTACACATCCACAATAGATTTTACATTAACAAATATATAATATTTTTTCTTTAGTCTAAAGTAGTACATATCTTTGGAGGTTAATTTAAGGATGCTGTGTTAAAATTCCTTTGGTCATTAGCTCCCCATTCAATTCAGCGCATGAAACAACCTGGGATATTTGGAAATGAAAATCATGAAACCATAACTATGACTGTAAAATAGCTTGTCTGATGATAAAGAAGAAGTAAAATTGATTTGGTGGCTAAGTAGTCAGATGCGAAAGAGTGACCGGTGTTTTGAGTTTGGGAATTGAGCGCACCAATGCAAGGAAAAATAAGATGGAGATGGAAGGCAAGGTTATCAAGCTCAAGAGTGTGCAAGTACTCGCTATAAACACGGAAGTTAATATTAAGGCAGAAGTAAATGCAGAAACAATTATAAAGATATCGAAAGAAATATGTACAAGTAGTCAAATAAACAATACTACTAGAAGTATAATGATTGGTGGATCATTGAGACTGATGAGCAAAGAAGGAAGTGTTTTTTTTTTTTTTGTTGATTTATTTATGGACGCTCTTTAACATCTCAAGGCATCAGCGTCCCATTCAACTCAGGGCGTGAAACGGCCGACAAATTTTGCTCAGAGGCCTCTTCTTTCAGGCTTTAGGTTCTTTTTCGTGCCGTAAATGTACGACACGGGACCCACGGCTTTACTTCCCTTCCGAAGGAAGCCATACTTAGGATTTTTACGCCCGAAAAAATCCATCGATCCTGGCCGGAGAAGGATGTGTAACCAGAAATTAGGCATACAGGAGAAGAATACTCAATGGAAGAAAGAAAGGTACTGAAAGTGTAGGGAAGAATTACTGGGCAACAAACAAATAAGGTATCAATCTAAATGAAAAATGGGATGAAAAATGATTTCGTTGCAAATAAGAATAATTACCTACACTGAACTAGTAGCAATTTAGTCTGAGCTGTAGAAGCAGTGAATGGTATAAACTCCGGGAAGCACGGGGGATCCTGCTAGAAGCGTTTAAAATAATGCTAAGTTTACATTTTGTTGGTAAATAAATACTTTTTAGTTGACTGGAAAATAGCAAAGCTGGTTTTTTATTAAAAGGAGCCATGTTTAACGCCAGTTTTTGCTACAGAGGCACCACATGCGATGGACACTGGTAATACATAAGATGAAATGATATATTGGGAAAGGATTTATTTTGAAGGAAGGAATCGTTCCAGACCTAAGTTTAGGGTAACTCCCCGGCATTTGCCATTTATGAGGACTGAGGAAAACCTGGAAAAAAAAATCTCAGTCAGGGAGGACGGTCCTGGCGGTATTCGAACCCAGACCTCACGCCCACGAGTCCGCGACTTAACGACCTCGGCCACCCGTGGCGGTCCAAGGTCCTCAAGGTCCATGAGTACAAACCATTAAGCTTACGAAAGTAAGTTGTGCGAAATGCTACCGAGGGAAAATAATTGAAAACGACATAGAACAAGCTGAGGGACTGACTTCTTGTCAATAAGTTTTAGGAAAAGAAAATGTTCGATTGGAGTATTGTAACAGAAATTATAATTAAGTAAATAACACGTGAGAAATGGGTGGCTTTACATTAGGCGTCAAAAATGCTTTTAATATTTCAGTGATATTTGCTAGTAAAGGAATGTCAAGCTAGATGTATTTCATAATACTTAATTACTAGTATAACAAATTATTTGATGGAATATTCAGGCAAGTTTCTGTGTCTTCAGAGGATTCGTTTTAGAGTCAACTTTATGAAATACCTTATATATTAATATATCGCAGTTTAAGATAACGATGGGGGCAGCTTTAATTATTTTGCTGACAAATTGACATTAATTATATCTGCTGAAGACGAGGAATCACTAATGATTAAAGACATTGAACCTTTTATACGCATTGATTTCTGAACGAGGAACAATTAGGCCATATTTAGGGCCAGAAAAAGCTGTCATTATGAATGGATCAAGGAAAGGACAGTATGTTTTACAATTAAGTATTCAGTGTTTATATCTGGTAACACCTTGCGATATCTGAAGTTATGTTACAAATAATAATAATATATTTGGCAAAAATATTAAGGTTGTGACAAAGAAGGCAGTAATGCATCGACACTGGTTAGAATGTCACCATATTTTCGCGAATGTGAGTCATCAAAAGACAAACATATGGGAGAGTCGGCGTATTCAATATTGTTAAGCGCATATTGCGTTAAGGGGAGAGAAATATCAATAGTTAATGGAGCGAATTCAGAAAAAAATGATGCTCAAAACGGTTATCACGGCTGATAAAGAAAAGATAAAGCATTCTTGAAAGGCAAGATGACAATTCCACAGAAAGTAAGAAGGATGCTAGGAAAGATATAGCGGAATGGGAAAGATATACAAAGAAACCGAATATAGTATAGAGTGGATTAAAAGAGTGATACGCAATATCCTTAATCACAAAATGTTTTACTTTATTTCATTATTCCTGTAGGCGAACGGAGACACATTTCAGAAACATGTTCAAACCGCAGATTTCCACCACCAATCGTTTTCATACTATAATTATTTAAACATTCCCTTGCATTAGATTTACAATGACTGGCTGTGTGAATCACCAAAATTGTAATGGAACTAGTACAGCCTTATTTATGCTTATTGTTTCATCAAGGTGTTATCTACTACACAGTAGCACTTGTAGATTATACCCCTTCTGGTGCTGATTAAGTTTAATAAAATACCGTAGTCAGTTTTCATAGACAGAAAATGTATAGGTTCAAATATAAAAGTTTCGTGATCTACGATATATCCTTAGTGCAAAGTGTGCATAAAAATTAGTATTGCGGATTCAGACCCCATAAAGTAATTTATATATTATTTTAGAAAGTGCTGTATAGATAAAAAGAGAGATAGAGTAAAACTAAAATTTAAAAATCATCTTTAAGTTGAAACAAGGTGTGAACAAGGCTGCCGCTGTGGGACCAAGAAGCAGACTCTTGGGTTAATCGGTCACCAAGGGAGCATATAACTGAGCGGGGGGGATCAGGTGGTAACAGTTGAGATTCGCATTCCGAGATTCTGCGGTCAAATCACGTGGTACCGCCTATCCTGGTTTTGTTTTGTTTTTTCGTACTTTCTCCTGATGTTGAGGAGGGTAATTCTTTCTACGAATTTTCCGCTTTCCCATTTTATATCACTACATGGTTGAAAGGGACAGGCGAAACGGGTTTGGTGCGGTATGACGATGACATACACTTTGGAAAGATTTCTGTTCCGGAGTCTGATTTGAAAGCGAGTTCTAAGGGGCTCGAAATTTTGTAGGGAGCTCCGCCGGCGCGGGGGTGTTCTATCTGGAAATAATGTTAAGGGCCCCGTTTACGTCGTTCCTCACGACCCATGTCTCCCTCATTCGTTCCTTTCTTCCCATGTGTACCCTGATTATGGCGTAAGCACAGACTAGCCATTGAGAAAGGCTGAAATTCCGAAATATCCTCCGTCCCTAATTATCCAATCCAATTTAAGAAAGCATGTCGTACACCAAAAGAAATTTGAAATTTAAATGACTTAGAAAAGGATGTTGTTTGAAGGATATCTATGGCCAAGGTGAATTCCTTGATCAGGGTTTTAAAAGCAAACTTCATACAAGGGTTATAAATAGTCTACTTAAAAACTGGAAATTTAGGTTTCAGGTACACAAAATAGTAACAATAAATGCAAAATTCCATGGAAGAAGGGAGATGTTGGTAGCAAGGAAAAGTTCCTACGTATAACACACCGAATTAGAACTTATGGAATACATTACTTTGTCGAGACTGAGCAAATGGAAACCACGCACTATAGTCATTATGCAATACGGTACCTTTGGGACAGGTAGCATCCGTGAAAAAGGCTTCATATCATAGAGCAAGATGAAATTAAAATGGAAAAAATAAAACATTTGATTACCACAAGAGAATAACCCTGTTACAGATAAACATTGGTTTTTTATATATTTAAAAACATTGAAAAAAGGATGCAGAATAATAAAAATGATGATAATAATAATAAACGTTCAATATCACTCATTCATTAAACAAATTGTAAATCCTTCTAGAAGAAAATCTGAAATTATCGAATGGTTACAACAAAAAGATATGATTATTTTTGACTATCAAGACTAAAACTGAACTATTTCAATTTGTATTATTGCATTTGATAATGCGCACTTAGACGTCTTTCACTTTAAAGGTGTGATTTCTTTCCAATGTTTCGCTTTTTCCGAGTATAATACAACAGAACACATAGCAAGAGAACACACACAAGCTACTTAACAATATGCATAAAACCTATAGGAAGATGGCTTTTGAATGAAATAGGACGTGCCAAGATTTAAAACCAATTATACAAGATTCTGATGACGAAGCAGTGACGAACAGCATACGTTATAGATAAATACCGTGCGGTTCATTTCAAGACTGTCGACGTTCTAGCGGGGCGTACGGCGCGCTTTTACTGGGGAAAATCGAACGTTCTCTCACAGGAAGAAAATCAATTAGCCGCACGCAGCACCGGTGTCATTCTAATGTCTTGTTGAAAACACGTGAGTAAATCACTTGTTTACAATGGTGCGGTACAGTGTCGAGCAATAAATATTCATTATTGAAACTTATCTCTTAAAGGTAAATCTTCTCTTCGACTGATATAAACGTAAATTTCGACGTAATTTTCCTGGAGCCACTATCCCTTCATAACCGGGCTAATTGAACTGTCTAGAAAGTGGCATGAAAAAGGGCCTGTTAAAGCCAAAAAGAAAAACTGAAAGAAGACAGTTTTGACATAGCAAAATCTTGCAGATGTTCCGCAAGAATGCAGAGAAGTCTTAGGAAACCTTCACGCGTCTCATGCGCTCGCATCTCCCCAGTTAACGCGCGCCATGGCCCGCTAGAACGCCGGCAGGTTTAAAATGGACCGCACTATACACATCATAAATAGTTTAAATACATATTATAGTTTTATTGTGACACGCTTATTATTAAGATTGTATCGCATATTTTATTTACAGTTCAATGTCAAGTACTTACGAGGTCTCTTCAAAAAGTATCGCGAATTTTGAATTTCCGCGGGCTACGTATATTCGATTTTCGATTGTTTTGTGGCGTTATGTTGGTACTCATGTCCCTCACTTATGTTGACAAGCTCGGCCATTTTGAATGTTCAGTTAATTGTTGACAGCTATTTTGCTTAACGTGTTTTGGCTCGTCTTCGATTTTTGCCTATTCCAAAAAATGGAACAAAGAATCTGTATCAAATTTTGTGTGCGGATGCATTCCGAATGTTGACTGTGGCATATGGTGAAGCTACATTGGACCAAAGCAACGTTTATCGCTGGTACAAAATGTTCTCAAAGGATCGAGAAGATGTGAACGACGAAGAGCGTCCCGGACGCCCGAGCTCGTCAACAACAGACGAAAACATTGAAGAAGTGAAGAAAATAGTTTTGGCCAATCGTCGAATCACCGTTAGAGAAGTTGCTGAGGACCTAAACATATCGATTGGCTCGTGCCATTCGATTTTTACCAATGATTTGGGCATGAGATGGGTCGTCGCAAAATTCGTACCAAAGTTGCTCAATTTCGACCAAAAACACCATCGCATTAAGGTTGCTAAGGAGCTGTTGAACTCTGTCCGCGACGACCCAAGTTTCTCTAGAGGGTCATAACTGGTCACGACTGGTTTATGGTTATGACGTGGAAATTAAAGCTCAATCATCCCAGTTGATGCTGCCACACGAGCCAAGACCGAAAAAAGCGCGCCAAGTTCGGTCGAATATGAAGGTTTTGCTTAGTTTTCTTCGATTGCAGAGGCGTAGTGCATCATGAGTTCTTGCCACAGGGTAGAACGGCCAATAAGGAATATTACCTGCAAGTTATGCGCAATTTGCGCTAAGCAATCCACGCCCGGATTTGTGGAAGAACAAAAAATTGGCTTTTGCACCATGATAACTCCCCTGCTCACACATCGTTGCTTGTGCGTGAATTTTTGGGCAAAAACAACACACTTATGATGCCGCAGCCACCGTACTTCCCCGACCTGGCCCCTTGTGACCTTTTATTGGTTCCCAAAACTGAAGAGGCCCATGAAAGGACGACGCTACGCCACGATTGAAGAGATAAAGACGGCATCGAAGGAGGAACTGAACAAGATCACAAAAAACGATTTTTTTAAAGTGTTTCGAGGATTGGAAAAAACGTTGGCACAAGTATATAATATCTGGTGGGGATTACTTTGAAGGGGACAAAACAGATATTCATGAATAAATAAATACTTTTTGAAAAAAAACAAAATTCGCGATACTTTTGAACAGGCCTCATAGAAGTACATTCACTGCATTGTGTGAGCGAGACAGAAACGCGAATCTAATTTACTTCGCAACTTGAAAAACACTGTAGTTTATTTTTATTTTTTTCTGTTATTCCTAGTTTTCATTAATTTTTTCAAACCATTTTACTTCTTCATATTATTATACTCGTATAAATTATTCAATTGAAAAAAACATTATAAATATGTGGAAATACACAATTTAATAGTCTATACGAGAACAAGCATATTTTGGAATTTATTCCACTGTTCTCTTTTGAACCGTACACAGTAAATATTTCTGTTTATCAGTGACATTTCCTATTAGTATACTATATTATACTAGCGTAAAATGTCTATTGTTTCTTAATGTTATAATATTATGAATAAACTTTAGAAGCTATCCATTTTAGACGAGCAAATTTAATTTTACATTCATTTACATTGTAATGATCAAAGTTACTATTAACGAGAGTTAGAATCGATAATCAGAACTTTATTAGAGGTACAGAGAAACCAAATTAATATTCGAGTATGTAGTAACGACACATTATAGAGAAAATTATTGCACCGATGTTCCACTTTGAAATAGGAAGTCACATTTTCGTATCTCTAATTAGTTTTCCCAGCGCTTGGGAAGACGGGAGATTAAGCGTCAGTCGCTCTGTTCGTTCATGGGTCCAGTGACCCGTGGATTATTACGCAACCCTGACCATTCCTATATTGACCCACTCTAGCAGAGCTAGAGGTCTGATGACGTCATAGTCACGTGGTTTGCCCCACTTAAAATTATAGATTCTGAGACTGCAGCTCCTCACCTCAATGGGCTCTTAGGTCTTTGTTCTTGATATCCCCGCCGGCTGCTCAAGGTAACATCTCCCTATCTACTCTTCGACTTTTTGTGTGTAGATATGCAGGAGCGTATTATAAACATTATTTAACTATTCCATAAATAAATTCAAATTTGCGTTTGATAACATTTTTTGCAGAAAAAAAAATGTTCATGTATGAACTTCGAATAAGATTTAATGAATACAATTTTGGCATTATTAAGAGTTTTGTGTTAAACCTCTTTTAAATAGTGAAATAAATTATTATAAAATTAAAATTAGAATATTGGATAATTATTTTTATAGTATTGACAATAGATGAGAACATTTGGTAACTTAAGCTTATTGGTAGGTAGCCAAATTCTTTTTTCTGTTCTTTTGCAACTATTTGTCTTTTTAGGTAGAAATATTTTACTATGAGTATTGAATTTGACGAATATTTTCCACAGGATTAAGGGATAAAATTAAATTACTTACAATCACACAATGATAAATGCTAAGCCCATTTAGATTATGATCGTTTGCTGTGAATATTAACTATGTTTATTATTCCATTGACATTTTACATTTTTCATTCAGTTTAAATTATTACGTATATACATTTAAAACCGCGTGTTTAATTTTTTCGATTTCTCTAAGCTCAAATTGCATTTTAGATTTAAACACAAAATTTACTTTTGATATTCTATATTTATGTATACAAAGATATATTTATGTATATTATTTATTGTGGGGTTATTTATTCCTTGTTTTTTTTCCTTGCAAATTAACTTGTGTTTACATTTTCGCGATATCTTATTATATACTTTACTGCTTTTATTCTACTCCACTATTTGCGTCCTTCATTATTTCAAAACATTCTAATAAGCTTAAGCTGTTTTTTCCCCCTCCTCTCTTTTCATTACTTCTTGTATTGTGGCAATTAAACAAGGCAATATTAAGGTATTCTGGTTTAATAAATTTGGGTAAAATTCTAAGCAATCAGTTAAATATGCAGTGCAGGTTTGCTTTCTTTCTTATTGTGTTATTACTGGTGTTTGTCCTAATGGAATATTGTTTCATTAGCATATTCTCGTAAGTATATGACGGCAATTAAGTCTCTTGATGCGCGCGAATATTCCCTCAACCGAAATCATCTTTGAAAACTCTCGCGGTTATGTTTATAGCACATAATTAATCAGGTTGTTAATTTATCTTCTGTTCCGCTTTTCGATACCGATACGCTATTTTGACAATAAAGATTATAAATTGAATTCTTAAATTAGCTTCTGACGGCGTAAAATTTTGCCGGATTTCACAATGGCATTAATATTGGCATACTAAATCTGTAGCGATTGAATAAATTTATATACACAAATAAAAACACTAGCAATATAAATAACAAAACACATATCTATCTTCATACGTCCAAAAATGCTTGCTACGTGTTGGCTTTCTCTTGTATAATCCTTCAACATTCCAGAATCTCAACGATTTTCACAGCGTGGCTCTATCCTAATGAAAACATCATCCTGTTTATCACTTACAGCCCCAACATTTTTAAGAAAACGTCTAAGTATAAACATAGAGAATGTATTCTTAGTGACAACTTTTACAGTCCATTTCTTTGCAACATCGTAGTGATATGCCACTAAATATTCATATTGTTCATCCTTTCTGTTGCAAAGAAAGCCTTTTACCACTACCTTGAAGGCACGCCAGATCGCCAGTTCCATATTAACAAAAAACTTCAGTCTTTTAAAAGTTTCCTAATCTGTGGGCTAACGAAAACACCCTCATTTAAAATTGCATTGTTGAACTAGGAAATTAATCATTCCGTTTCTTATATATAGATTGTAATTCTAGTAGTTATTCTGCTGTTGCAACATCGAGCAATATCTCTGCAGTTTTTCCCACATTTAAATCGAGCACTAAATCATCTAAATCTAATGGAACAACTGTATCACATTTCTAATTGTGGAAGGTTCGAGGTTGAACTTAGGTCTTACTTGAATCACCACTACTGTTATTTCAAATTACTTTAGGAAATCTGATACTGACAAGTTTCGCTATGAGAAACTGGTGTATTTAGATAAATAACATGGTTTTGTTTCATAGACTGAACTGATACTTATATCAAACAATAAAAACAGTCATTAAAGTGATTTTGTTATTCCCACTAAACTATAGGTAAGGCGAATGGTGGGGGTTTTAATTCTCAACTTAGTTGTACAAGTATGAGTGATTTAGAAATATTTTGGGGCCCACTTTTGTTATTAATCGCCAATTTTGCAACCCAAGTACTGAAAGTAAGCTGTATTTAAGAATTTATAAAAATTTTCCTTTGAAATTTTGCTATGAACTTTCCTTAAACATATGAAAGTTTATCTGAATGATTAAAAAACTTATCTCTACCCATTCTGACAGCACCAAGATCTCGAGTTCAATCCCTGCCAGAGTCGATGGATTTTTTTCGGGCGTAAAAATCCTAAGTATGACTTCCATCGGGAGAGAAGTAAAGCCATGGGTCCCGTGTCGAAAATGACGGCAAGAAAAAGAACCTCAAGCTGTAAAGAAGAGGTCTCTGAGCAAAATTTGTCCGGCGTTTCACGCCCTGAATTGAATGGGACGCTGATGACCTGATATGTTAAAGAGCGTCGGTAATTAAAACAAATCAACAACATACTGAATGCAGAAATCATAGCAATACACCGCAAACAATAGATCTACAGCACTAGACTAAATCATCAATGCAATACTCCAAACGAAAGTTTCACTTAGGACAATTTAAAAAGAATCAATAACACGTTTATCAGTGTAATGTTTTCTTAAGATTTACACTTTTTCCAATGTTAACTTCCGCTCTGGTGCTCCCATCCCAGCATGGGACTTCTTGTAATAAAGTTGTAACTGAAGCACTCACAATAAGTTCAGGGATTAGGGGTCTGACCAAGTACAAACAATAATAATTATGTTTTAAACTACATAAAATTCTTTATTTAGTATCCATTCTGGAAAATATAAGTAACAAAGCCTTAGTGTATATCATAAATGATATAATTTTTACCATAATCTGGAATTAAATATAAATAAAAACTGAAACTTTATAAACTTATTTAAAGAAATGTTCGGTTTCTACGTATAAAGTCGGTCCTGGTGGCGTAGTGGTTAACATAGTTGCCTCCTATACCCAAGATCGCGGGTTCGAAACCGGCCAGGACCGATCGATTTTTTCGGGCGTAAAAATCCTAAAAATCCTTCGGAAGGGAAGTAAAGCCGTGGGTCCCGTGTCGTGTATTTACGGCACGAAAAAGAACCTCAAGCCTGAAAGAGAGGCCTCTGAGCAAAATTTGTCGACCGTTTCACGCCCTGAGTTGAATGGGACGCTGATGACCTGAGATGTTAAAGAGCGTCCATAAATAAATCAATCAAAAAAAATCTAGGTATAAAATTGATAAGAATGAGTTATTATTCCGTAGATAAAATCGTGTTTCCTAGTGTTACGCTTTTAAAAATGTTGCATTTATATTATTATCTTGTAAGTTTTGCAAAGCATTGTTTTAACGTCTATTGTTGTTTTTCTCCATATGAACAAACATAGCCGTTCTGTTGAAACAAAGTCTCTCTCACTGGTTGCCCAATGTGAACGGTCTAAATTGAAAGATTTTGAAAACCCATTTAATGTATAACAAATTGATGCATTATCGATTCATTCCCTAACAGTTACCTCAGACATAGAGAGCAGCTGTATTTTTACATAAAGCGGGTACTCTACCTAGTTTAAAGCTCACATGTTAATATTCACCATTTTATTTTGGTATTGTTTAGTTTGTTATTAATCAATATAATAATAGTAATTATTTTTCCTCACCAACCCTTGTTGCTTGCGTCATCTGATTTCACGCATTATGTTACCTTCGAGATTCAACATTTATTTTTATCATCTTCGATCGTCTTCTCCCTTTGAAGAACACTAGCGGTTCGAAATATTGTGCTGTTTGATACTAATTGAGTGTTTCATTCATTTCTGTTAGTTATATGTATATACACGTTTATTTCTTTGTTACCTTTCTGCAAATAAGTTTTGCAATTAATTACTGTTTGTTTTGATTTCTTTTTAATTAAAATTTTGTTTTTAAGTTATTTGCTATGTCAACTGCAAATATTATTAGTATAGTTTGTTATTGAGGCCACGGGTGACCAAGATTGTTAAGACATGGACGGAATTTCTGGGGTTTGATTCCCTCCAGGACCGTCCTCCCTAAATGAGTTTTTCGAGGTTTTCCTGAGTCCTTATAAATGACAAATGCCGAGGAGATACCATAAAATTCGGTCTGGTACATTTCCTTCCTTGAAAAATAATTTTCCAAATTTATCATTTCAACTCATTTTGCACTAATTTCCACCATCTGTGGTGCTTCAGCAAAACAAATGGGCGTTAAACATTAATAAAAAAATATTTTCGTTGCTTCCGTTTGTGCGAATCTAATGCATTGTTAATAAATGCTAAGTATTAATGAACTAAATTTAGATTCTCATGTTGTTTTCCTGACACACACACACACACAGACACACACACACTTGTCCTATATTTACATTTAATTAGAGATTTAATATTTTAACTATCCTTTATCTACGTAGTTTATCAGAAAATCTATAAACTCCTCTACAGTCAAACTTTACTGATATCAACAATATTTTTGAAGTGATCAATAGTTATTGAAGTGTGTTTTATTATCAGGATTGAACTTTGAGATGGCGTTTATTATTTTTTTGTTAGTTGTAAGCATGTGCATTGGCTATTGTTAGAAATCACTGTCCTTAAATTATAAGATATTTAATTATTCTAAATCAATTCCAGAGCTTTAATGGTTTCATTATTTTTTGTTTATCATAAGTTAATTATGTAAGGTAGCTGTGTTCTTGCCTTGGTTTTTGAATTTGTTCATCCGAAATAATGAAAAAATATAGGGCTAGAAATTCTGTAATAGAATTTACTCTTTTGTCATTTATTTGACATTAGATTCATTTATCGGTTTATTTATCGAAAACTTAGCTATTGACAAAGTTTCTGAAGCTTAGAATGGTATTTTGACATATTTTTATTTTAATTTATTTGCTGGTCACTTGTTCTACCAGTTGTTAACCCTTAACCAGTTACGTGAAACTTGCCACACTACTGGTGATGTATGAGAGACGCCCAGTCTGCTTTTACACATGTACCATGCAGTATATTTTTTGAATTGACACCACTTGATTTTATAAAGAGTTCTTTAAGAAGAATTTTAATATTTTTGTAGTTCGTAACTAAGTAAAATGTAAAACTTCATGAGCTTAAAACACAAAGAAAATGCATCATCTCATAGTTCGGTTTTTACTCTTTATACACTTTGTGTTATATTAAGATGTTTTGTTTATTTAATTTAGTAACAAACATTGATTATAAAACGATTAACTAATCACTCTTTACTTAAATGTGCAGAGAATAAGCAATAGGGTTTTTTTTTTCACCCTCGTGTATTCAGTTGTTGATTTGATTTATTTACGGACGCTCTTTAACATCTCAGGTCATCAGCGTCCGCTTCTATTCACAGCCGATAAATTTTGCTCAGAGGCATTTCGTTCAGAGGTTCTGTTTCGTGCCGTAAATGTACGACACGGGACCCACGGCTTTACTTCCCTTCCGAAGGAAGCCATACTTAGGATTTTTACGTCCGAAAAAATCCATCGATCCTGGCCGGGTTTGAACCCGCGATCTTGGGTTTAGAAGGCAAGTATGGTAACCGCTACGGCACCAGGACCGACTCTCTCTCGTGTATTGAGCTAATCATTTTAACACAGCTATGCAAATGTTTCTAATGCACTCTAAACGCAAGGGTATCTTGCACTTAAATAGATATATGCAGTTCTTGACGTCGATACAGTGCACAAAATTTACGTGTTCATTCTTCTGCTCCCGTTCTGTACGTATAGTTTTAGATTGCACTTTTAGAATCCGCGATATACCCGCTCGTTTTCTCTCGGAATCCGCTCAATGAACAACTTTATTTATATGGGAGTTTATTTGTTGGAAGTTCAGTTTTGGTGCCTGGGAATTCTCAGGATAGAAATGAATCTAATAGCTGCTATATCTATTTTTCTTGGTGCTGTATGCTTCTATTATTGCTGGCTTTCCAGATATTGTGGAAGCTCCTTTGTTGTGCTGAACTGAGGAAAGTAAAATCGCTGATCTTTTTCTCCTGGGAACTTAGGAAAGTGGAGTAAGTCTGTTTGTAAATACTTAGAGAGCTGTCCCCCTTTCTCATTTTTTTGATGCCATGAATTCCTTAAGGGTTTTCTTCTCCTCCATCTTCATTGTTCCGACACAAGTTAATTGCTTTGAACTCAACTTTTCAGCCAACTCCACAAAAGTAAACCAATTATCAAAATTAGGTTTTGTTGGTTCCTTTAATTAGCTTGCATTGACGAAGGACTGCTTTTGTTGACTTTTTCAGCTTTCTTTCTTCTGCCGCAAACCGAAACCCACGAGTGTCCTTTCCGGCACAGATAACTATTATAAAAGTAACTTGACCTTGCATCTGTTAGGCATATATTTATAGTGCAAATTTCGCAGTCATTGGCTTCCATGAGTATTTGTGATAAGTATGTTCAACAGCTGCGGTATATCCCTAGGGATCTTTGGCGCGTCTTTGTAATCTGCCATCAAAATCTCAGGGATATTACAAAATTGGTCAATCTTTTTGCGGACATAAGACGAAAGCCTTCTCTTCCTTTAGCATTTGTTGCAATATATTTTAATTATTTGAATTAAAAGCTGCAATGTAGAGCAAGAGTCTAAGAAAAGCTTCACACTTCGACTGATGCTGAATTTCAGAAGGTCCTTATGTGACGCCATCTTAAAATCGACCAATGAAACAAATCACAGCCTGATTCGCAGTGAAATCACCGAAAAAAATTATAAAATTCGTTTTATCATGCGAAGTGCACTTATCTTGTGGTCAGTGTAGCCAACTCTATACCTGCACTATATATTTCCTGAGCACGCATCACTGATCACTTTTCTGTGTTTTCAGTAATTGTAAATTTAACTAAATGTGTATTCACGCAAGAAATTGTTTTTACATATTCAGCCAAACAGTCTGAAATAATTTATAAATTATGTAACAATATCTGCTCAATCCACCATAAATATTAATAAATACCTTGTTCAGAATGGTAAAATGTCATTTTGTGATTTGTTTTTTTCTCAGTTGCTATTAGTAAATCTAACGGTAGCGACTGTAATAGTCGACTTTCGTCTATTTCATTCTCACAGTTCTGAATAGGTAGGAATACATCAGTAAGTATAACATTTTATACAATTGTTAATAATCCGTGCTCGTATTTCAAATATAAATTACTTTTATTCTTATTCTATTCAAGAAATATCCCGAAACCCGTATTTGACTCTTCTCTATCGGCAGTACTGACAATCGACATTCGTCTGTTGCTAGATGGCTTGAAAAAGATTAGTGTTCATAATAAAAATGTGCAATTATTACATTGTAAGCTAAGATTAGAGGAATTATGTTCAAATTCTTATTTTATTCGTGAAATAACCCTAATAAAATATCACTCGAGGGTCTAAGCTCTCCAGATAAATTCACTCATTACGTTCGTAAATTTATCGCCAATCTCAGACTGTCTTATGATGTTACTTGTGACAATTCTCTCTCACTTTACCCAATTTGACATTGTTCCATTGTATGATCTCAGCATCTCAGAAAAAGAAATAAAATCCCAGGTCTACATTCTATTTAGCTTCCAATTCGTATAAGAACGCGTAAAGCTGGCGGGCGGATATTACTACTACTACTACTACTACTACTGACCGCCACGAGTGGCCGAGGTCGTTAAGGCACGGACTCGTGAGCGGGAGGTCTGCGGTTCGAATCCCGCCAGGACCGTCCTCCCTGACTGGGGTTTTTTCCAGGTTTTCCTCAGTCTTCATAACTGGCAAATGCCGGGGAGGTACCTAAACTTAGGCCTGGAACGCTTCCTTCCTTAAAAAAAAAAATATCCTTTCCCAATTTATCATTTCATGTATCATCAGTGTCCACCGCCTGTGGTGCCTCAGTAGTAAAAACGGGCGTTAAACACTACTCAAAAAAAAAACTAATACTACTACTACTACTACTACTACTACTACCACCACCACTACTACTACTACTACTACTACTACTACTACTGCTACCACTACTATTACCACTACTACTACTACTACTACTACTACTACTACTACTACTACTACTACTACTACTACCACTACCACTACTACTACTATTACTACTACTACTACTACTACTACTACTACTACCACTACCACTACTACTACTATTACTACTACTACTACTACTACTACTACTATTACTACTACTACTACTACTACTACTACTACTACCACTACCACTACTAATACTACCACTACCACTACTAATACTACCACTACCACTACCACTACTACTACTACTACTACTACTACTACTACTACTACTACTACTACTACTACTGCTGCTGCTGCTTCTGCTACTACTGCTACTGCTGCTGCTACTTGGTGTGGGAACATTTCTCGAAAGCTCCTGTGACGGCCGTTTACAGCAGTTTTTTTTTTTTAATCTTTTGTTATTGTCAATTCTGTTTTACTTTCCTCTTTGAAACCATCGCCTGTGGTGCCTCAGTAGTAAAAACGGGTGTTAAACACCGCTCAAAAAAAAAAAAAAAAAATCAGTACGATACGACATCATAAACTGTAATGTGAAAATACTAATAAAATATTGCTTAGACGGTGACGTTACACCTCGCAGACTCTTGGAAACACTGGCTTCGCCTGGCCAGTTAACAGCAAGACTGAAGTTCATGGAAATAAAGAGAAAGTTCTTATTAAACTACGGTAAAAAGGTAATACAAACATCACAACGCAGCTATGTTTGCTCATTGACAGGTAGTGTTTCGTAACATCGTCTGTGTCTGAGAGACGCCACGTCACCAATGAACTTTAATGAATTATGATTAAGAATATCTAACATTTCTTATCGCTATTTATTTACTTTTGATACATTATCTCAGCTCTCTTTATTTTATTAATTCAATAAAATATTTTAAATTATGATCATCAAAGTGCCTAATTTCTATATATTTAGATGGTATTAAGTTTCTGGATTTCTGTTTACTCCGCTCTAAAATTATGATTTGTCCATAATTATCCGTTATTTCTTTATTTAATATTTCACATCTGTAAATGTTTAATAATAAATTTGTAATTTGGGAACACCACCTACTCCAATTAGAATAAATACTAGTAATTATTCTAGTTGGTAAGATTACACCAGATGTAAGCTCATTAGGCAGTAATAATGCTTTAATTTTTAAATGGAGGTTATTTCATAAGATATGTTTTGTAATCCGTAAATATTAAAAGTGTTTATAATAATAATAATAATAATAATAATAATAATAATAATAAACGTAATAAAGCAAAGTTTTTCATTAGCAACCATGCATATATAGCAATTTTATCATAGAATTCACTATATATATATATATATATATATATATATATATATATATATATATATTATCATGTAAAGTTTTTTAAAGGCCGGAATAATGATTATAAAAAAGAAAAGACACAATTGATGGAGAGTAAGAACTTAGTTTTATGTTTTTTCGGTAAAGAGATTACTAAAGATGCTAAAAGATAACTGAATAAATTATATAAATATATGCGATAACGATTGGGTTAAACCAAGTCTGTAAATGTTTGTAAAACATATAATGGATTAAATAAACAAATAAAGTTACATTTTGGAGAGAATGAATATATATTTTCAAATGAGAATATATGGCAATATTTTTACAACCATCGAACGGGTCCGCCGGAACGTACATGCTTTCACAATATAAAAGGAATAATTCTGAAATAAATTAATAATTTATTAAATAAACTAAAGTAAATTGAAGTGAAGTAATTAAAAATAAGACTCCCAATATAGAGTGCAAAACATGCAGAACACGGACCTCTCCGTTGAATAAGTGAACACATTATTATTTACATTTATAACATTTTTTTTAATTCATTCCCTCTCCCTTCTCTCCATCTGTCAGCCCTTTCAGGCCGAGCTGTCTCTCTTTAGACAGGAATCAACCTACCTGCATCTCATTTTTGCCTTGCAGCATAGCCCAGCAACTCCGTGTGAAGAATGGTGAAGGAACACAGCAGGTACTTCTTCCTTCACACCTCTTTACTACTGTTCGCCAGGTTATGTCACTACGATTCTCCCTCTCCACATATGAGAGAGCCCTCTCACAGCCCACTTACATCAGAAATCCTAATGTGTCGCCATGCCCCAAGCCTAAACTAAGTGACACCCGTTTAATGAATCTGTTTTGATGTAGTGCTCCACTCTCCAAATTTATTTTGCCTCGATTGCACTTCCAACAAAGTCTTTTCCCAATGTTGCAAGGTAGTATACAATCCGTCTATATTCTTCACATGGTTCCTGATCTTATCTAAGCATTTGTCTTGTTTTCTTGATGCAATATCCAAATATTGCCCTACCTGTCGGTCTTGGTGGTGTAGTTGTAACCATGCTTGCCTTCTAAACCCAGGATCGCGGGTTCAAACCCGGCCAGGATCGATGGATTTTTTCGGGCGTAAAAATCCTAAGTATGGCTTCTTTCGGAAGGGAAGCATAGGCGTGGTTCCCGTGTCGTACATTTACGGCACGAAAAAGAACCTCAAGCCTGAAAAAAGAGGCATCTGAGAAAAATTTGTCGGCCATTTCAGGACCTGGTTTGAATGGGACGCTGATGACCTGAGATGTTAAAGAGCGTCCGTAAATAAATCAAATCAACAATTGCCGTACCTTTTTTTACTTTGGAGGTTCACATCTTATTCCCTCTCAATCTAAAATTTTCTGGGGAGAAGGTTATCTTTAATTGTATCTTTACATGTCTCCAATTCCCTGTTAATTTCGAGTTCGGCGCACCCCTCCCTAACCCAAAATCTCTTTTACCTGGTCTAGATGCTTCGTTCGCCCGCACCATAGGTCATCGTGGACTTGACCAGAGCATAAACCTACCGGTAGATCTGGAATTCTATTGCGTATCCGGAGAGCCTCCTTGGCAGTCATTCTCGCTTTGTGTTTCACTGTATCGAGTGCCTCGTTCATTGTCCCTTCATTATAAAAGTAAGTCCTTTGACACGAAGTTCTTAACGATACAAGGGTCTTACCTCTATAGGCCTCCTCCCTGCGATAGTGCATTCGCTTCTTGAAAGTCATTGTTTCCGATTTATTTATCTTGACTGTTTATTTACGGACGCTCTTTAACATCTCAGGTCATCAGCGTACCTTAACTGCGAGTAACCATTCTTCGCAATAAGTTTGTAGTCTGTGAAGTCACCGCTGTAATTCGTTACTCGTCGCTGAACACAATACCATCTCATCTGCATCATCCACTACGGTCCTCTCCTATAACACTTTGTGCACTGCGTCGTCTATAAGTAGGTTAAACAGTCGGGAATACAACCTTCTTTCACAACTCTCTAGTACCGAAAGCCTTCCGGTACTAAGACCTTGAAATTGCAATGGTCTTGAATGCATTGTTTTAGGAGTATTCCTCGTTCTATTCCTTTGTATCTTTCTGTTCGGCTGGCTATCCTGATCTTGGTTTTTTTTTTTTTTTCCGTAGTTTTCCCTGGTCATTTAGGCGAATGCTAGGATGGTTGCGCTCTCCCATGCATATCATTTCATTATGTTGGTTCTGTTTTAGGATTATAAGTGCCAGGTACTGGTGCGGTGAGATGGTGGCTTACTCTTTGGAAACTTTCTGCCTCTGCGTCTGGAATAGAGACGGACCTTCTGAGGGGTTCGCGTCTTCCTCCACCGTTGGAGTGTTCTATCCGGAAACATGTTAGAAACCCCATATACTTCCGTGACGTCACTGCCCGTAGATCTAGGCCGCTCGGTGTGGCCCTTATCTCATTCCTTCCTCCCGGAGATGCCCTCATTGGGGGTGTAGGCATGAAGAGCCAGCCATGAGCAAGACTCATGCACCAAAAACAATTCTCCTCCGCTCTCATCCATCTTTTGTATCCTTTTGTTCTGTAAATATGCCCTTTTTGTACGGTGACTATGCAAATTACTTATTATTATAAGTATTAACCATAAAACATAATTTTTGAAAAATATTTTCTAATTCAACCCACTAGCAATATGAGTATAGTTCTTTTGGTACAATACTTAGACTTCCAGTGTGTCCCATTTCCAGTCAAATATAACCTCAGATTTTTCCATTGCAAAGGACTGAAATGAAAGAAAAGAAAAAGAACATTAAATTTAAATGTAAATTACTAAATGATCCAAACAACAGCACTGCTGAAAATTAATAATTATAATAATAATAATAATAATAATAATAATAATAATAATAACAAAAACAAAAACAACAATAATAATAACAACGTTAATAATAGTTTTACCATTAGATTTGAATGAGTTTAAATATAATTTTAAGCTAATTGCGACTCGAAGACACTATAAAGGCATGTTTTGTTTGTATTTTCTAATTCCAACTCTCTTATTACGCACACATTAGCAAATGCAGCAGTGCGACACTATAAGGATTGCATTACGCTTAGTGATGAAGGTGAATATAGGGATGAGATGTATTGTCGCAACGCGAAATGAGTGACATTCGGAGAAAAACTGTACAGGCCGCTTCGTCCGCCACAAATTCCAATCAAATCCACTGGGATCGAATTCCAGCCGCCGTTGTGGTAGGCGAGCAGTCAAACCACTTGGTCATGGCGCCGCCAAATGGAAATATTTAACTCGAACTGTAGTTGAATATCCTTCTACTTAGCTCCTGTAGTATGAGGATATAATTATAACACACCGAACTTGCAAGTAACAATTGTATCAATTAATATAACAGTAGGGTGTATTTTTTGTAAACTATTTTTCAAATATTATTTGTACAAATTCGCTCGCATGAGCCTTTCCACCGTATGTGCTGTTCATTATACAGACACAGAAAATGAATTTTCACTTAAAATCAAACTATGACCTAAGAGTGCGCGCACACTATATTCAGACTCAAAGATCCCTTCTATCAAAAAGGCGCTCCAGGTACTTTGCATAGATAAGAGCTAAGCTTTGTGCAAAAGATCCCAACATGCTAACCAATCGCTGTTCGACTTAGCAAACTTAGCTCCAAGCGCATTCAACCTCCGTTCTGTATCTGTTTAATAGAATATGCTGTGAACTTTTTCTGATTTTTCCACAGAAAGCACATATTCTCTGATCAGCCTCATCTATTGATTAGTCGCCTTCCATGGTCCCAATCTGATCCACGCTAAACCCTATCTATTTTGAGAATTCGTGCAATATTCCACGAGCTTATATGTAGTATACTTGGAGTTTGTATATGTATATCAAATTGCACTCCAAGGTACAAATCAAACTTTGATGTGACCAACTCACAGCCTTTATTCTTCTAGGAATGTTAAATGTAATGCTCCGATGTCTCCCTGGCCCTTGTTCCACTCCTCTTCCTGGAGTGACGTCTTCAGATTACATAAAATATTTGGTACATTTCCTAGGGCAAGTGTAATCAATTATTCCATAAATGTTCAATAGCATTTAAGTTGAGCTGCTTTTGCTCAGTTCGTACTTAATTATTTATTTATAATGTTCATGTCATTAGCTTATGTCTTTTACGTACCGTAAATATACGGCACAGGACCAACGGTTTCGCTTTCCTTCAAAAGGAAACTATCCTAGGATTTTACGCCCTAAAAATCCATTTACTGGCCGGACCACGAGGCAAATATTATTACCACTAGAACACTACAATCGACATGTGCTCAGTCGAACTGAGCATTGCCTATAGTGTCAAGTAACTGCTATACAATGTATGTGAACAAGCGTTGTCATGCATGTGTATAAATTGGTCTCTAATAAATGGAATAAAGCATTGATGAAGAACGAAGTTACCATTCCCGGCGAGCATCAACTCTGTTCAAATCAGGGAAAATAATTTATAATGTAAGCCATAAACTTGCATTAGTTGACTCTAATTTATTACTCAGTTTGACCTTAATATCACTTTTTGTCATTGGAATTTTCTTCTTATTTATTTATTTTTTGCTGCTTGATGTATTTGACTAACTATGGATTAATACAATAATATTATAAGTCAAATTGATAACTTATTTACGTGCAGGTTCATTGCTATATCAATTTAAATTAAGATCATATTTTCTTCAAAAATTACTATTCTTATATTTTGAAAATCACATTTTTATTAATTATTTCATTTGCATTCTTTACTCCATGATAAAGCAGAACTGTTGAAGACATACCTAGTGAAATGATGCATATAAAAACCTTTGGTTCGATTAATTAGTTTAAATGTTATATACAAAATAATTATAGTGGATATTAGTTTATTATCCCAATTAAAATATTTTTCTATTATGACATCATTTAAAAATATATATGTATATATAAAATATTTTTGGTAGAAATTCTCTCTACAACGTCTTAAAATATATATTATTTTTAATTATTCAAATGCTACACCCCTAGGTTCTATATTACTGTTTTAATGCTGTTAAAATGACATAGTTGTGTAATAACCTTGGTCATTTTCCACAAATTATCTTGAATTGCCTACTATATCTAAATACCTGATTTTTCTATCAGCTAATTATAATCTTTTTTATTAATACAATTTCGTTTTCAAGCGATCCGACTCAGAAGCATCTTTATTTTCTTGTTCAGAGTCTAGTTTGTAAATAGAGCACAGAATCACACCCTATCAGATATGTGTGTGGCTTGATGCTTCACAGCACTTTGTAAATAGCTACACATTTCGCATTTCGGTCCCCACCAAAAAAGAAAATGAAATGTTTTTCTGCAGTTATATACGCCTGATATTGTTTCGGTTTTGTGGAGCAGAATTCACAGTTATTTTGAGCCATGTTCCATTGCTTGTTCCCAAATAGATTGCTTCATTTGATAAAGGTCTATAAGGATAGTTCATATCAAATCAAACAATGCATAAAACCCTAAGTCATAATTTGGTTCATTTTCTGTACATTTGTAACTTACAGAAAATGTTTTTAGACTTTTATTTTCTGATTTTTGGACCACTCTTTATGACATAAGAATTTACAAAATGCAAAAATTCTCAGGATTCGATGATCACCATGTATTTAAAGCTACATTACTATAGAACTATAACCGCTACAGTCATGAAAAAGGTGACGTTTGAAACGTATAAAAAGAGATTTAATTTGGTATGTAAGAAGTCCCAATTGTGAATGTTTTCAAAATTCACTGCTTCTTAAAACTTTTAATTTTGGTTTTTAGAGATATAAAATTTTTAATTTTATAAATATATAAAATTATATATCACATAGCTTGCTAGTCCACCTTTCAAGATTTTGTCTTAATGATATCATGCAAAACTTAAATTTTCTTTTTAATAATAACAATAAATTTCCTAATGAATTGGAAATGTTTCCATATCTAATGGTAAAGAATGTTCTTTTTCATAACATAATCTTTTGTCATGTTCTGTGGGGTTAACTGAGTTAATTGGATTCAGTATGCAAATAAATAGTTTTCCGCCTTCCTAGGGTAAGAGAATGGTGTAGCTGCTCTAGCTAGATGTAAGAATGACATTTTAACTTCACGTTCAACAGCATCCATTGAGAGAACACATCCAATCCACCACCCGTAGTTATGGCATATGTTACAAAACCAGACACATTGTCAAAATGTATAACTTTAAATCTGGAAATAATTTTAATACAATATAAAATAGTTTCTCCAGAAGCTGAATATGGTTGGTTACTAAATTTTCAGTTGACATTGGAGAAAAAGGCATGAAACTGAAGAGTGCTTATAAGAGAAACTGCTTCATCAAACTGCACTTGTAAACATCTCTCTGTTTCTCGGTCTTCTTCATTTGTAGAAAGCAAAAAGTTATTGAAGGTATGTTTGCTCTTCCCCACTCAAACAGCTGTTGAGGTGTTATGGATATGATTTGAGAGAATGTTTTGAAGACTGCCCTTTGCTGCAATCTTTTAACTATGCCTCCAACACTTCATAAACCCCTTTGCCATGTGCAGTGGCATAATAATGGCATTCAGCTTTAATGCTTGGAAATCACTATGGTGATGGTTGCATTAATTTGCAAAGATCTACTGATATTTGTACTGTCTGAGCGTTTAAAAAGTAAACTATCTTTTTCAAATTTTGGAGGAATTCTGATCTCAGATGAGCAAGAAGTTTTCATTGGAAGGTATAAATAAGTAATGCCACATTTCATACATTCCTAAATGAAAACCAAGCTCTTATGTTTCAGTTCATTATTTTTCTTTTAGTACACTACAAATGGATGACAGTTGCCATTGAGTTGTTCCAGTTGACTGTGCTTCGTTTTGTACAATAAATGAACAGTTTTCAGCAAATTCACATGTCATCACAGCTTCATTAAATGCATTTTAGGTTTCTTCTCTTGAAAGAATGCAGATTGCTGTTTAGTGAAGAAATCATCTTTTCCAACAGATTTAGCTCAGCTGAAAACTCGTCAACAAAATACTCATGAACTTGTAAATAGTTTCAAATGAAAAGTGATCCACTGAAAACCACAGCTTGTAGGTGATCTTATCAATTATTTCTTCTTCAAGATTTGTCAATGAGGCTTCCTTGAAATCATCAATGCTAGGACATGAATCATAGTGATCTAAAAACACTTGTGTTGGATAATAATTTTCGATAAATAATGTTGGTATACTTTTAAAGGAATATCATTAAATTGACACCAGAATTCATGAACTTTACATTCTGATGTGTTGTACGCATGTACACAGAGCAGTCTGACTACCTCCAGCTATAATGCAGTTCCTTCATTGTACCTAGGCAAATTTTGAAAATCCAATCTTTTCAAATGTATACTTGAATTTAAAAAGTTGGAAAATGTCTCTAAGATTATCAAGAATCAGGCATTTTAGGACATGAGATCTACAGCTATTCTTGTCTTTGAATGAAATATGGTATCTTTCTTCCCCGGTATTTGCCTCTGACTTCTTCACTGTAGTCAAATTCTTTTACTAAATAGACTGTATCATCAGATACTCCCTTTCGAGGTTTGGATCATGTGTTGATAAAATTCCTTTTTCTTGTATAAGATTCTTTGCGTTTCTTATAATATGGGTACTTCAAATTCATTTCAATTTTCTTAGAGGACCAGCTTTTTGGTACAAATGTCAAAATTATGATTTTTGTACTTTTGTCTGAAGTTTCTAATTTTACCTTCAGTTGCTGAATCATTTCTAAATAATCATAGTATTGAATTTCCTCCTCTAGATCATTTTGAGTATACAATTGACTCTGTAGGTCTTTTAATTTTCATATTTTGTTCCCAATGTTTCTTAGGATTCTGTTTCTTCTTCCTAGAAGGAGATTCAACAAAGAGGCATTTATGTAGCTTATAGCTGCACCTGGGTCCCCATACTCAACCTCCTTAATATGGCTAGGACCTTGAATATCTAAATCCTCAGCAGGAATTTCCTTTTCAAACACATTGTTATCCAAGTGAGAAGTATTTTCCTTTTGCAGCTGCAACCTACATGAAGCTCAGCTCATATTTTCATTTCTGTTGATTTCATAATGTAATGAAACCATTCAATCCGTTACTTTTCTGAAATCTTTACTAACCCAATGCCCCCTGTTTAAAAAGAATTGCAAAATTGTTTGACCACTTATTCTCCTCCATATTTAAAATAAAATAAATTTTAACCCTAACTGATTAATCAAACTTCATAAAAAAGCTTCACTTGAGAACAAATATTTTTGTATTATACTGGCCCTCATTACTGCCCAATATAACAGAAAACTTGAAGGTTAAACAAACAGAGCTCCATTAATTACACATTATTTAAAAAATGAAGTGCACATAAGATAAACTGCTCTCTACTGAAGTATGAGATGAAGAGCAGATATAAACATGATTGAGATTGTTTACGGTCAATATACCAGATCTCCCATCCCAAACCACTCTTTATCTCCCTCCAATCTCAATCTGTAATAAATAAAATTATACCTTATTAGATTCATTTAAAGCTCGTCACATAATTTTTATCTATAGAAATGGTACAAGATTAAACTTAAAGCATTTAATTCCTCGTCACTGCAAAGAAGAAAATGAAAGTCTTGTATGATTCCATTGAGATACCACCTTGAAATTTTGAGCCGAGTACCTATAAGACATAAATTTATATATAATTTTTTAAAAACAGTTAAAAATGCCCTTTCTCTGAATTAAAACTTTTGAGAAGTAGGGGCTTTTGGAATAATCTATAATGGTGTATGTTATATATTAAATGAAAGCGCTATTAATACAATTTTAAATGACACCTGCCTCAGGTATGCACCTCTTATAGTTTAAAAAAAACTTTTAAGCGTGATGGTTAGCAGGGTAGGTTTATTTGGAATTTTAAAAAAATATGTATAATAAAAATGGATGACACAAAACAAAATAATAATTTTTACTTATATTATGGTTAGAAACAAATTTACAAAAAATAAACAAAATCCATATTACCAACTTACGCTACAGCCTTTATCAAATGAAGCAATCTATTTCGATATAAGCAATGAAACATAGCTGAAAGTAACTGTGAATTCTGCGCCACAAAATTTCCAAAATTAATTTTTCATGGGTTGAATTTGACATGAACTATATTATATTTTATTACAACATATTAATATCACGGATGTTTTTTTTTTACTACGCATATTACGTAAAACATTAACTTAGCGATTTTCTGTCAAATTATTAGTATTTAAGTAAGTGCTAACTTTACAAGTTCCGTCTTTTAGGAAGTAAAAGAGCACTATTAAATAATTTGGAAATTTTTCCTATCATATGGACGAAATGGTCCCTTTTCTTATTATGATATATTTGACACTATTTTGAGGGGTGGATGATTTTATCAACAAGATTCATTCCATGTTTTAAAAAATGTAATTAAGGCATTGAAATAAATAACTAAGGATTTTAACGTGCATTGTAATATCTCCTTTAAATGGAGAAATGTTGTTTTCATGAGTAAAATTATATGCATGATATTTTCCCTATCTATCGTAGTAATATCTAAAACTTTATACTTTTTAACCTAAAATTGAAAATATAATTTGATTAGGTGACACAGCAGTGCCGCATTAACAATGGACGCAATATGTGATGATTCAGGTCAGCTTGTAGATTGTGAAGTTATGGTTTCCAAACACGTTTACTGCTATGCTATATAAACATTAGTTTGATTCATCATGCATATCATCACTCCCCCATATCAAAACTTCTTCACAGTATAATTGCGGAGATGTATTGCTCTCTATTTATTTTCACATAATCTTTCTATTTCGAGGACATCCAAAATACGGTACTATTTCAGAATTCCAATCAAAAGAACATTCTTGACTACTTTTTCGTTAAATAAACTATACTTTCAAGCTATCCTTTAATGCGCAATGTTATGATCTAACATAAATCAGCTGGACATGTCATTACACCCTTTATGAATATAATATATAATATGGTGTTCCTGCCCATACATTTTTATATTTATACCCTCATGAATCTTTATGGCCCACTTGCTATATTGGTTGTATATCGAGGGGTTTTAGCGATCGACAAAATATATGTTGTTCATGTTTTATTTTCTTTATTATTTTCCCATTTTCATTACCGATTAAAATACAAAAGTAACATCCAATCGATGTACATTTATTATATATGTTTATTTTTACCCTACTTGTGTACGTATATTGTGATCTGTTAGTGATTCTGGATTGCTGAAATTGTATCATCTTATATACGCAAAGAATTTACGCAATGACAGTTAATGAAACCAAGAGAACACTTTAAAGAAAAGATATGTACGTAATATCTGTAGAGCGTTCTCAGTAAACTTGTTGGAGTAGTAGCTTCTTTTAATCAAATTTTACGGTGTAATTTGGATTGCCTATTTCTGGAAATTATACCGCAATCCTGGGACATTCTGTAGATTAATTAAAATGGAATATTACTTTTTCTTGAGGGCTTAACAGTTTTACTTCCACTGAGGTGTCTCTGGTTTGAATCCACTCTCCATACATGGAATTTACGGCGGATTATTTGGCGTCTGGTTAATTCTCACCCAGTACTCCGGTTTCTTGTACCACTTATTCCGTCAACTGTCCTCATTTCCATTCCCATCATTATCGTTCTCTGTTGTTCGCATTGTGGAGACACACACACACACACAAATACAAGAAAACTTTTTTTAGACCGAAATATTCTCTTCCTCCCCAAAACTTTATTTATTTTACTTCAGGCATAAAATATGTACAGCTGTCATCATTACTTCAACAAGCAAATTTCCTGTACCAAGTAACAATGCAGATAAAATATGTAAGTGGCAGTGACAGGGTCGGCACCCTGGTGTGTGGTGTTTTTTTTTTCAGTAGCCATTGTCAATTATTTTTATTGGTGACTGCAGGTATACCTAGTAATTACTCTGTAAAATGAACCAATGCAGAGCTGCGTGTTTTTTGTATTGAAAGTTGATAGAATCACAACATAGAATTGCTGATAGTAATAGCAGACTTTGAATAACAACTTTCTGGCCAGCATATAAAGCAATGGGAAATGTGAGCAGGGTCTGTTATAGACCTCTCACGAAGAGGATGATTACAAATTGTTATAACGAAAGAAAATGCATTTTTCGTTTTTCAAAACTGTGTCACATAGATCTTCCAAAAAATAAATAAATAAGTAAAAAGTCTCTCAAACTGGGCATTAAGCATTATAATTTAATATTACATGCTTTATGACCTAAACCTGAAGGTGTATACACCAACATTTTTAAATGCACTAAAAATTATGACGATCGTGTTTGTGTTCCGGGAATGGTTTCTTGTGCGGCAACGAAGTAGGGAATGCAGTCACGGCATCTCCACCCTCTTACCTATGACAAAATGCAGCTAAGCAACACGAAACTGTACCTCGAGAACTGTGGAGGGGTCGTTCGTGTAGCTCTTGTGACATTTCTAGCGACCAATACCCGAAGTTCTGTTTATTGACGCATCCATTCAAATGGAAATGCGTCTTATCACTGATCAGAACTTTTCATTTTCGAGCACTCTCCCAACAGATTCGTGGTTTTAAATATACTATCATTATGCAAAATTCCGCACATTCGTTATCTTATGTATTTATATATGTTCCCATGGTCTTGTATTCAGTGTATCTGCCTGCAAACCGGAGGGTCCGGGTTCATATCCCGTAAAGTTATTTCGCTGTGTAAGTTTTATCGGGAGTTTTTCCTTACCCTGAAAAGGTTAATGCTAGGTAACATTAATCCTTGCGGGATCCGGGACTCATTTATGCACTCATTTCATCAAAAAGTCATTCCTCGTCTCTTTAGATCTTCATTATTACGTTTACAGAAAAAGAAAAATCTTTTACGGTTGAAATTTGAGGTCTAGATGTAATATTTACCACGCAGAGTTATTCCCGCACCGAGGGACGACATTAACTCTTGAGGATAGCTTCTCTTACTCTATCAATGTTTTGTGGCGTCCTTACACTTCAAACATGACCTGGTGTTTTCAAAATCGAAGTTGTTGCGACAGTGTAACAAATTGTTGAGGCTAAGAGCGCGTGTCCACGACGTCAAACAATGAAATGATGAAGAAACATGTGCTGTATTTGCACAACTCTCTTAAAGAGTGTCTGCGCGACAAATGCTGATGTGACATCCAATAATCGGACGAAGGGCGGTCATGTGATACCCACGTTCCCACGCTATGCAGAGTACAGTCCTTTCAAAAAAGTTCAACTTTTCTGCCAGAACCATAAATTAACATTGAAATAAAAAATATTGCAGCGAAAGGGTTTTTTCTTTATTAAAAGAGACTATGCTATGAAACTAGATCCATCCGTAATAAAGAATCATTTTAGAAATGTACTCAACATTGTTGAAAGAACTCAAGTAAAGACGTAAGCTGAACTTCAATGTCAATAATAAGATACATTGTCAATAGCAGAACTACAAAACAGTTGCAACTAAATCTACCAGAGCTTAACTTTCCATGCCAATTGAATTCCCGCCAGTGGCAACATTTAAGGGAGAGCGAATAAAACCTAAGTGGAAAAAAATATAAGTAAAATCTGTCGTACTAAGCATATATATCAAGACCTAGATAGAGTCCTCTGATTTTATGTTCTAATTATTGCTCTTTATTATACATTATCCTCTTGATTCATATTTTAGCACATAAGTCTTACCTAATTATTTTTAACTTAACTACAATAGCTGGATGCCAATAACTTTACATAAATTCAAAACAAAACTATTAAAACTAACAATACGTCAGAAGTTCATCTATATTCTAACACTACATTAACTATTTGTCTTTATTTTAAAATATTATGTTTGCAAAAAAAGTGAATATCAGTACAAAAAAGAACTGAAAAATGGAAAAGTACCGGGAGTGCCAGGAGAGTACTTGAAACACGCGTAAGAAGTAGGAGAAATGATGGGCATCATGAAATCAACTTTGCGTTGCTAAAGATTATAAATGATGAATGCCTTGTCTAAGAAATTGTGCACTATGTGAGACACGCTTCATTGAAAAATAACATTGAGAAAATTAACTGTTTGCGATATGGTACTGTAATCGTTTTAAGCAGAATAAAAGAGAGTATGATAACAAATATTAGTTGAGTGATATTTTGTTCGTTTCCTCCATATCTTATGAACAGGCATATGAAGAATGAAATCTCATTAAGATTGTCCGTTTTACAGCCACAGCAAGGATTATCAGCTTTTTTAAATGCATTTTTGTCTCTGAGACTTAAAAGTTGCTTAAGAAAACGCTAGCCGAAATTTTATTGAAAATAAGCTAACATACTATAACAAAAATAAGTCAGAAGAGAAGTAAATAGCATTGGCAAATAACAGGCTCACTGATGTAACAGCACATTTATCAATCTCATCAACTTCTGTGACTTTAAGGGACGGGTTTCGGTTAAATTGTTATACAGAGACTGGCCTCACAATGGTGATGAAAACTGTAAAAGCATCAATCTGTAAAACACTTCGTTTAGCTTATACAGGCCAGTGCATTTCTATAAAAAATCAATCTGTAAAACACTTCGTTTAGCTTATATAGGCCAGTGCATTTCTTTAAAAATGTACATGCAATTTTCTATAAAACGCATGAAACAGTATGAGCCATAGGCTCATCTAAGCAACCTATTGAATAACGTCCCGTAGATAAATTAAATGCCGTCATTCTGGAAGTGGATACGATTTATGTAACTTTCTGATTACCAAGGAAACTAAAGCAAAGTGTAATAATACACTGCTTGAAAAATGTACATAAGGATTCTGTATATAATTTAATATAGAATTGCTGAATGTATATTTCTTTACGTAATACATATGAGAGATGCATAACAGTTTATGTAAGAACCCTGGTTTATAATCTCCAACTTACGTAACTTGGGAAATCCAGTTGTATAATGAACATGCAACTCTGATATTCAAAACCAATAGTGTGTTGCAGTATATCGTCCTATTCCTGGCAGTCAGTCGTGAGTTATGTGAACCCGCGCAGACTTCAAAATGAAATTCAGGTGGCATTTCATTTTTCATTCACGTGATTCAGATGTTGCTTCAGTCTATTGCTATGTTTACCCATCTCGTCTGTTAGGCATGGTTTCTGAGAATAAATCGCATAAATTCTTCCCCTACTCTTCTGAAGGTCATGGACATTCATGAATCGTTTTTGCAGACTTTTATATTTTTCTCATTGACTTTCTTGTATTTTCAATATTAATTTTTCTTCGAGAAACATTACTTACAGTTTAATGGGAAATGATCTCTTTTGCGATATGATTTCATGCAATCAAAAGTATATCCATTTTGTAAATCATATGATTCCATATTCCAGAAATACACAAGCCAGCTAGCTTTGATCTGTACTTCTTGCTGCAGGAACAGGACTCATTCATTATACGACCACAACTTTTTAGTTTGTGTCTTCACTAACAGAAGATCTTCACATGTCAGCAAGGGCTTCTTTTTCACCAAATTTGACATTGTATCTTTATATAAGTTACTTCAGATAATCGTGCAACAGGCCTATATTTCCTTTCTTCCAGTTGCTCTCTAAAATGGAGAATATTTTTCCTTAGCTAATAAAATTAAAATTATGTTAGTAAGTTTAACAGAACTATAATATGCTGTGTTTATATGTACTATATATTTATTTCTATTTAATTGTATTATACTTTTTAGTAAAATAATGTTAATTTTAAAAATGGGAGAACTTTAATGCTAAGATTATGAAACCAACTTAGTCTAGGAAAATAGTACACATAATAGACATTTCTAAATTTTAAAATATAATATCTGAACGTTTTTAATTATTGTAAGTTATGAAACATAACTGAAAATATTTTGAAACAATAGCGTACTAAAATATTGTATTAAAGAAAGCTGAAGAAACCTTACAACCAAGAGCATGATAAGCCACGAATTATTTACTTGTATCTACCTGAAGAGGTTATAGTGATGCTTTAGTTTGTGATGGTGTATAATCCCTGTATGGAACCCTATCAATTGAACTTGAATTATGACCCTTATTATCAGTAACACAATATTTTTATTGAAATAAAGTCTATCCTTCTTGCCTTCCGTCATCTTGATAGTGGCATAATATCATATTGTACCATCTATTAGAAAACTTGTCAACTAACTCCTCAAATGTTACAGGCAGTACTAAAGTTCCTGTTAATAGAAACATTTTATTATTTGTAAAAATGCGCTTATCATTTTATTGCCTTGGGTACTAATATAAACTAATAAAGTAATATATCTCTAGTTGGACAATTCTATAGCCTGAAGTCCTGTTATGTTGAATATTTAACCAGACCAGAACCAGTCACATTCTTATATTTTAAATGGTCAAAATTACTCATTATCTTGGACACCCCTCTACTGGATTGAAACTTAGACATTACCTACAGCTCTGTTACCTGTTTAGAAGTGAATACCATTAAAGCATTCCTAAGCCGTCCATAACTTCCTTTAGGCATTGCGCATAACACAACTAGGGGTGGACAAAGACGTATCGTTGTTGACACTGTCTAACGCTTATACTTCAGTACAAGAATAACTGAGAACATACTATAATACATATGTGTTTAATGTTGTAAATCAAAATCTTTCTGTACTAATTAAATCTGTAAGTAAATGTATATGGGTGACTGGAGCGACTGACATATTGACTTGTGATTTTCTTTGAACAACAAAACATTAATTTCACAGCTCTCCAGGTAGCTGATGGCTCATAAACAGAGTGATGAATTTTAATGTATATTTTCAACTGCCAGCGAGGATTAGATTCCTGGTTCTTCTTTTACTGTCTTTAATCTTGAAATTCGCATTCGGCGATTCTAGAAGCTTTTAATTAATATGTAACAGGAAATACGTAATCGATTAGGGCATCATGTGAACCAGAATATTCCATAAAATAGATAGAGAAGCTTAAATTCTGTCTTCTTTAATAAATCATGGTTCAAATTTCTTAAACGTTTGAGTGCAAAAGTAAGAATGATAACAGAAGAATAATTCAACTAGAAGATGTGCTCTAAAACAGAATACATCGATATGGTGCAGCTCTATACGGAGGTTCAGAAGGCGAGAAGACGCTACAGGAAACGATTTTCAGATGGTCACCAACCCAGCACTCAAATATCTCGGCATGCAGTTTTCAGGCTTCAATGAATGGCTGGGAGTGTACACCCAGAACGACGTGTGGACATTCATGAACACGAATTCTTCTGGGCAGAGCGACAATTTTCATCGAAGTACATGAACTGAAGCTTCAGACTTCCATAAATAAAGACGCTGTACATCGCATCACGAAAGACAACAGTTGACTTCCTTATTGGATGGTACTATTGCACAGTTTCAAAAATAGACATCACAACTGCATTAAGATTGCAGATTCTGGGCAATGATCCCAACAGTACTCAATCGTATCCCGTGGTGCAATGAGAACATCTTCTCTGCACACATAATATGCAATACTGAATTTTTGAAAAACCTTGCTGAAATTTAAGTTGCGGTGCAAGATCCCTGGAGTGTCAATGAATGGTGTGAGATTCTCAGAAATGACATCATTGGGTTCTACTACTTCTCGCGTTGTCTGGCTGACTGGAGATTTCTACGCTTCTTTCAGAGAAAATTAACACCAATTGGATGACTGGCGACGAACCATTGGCTTTAGTTGGATGGCGCACCTTCCTCATGTCCGCAAACGTGTGGGATATCTCCTTCATGTCTATCGGGTTCAACATGCCCACATTATGACCTGCTCTATCACCAGATTTGAATCATCTGGGCTTTTTTCTATGGGAGTAACCTGGAGGGTAGATACACAAGGGAAGTCTATAAACCAACCAGCCAAAACCTGAATTGCTGCGCTATGTGCATAAAGAAACGGAAGATTGCCTACACTAGCGTCTGTGGGCACAACTTTTTTCTTGTTGGATCCAACTTATGACGTTCCTACGATAGTGTGACAATGCATTATATATTCAAAATTACTTCATATGAATAAGTTTTGTTTAAACTCTATATGTCTGCATTTTAAAGATATCTTCTCTATTATGTCCATTCTTCATTCCGAACGAAACAAAACAAACTAATTTGAGGAATTGGAGATAGCTTTCGTATTAAGGTACGATTCTTTCAAGGCTATAAGAAAAGGAGACGATTCGATAAAATACAGTACGGGACTACGATAAACGCGTCTAGAAGAAACGAAAGCCAAAATATAATTAACATAATGAACCACTTATGTTTAATCCAAATATCGTAACATCCATGGTGTCGATATCAGTAAACTTTCCTGACGAATGTTAGCTCCCTCATGCCACGGTTGCTGTTGGGGTTGCTTAAACAATTCTTAAGATTCAGGTCAGTTAGACTATTATTTTTAAAACAGATATCATGATATACGTTTCAAATTGAAACAGCATATTTCATTTTGGGTGTATAAAAATCGAAATCTTACAAGTATTTATTAAATGCAACAAATTATCGAATAATTATGGTTAAGTATAATATGTTTCTATGCTATTTTCTGTGTTCATTAACTTTTTTCTTATAAAGTATAGGTGTAAACAGGTTGAAATACTTGTTTCAAATAATTAATAGTTCTTTACGCTTACTTAATCTCCAATTTAGCATCGAAGGCATTTATTATCTAAAACTAAGGCAGTGTCCATTTGTTAAAACAGATATTCACGAACAATCTGAGTCTGCGTTACAAAGAAGATGTGTGTTCCTTCGCGGCCTACATTTTTCAGTACACAGCAGACCGTTGCACAACAGCCGAACAATAGGAAGTCACAGAGTTAAAGAAACGGAGAACAAAGCCCACTCCGACAAATACTACAAAAGAAAACCGTACAAATGTAGAAGATTCAGAGAGAAAAAGTTCAATGGCCTTAATAACATTTTTCCACAAAAAGTGCTTTGTTTATATCCATTATAGAATTGAATAAAGTAAATACTCTTTTTTAATGCAAGGTATAGTACTCTATTAAGGTATCAATAAATTATTGCAACAAAAATATTTTATATACTTTTTTTACTTTTCACCAAACAAATTATAAATTTTCTGCAATATAATTAATCACCTGCACAAATGGGCAGCTACAATCAAACGAAGTTACAATAAAAATAGTGTAATGAATGCAGAAAACAAACAAGTTTAAGCAGTCTGAGAAAGGAATTAGAAATTCAACTTGAGGAATGTTTTATAAGTGCTTCACCGCTATTAGTTGTTATAATTCACCTCCAAAATTGGCAATTCAGTAAAATATTCCTTTTTAAGTGACCTTAATGTTACAATTATACTGGTGACTTACAATCCCATTTGTTCCATTTAGACGCAATGGGAGCAACTAATCATAATTCAACATAGGTAGTTAAATAAAAAAAAACATATGTTTATAAGCATATATTCGCAATTATTTGAATTGAGTGAAAAACTGTATTTTTTAACAACATAATCTTTAGCTTATCATTTTTATTTCATCTCTGTTACCTAAAACGCTGTGACTTCTTTCTCTTGTCTAGTGAAGAGTCTTTTTATTTATCACAACCGTGGTGGGTGGCCGAGGTCGTTAAGGCGTGGACGCGTGAGCGGGAGATCTGGGGTTCGAAATTTGCCAGGACCGTCCTCCCTGACTGAGGTTTTTCCAGGTTTTCCTCAGTCCTCATAATTTGCAAATGCCGGCGAGGTACCCTGAGCTCAAGCCTGGAACGTTTCCTTCCTTAAAAAAAATCCTTTCCAAATTTATTATTTCCTTTTCATATATCATCAGTGTACACCGCTTGTGGTGCTTCAGTAGTAAAAACGGGCGTTAAACACTATTCAAAAAAATTATCACAAGCTCAAAAGAAACGTATTATTTGAGTATTTAAGGTGTAACGTATTCTAATTTAAAAACTCGCAAAGGGCGAATTCAATTCTTTTAATAAATGAGTTATATAACAGGACCTTAAAACATGGCCGTCAGATGAGTGCGAAAATAATATAAATCTTGACTATAATAATAAAAATAAAGAACTTAATAAAAAAAAACATATGTTGAGAGACTACATATTTTCAATAAACAATTTTAGAAAGTGTATGAACTTTGGAGGAATACAACACATTTTTGGTAAGCTATTATAGTGACTACAAAGTTGGTGCTGTTATTTATTTAAATGAGCATGGCATTTATGGTAATATTCTATATTGTTAAATTAAGTAGTTTTTTCCCCCATATCTAGTCCATGATTTTTAGTTTGGCAATAAAATCCGCACACTTGCTGCGCTGATTCACTATTGAATATAAAATGTAAATACTTTATTTCGTGTATAAAATATTGCCGAGAAATACTAATATCAAGAAGTGCTTGGAGATATGAAACTTTTATAATCTCATAAATAAAATCCCTTGGAGTTACTCAGAAGATGTTGACTCAAAATTTGCGAAAGAGAGCAATAAATAGTACAATTTAACTTTCACTGTGTGCAGATTTTCCGCAACCATTTATCGCGATCAATATTTCTTCCTATTTTTCCCCCTTGCCTCTTCCTATCCATTTTCCTCGGCCATTACGTAATCCTGCTTGATGTTGGGAGTGTTCGTCTATTGGCAGAAGCACGCTGCTTTGTAACAATTAAATGTGAACAGCTGTGCTAGTTCCTCAGACCCTTCCTTCTCTTTGAGTCAGATGCAGTCAAGAGCTGTGATGTATTGAGAATATTTCGGCTCTTTTAATTATACATTTTGTATGTAGCTTCTTCACTATGTATACCCATTGCCCAGATATTCCTGAATTAACAAATTTTATTTTAATTTTAAAAGTTATATTTATAGTAAAGTTTATGAATTGAAATGGATTTTTAAATGGTAACAAGTTTAAGCACTTGTCATGTAGTTATGTGCATTTTAATGTATTGACAATGAGTGGGCACTGTTAGGGAAATTGGAAAGTGTTGTTATTCTTGTCAAAGCTTTAAAAGTATGTTTCTTATAAAGTAAAAGACTTTACCTATATTTGATGTCAATAATTATTCATCCAAGAGTTGACATTGCTTGTTAGTTAAATTCACCAACTCTCTTGTGATCTATTATGTGAGCATGGGTGTTAAACATTAATCATACTGCGAATTCTTCGTGCTCTATGGCAGCTCTACGCTTTTTTATTTTATGCTAAATGATAATATGGTGCAGTTCACATTTTATTACGTCCAATCCAAAATAGTTTGTATGTACTATGAATATGACCGGATGTTGTTTAGCAATTTTTGTTCTCCCGTATTATTCTGACATGTTCTAACAGAGAATGATTGCATACAACAACGGGAGGATGATGTTAAGCTTCTATTGATTGCAGTTACTTTTAAGAACTTTGTTCTTATGTATAAAACATTTTTATACTAATTTTATGTGCTTTAACTGATTCAGTTTTCTTCTTTTTTATTTTCACGGATTACTTTAAATCTGTTCCATACTCACGTCTTCACTCCCATATTTTCCATCGGTATGCTCAGAGATTGTCTACTATTGTTAATGTTTTTATAATTTTGTTCGTGTTAAGTTCCAACCTTAATTCCTATGTTATGGCTTTGTTTTATATTATATTGCATATTTTCCCAGCTCTACGGAATCCTTATTTGCATTTGTCTACATTCGAAGGTCCCCCGAGACCTCACAGTTGACCAAAAGCAACACCACCGCCACGGGTGGCCGAGGTCGTTAAGGTACGGACTCGTGAGCGGGAGGTCTGCGGTTCGAATCCCGCCAGGACCGTCCTCCCTGACTGGGGTTTTTTCCAGGTTTTCCTGTCTTCATAACTGGCAAATGCCGGGCAGGTACCTAAACTTAGGCCTGGAACGCTTCCTTCCTTAAAAAAAAAAATCCTTTCCCAGTTTATCATTTCATCTTATGTATCATCTGTGTCCACCGCCTGTGGTGCCTTAGTAGTAAAAACGGGCGTTAAACACTAGTCAAAAAAAAAAAAAAAAAAAAAAAAGCAACACCGAGTGAAACTATCAGAAGCACATGTGCAACAACAATTCTAATGATTTCTGGGATCGTTTAGGACGTAGCTGGTCTGAAATGGATATCGGGATTCCTTTAAATTCGGCAATCTTTTTCTTGAGGATGCATATTATGACGTACCTCAATACACCCCCATTAGGGGAAGTAGTGCTGAATGATATCCTGTTGTATTGTTAATATGCATCTTTTTCTTACATTCCTCCATTCTCCTAATACTACATGCCTAAATAGTTAATTCTTCCATATTCCAGAATTTAATTTTTTCAACGTCATAAGTAGTTGGTAATTTCTTCAAAGTGTTATTTATACACGTTATAAACTACTTTTCTGTTCTGTCTATTTTCTTCACGTTTTCTTATTGTAAAATCACCGGCAGTACCTGATCCAGCTTCTATCGAACATATTCAAAGAAAGACATAAAACAGATGTAAACAAAAGAAAGAAAGAAAAATAAAGAAAGAAAGATTAGTAACTTTACACATTTACTATGACGTGCCTTTTATTGATTTCATCATGGTCTCTAAATAATAATTATTTTTTATTAAACCCATAAGTAGTTTATGAAACATGTTGAATTGTGCTCTTTCGGTTTATCTTGAAAATCCTAGTAACCACTGTTATCTAGATAAAGTGTTTAATTAATATTTATGAAACCTTGACATTTATGCCATAAAGTGGTACCTGGTTAGTTAATTCATTTCTTGAGTTGTCTGCATATTCATTGAATTAAAAAAAGAGTGAAAGAGAGGAAAGATACTCGTGAGACTGAAAACTCCATCTATTTTTCTACATTTACACAATGCCCTTTCTGGCATGCCGTTTCTGAAATTTATGTGCAACGCTTTAATTGTTAAGGGTCGGCTAACGATTTTGTGCGTCCTTCGGATTAATCTGAGTGTAGTTCCCTTGACACTGACCTAGCTTCAGTTGTGTCATACTTTCTCTACATTTACGAACGGTGATCACATCTACCAGCAGACGAATCCCGGGCTTTCATAGGGACAGCTTAGAGTGGGTTTCTTTGCTTTATACCTATTTGCCAAAGAACAGTCTTTTCGTCACTTATTTTGAGATATTTATTTTAGCTTTCCTATTTTTATTTTATAAATAATCCACAAACACAATTCTTTTTGCGGATAGTGGGACAGATATATGCTCTATTATACAAAGCTATTTCTTAAGCTAGGTGCATTACACTGGTTGGATGTTTTTCAAATACGCATTTTAATAATATAATATTAATGTCTTATACATTTAACAAACATGTCTCCATTTTTCATTTCTCTTCCTTCCCTAAACAAACCATTTTATGTGAACAATCATTTTAAGTGTCACCACTTCATCGAACAAAAATTATCAACAAATGATAACTGAAACTCACTGCAGATTATTGAAGGATCGACATTAACTATTGCCAATTTAAAATATTTGGCAGCAGGAATTTTGGATAAAACTGCTTTCAATCTTTGATTAGCTCAATAATTTGAAAGCATAGTAATTCTGCTTCGATAAATCGGTAGCATTTTTAAACGTTTTTTTCTTATCCCATAAGACAGATTCTGGATATCTTTAATCTTTCTTTTACTCCCCTACCCAGAGTTAACACAGTGGTGTAAATTTTGGGCTTTTCCCAAAAGTTTTCCCCAGTTCTCGACCATGGAAAGGGCCTTCCTTCCCAAATTTTTCTTCCGTGCTATTTCTTCTATGTATTACCAGCATTATTTTGCCTGAGTAGTGAAATACTATTAAAATATATATCTATATTGATTTGGTTTATTTATGGACGCTCATTAACATTTCAGGTCATCAGCGTCCCATTCAATTCAGGGCGTTAAACGACCGATAATTTTTTTCTTAGAGGCCTCTTCTTTCAGGCTTGAGATTCTTTTTCGTGCCGCAAATGTACGACACAGACCCAAGGCTTTACTTTCCTTACGAAGGAAGCCATACTTAGAAGTTTTACGCCCGAAACAGCCCATCGATCATGGCCGGGTTTGAACCCGCGATCTTGGGTTTAGGAGGCAAGTATGGTTACCAATACCACCAGGACCGACAAAAACATCTCTGAATATCTAATAACTGTCACAAAATATCTTTAAATAATTGCAAAGCGTTCCACTCACTATCGATCCCGGAACTCTATTTTGACACTAATGCGGACTTAAGCATTTTGTGATAATTTAATATGTTCTGGAAATGGCCATCTTCTACGTCTAGACAAGATTAAACCAGGAATACCACATTTTGGAAAACCCTTGCCAGTAAGCCGGCTGCCTTGCTTTTATTTCTTCTGTAAATTTTTTTTAAGACGTCTATAGTTCGTATTTTGTTGTAAATTCTCCCTTTTAGATATCCCCATATAAATAATCAGGAGTCGTCAGATCGGGCTAGGGCGGTGGGTAAAAGTCCCTGATTCTTGTAAAACACATCGCAGTATCTTCTTGAGAGACGCCAGTAGACAATCTTTGCATTCCTTAAACACGTGTGGACGACTTTCTGCATGGTCGTCCAACGAAGTTCTCTTGATTTCCAGTTTCATTGACAGCACGCATATGCTGAAATTTCTCGGTGAATGTCCGTCTCCAAACTTCTATAAGAATTGCTGTTGGCATGACTTAATCGATTCTGTTTTCCAATAACTGCGAACGATAAACAGTGACTCATCCAGAGTATTCTACTACATGTTTCAACTATCCTATATGAACTGACGTACAATAAGAGTATTGTGTAAAATGCTCAACCAAATGAGAGAGAAAAAAAAATAAGTGGTGAGCACAGGAAATTATGTAGTACACTAAAAATTCGTAGGAAAGAGAAAGATATGTTGAAATTTGTGATAAGGTGGGAAGGGAAGGGTTGGCATGGTTTAGAACAGGAGTAAAATATTTAAGTGGATTATAAAATGGACACACTAAGAGGATATGTCCTACATGTGCAGAACCAGATAGTACTTGGCATTGTATACTACAATATAAACAAACTAAGTTTTGGAGGGAATAGTTTCTATTACGAAAATGGGAAATACCTACCTACCAGATGAAATAAGAGGTAGAAACTTTTTAAATTTAAAATCAAATGAAAACATTAAGGAACTGGGAAAATATAGGCAAGGTAAGACAAAAATGGTTACGGGTGTAAAATACTTAGGAAATGAGCATGAGAATAATATTGTCAGATAGTGAAAGGAGGATGAAATGAGTAGGGGAGGATATGGGACTAGTTATCTAGTTTTAGTTAAACAGGATACTTATACACCAATAACCAGGGTGTATAAGGCCCTAAGGAATAAGCAACTCTCAAATGGATAGAAATATGGCCGAATGGGTTTAATTAAAAAAGAAGGAAGGTTTAGTAAATATAATTTAATATTGTATTGCACGTATAAATTACTTTTAATGTTGTGTTTTGTTCTTGGTTGGATCGAAGCCCGGTCCCCTGGATATTCCAGTAGGTAGCTGCTGAAAAATGGGGAGTTGGGGAGGTAGAGTCAATCAAAGTGGAATAAATGTTGATTGGATTCAGTGCCTTCTAGAATTGCCGAAGGACTTGTTCCTAATTATTATATTTAAAAGTAATGTTTTTTATTGTTATTTGTGTCTATTTTGTATTAAAATATGTATGTGATGCATCAGAAAAATATATAGATCTCCATCAGGACAAGCAGAGAGATGTATCAGACAGGAGACGAAATACGAATATGATTGCTGGCGTGTCGCAATAATTAGGCGTCACACTATAGAAAAATTTAATTAAATGTTCCACAAAACGAAGATATTCCTGTCGAAATTTCGTTCCAACATATTTTTTGGTGTTAAAATTATTAATGAAATTCCTGTCTCGGTATCGAGAGGTATATTTGATAGCTTAAAGCTCTAGGAGGTAAGGTTTGATAGAAAATATATTTTTAAATTATCTTTTAAGTACGCAGTGTGTTTATCCTCTTTGTTACAATCATTAGGCCGTGAACTCTTAAATTATCCAAGATATTAAGAATGAGAAAGTGGCAATTTTCACACATACCTATTCTCATATAGTGATATAAAGACTCTGCCAGTCTGGATAAGCCGGCATTCTCTGGGTAAAAATTGAAGAAAGAATGCCTATGACAGATATTGCAACTCTAATATGTTGTTCTTCATAAATGGTTTTCTCCCTCCTTAAAGATCGACATTTTAGCATCTAAAAGAAGCTAAGATGTGCCCCTATAGCTTTTTTAGGCAAAAGAATAAGTAAAACAGATATTAAGTTTTTTAAAATAAAATAGACGTGTGCTGCGAGTAACAAGATATGTTCTGATAGGGAATGCTGTAAGAGAGGGACAGAGAGGGAACAGTTCGAACCAATGATGGAAAAGATCGTAAAACGAACAAAGAAAAAGCAAGTGTCGTGGCTTCCTCAGTGCTTGGCTGCGAGAAGTCCTCAAGGTGATTATTACTGACTCGTGACAAGACTGAAGAGCGTTGCGGTCCATGGTTTTCTGCTAACGTGTTTAAAAATTGTTCCCTTGCTCGCACAAAGAGGAAAGATTTCCACTCCACAAAAGGGAAAGAGGCTTTGGGTGGTACTGTGGTAGGGTGGGGTGACAAGTATTGAACATCCCTTGACTAGAAAAAAAACGGCCTGCAGCTGGATTCTAAAATACACCTTTATTTGAAATGTTCCAGCAACCTTCATTTTGTGGTAAGGAGGTCGCGTGAAATTTCATATTGTTCTGAAAATGAATTGATTGAAATTACACAGAGGATTTTATTTTGAAGTTGAGTTGGTGCTCTCAGCCTATTTAATAATTTTAAATAGAGAAAAAATGTAGATGAATTTTCAGAATAAAATTCTAAAGTGGTATAAATGAAAATGCTCTCTTGAATTACTCATAAGTTTGATATAAAATAATATTATCTTATACAAAAATATACATTTTCGCAATTATCGTTCTTTGTAATTAAACCTAGAAAATTAATTTACAGCTGTAGAATACTGAATGAAGAACATGTAGCTATATGTGTAGTAGCTATGTGTGTATACATTTTTATTTCTGTTTAGTTTCAACTGTTACTGATTTGCATACTTTCATAATACCCTTCCTTTCCTGTAGTCCTCTCTGATCATTAAACTTTCTCAAATATTCCCTATTTTAAATACCAGTGATCGGATGACTGAACCTTCCCTTTCACTTTCTTTTCTGTTTGTTTATTATTTTTTATTATAGACCTCGGCATGCTCCTTTCAATGTCTTTTATCTTTCGACTCAAAGGCTGTTTTCGATTATTATGGCGTCTGCGGTATTGGAGAAGTGATTCCTCAACGTGATTTTCGGCTATAATGCATCGAATCCCAGCATTAGATAATCTCTAAAAACTCTTTGCGACTAACTCTTGACTTATTTTCTTTTAGCTTATGTGGAAAATTTTTTCTTTTCACAACAACCCAAGAAATAGGTGTTGGTATTCCTGACTAAATTAATATGTATTTTCGAATAAGTCATAAGTCAAGGCAACTATTTTTTTTTCTTGCAAACAAGGGACAACACGAAAAATCTAAGATGTAAGATTGAGTGTTTATAGAATTGTTTTTGAATGAAGCCACCAGATGATGTATACGAGCAGTGCTGCGTGTCTCAACACCCACCGAAATTCTTGGTGAGCGCCAGTGGTCAGGAATGGAGGTCACTAAGAGAGAACAATGTGCGTATGTTAAAATAGCATTTCTCCGCGGCAGGAATGCAAGAAAATGCTACACAAAATTACGGGAAGCTATGAGTGCACGTGCCCTGCCCTACGGAGCAGCGGTGAGCTGGATTTCTTCCAGAAATCTCTTCAGATTAATGCGACATGTTTCGTAACAAGTCAACTTACCACACTTAATTGATAGCAGCATTCACTTTGCACATATTTCCGCATGTTCAGGCTCTCCCGTAAAATACGTACACTGTTTTTGCCGGAATTTCTGTTTGCTTTTCAAATTCCACAAGTGTCCAGTGCCTATCATCGTAAACACCACCATCATCACCTGTAAATCTTTGTTTGCAGACACAGAACGCCCACTGCGCGGCAGACGGCAGTCTATATCCTGCCCTTGTTGAAAGCCCCTGTCCACTTCGCAAATATTCGGTAGGGCAGTGCATTTGCACCCAGTGCTTCCTGTAGCTCTGTGTGACATTCTGGTGCATTTCTGCCGCGTAGAAATTTTCACATATGCACAATGTTCACACTTCTTGACCACTGTCGCTCACCAACTGAATTTCGGGACGTGCTGAGACACGCAGCTCTGCTCGCATACTCCTTCTGGTACCTTAATTCTAAAGTAAATTAGATGCTCTTTCAATACTATATCTTAGATTTTTCGTGTAGTCCCTTGTTCGCTAGAAAAAAATATTCAGTTGTCATGGCTTACGACTCATCCCTCGCATAATTACTGTTTTCTTGAGTCTCTTGTTGCATAATGTTATACTTTTCACTCGAAGGTAAATTAACTACAACATTGGCAGTTAAATGCTTCATAGTTTAGAAATAGTGATTTAACGAGAAAGCGCTTTTTAAGTCAATGACTGGAAGTGAGTATCTCCCTTGGTGAAGATGCTTTACTAGAACGTTCTTTAGGCTGTGTTTCCTCACTTAGAAATGCTTGCAATATCCAGTGGGTTAGATCACTGTTGAGGGATGCTCCAAAGAAACATTTAATGATTACCACAGAATCTATCTCCATCTTACGCTACACACATTAATGCTAATATAGATAAATATAGATGAATATTTTAATTGATATTTTTATTTTGGTTCTTCTGTCTCAGAAAAAAGAACATTTATAGTTAAATTTAGCGGACATGTACCCTGTGCAATTTCTTCTACAGAATAATCGACATTGTAAATTTTTTCCAAACCTATGTTTTTCTCTTCTGGAAATTGCAACTCAAATTATTTTCTCCCGATGTGTATCATTTCCCTATTCAATTTATTTCACTAATAGCAGTATGTATGTAATAATTTATTAAATTAACAAGAAAATAGAATATTATATATAAGTAATATATAACAGCTGAAGCAGTAATAATGACGTCCCTGATTAAAATAATACAGAATGTTAATCTTATCAATCAAAGATATTATAAATAGTATTACAGATAGTGTGTGCAATTTATGTATATTCATGTTAGTTGCTAAGTTATTTGTGTATTGTATATGTGTTGAGTATTTTCTTGGATAGTTGACGTCAATATGCCAAGTCCGAAGAGAAAGTGAATGGCATTGTGCTAGGCGATGAATAGACGGCTAGTCACCCTTGGTAGGTTTTGTTATAAGACATTTTTGTGTAAGAAAATGGGTCGTCTATTTTAACTTCTGTGTACTTTCATTTTTATTTAGCCTACAAAAGGGAACAGTAGGAAAGATTGAACAAAAGAGGGTGAAAATGGAAAGTGAACTAACAAAATTAAAATAAGGGATAGTAGAGATCGGTTAAAAGTGACAGATCAGGGAAGGGCCAATAAAGAATCTGAGATTAGAGGTGCATGAACGCCCCTCAGCGAACAGGGAGAATTTTTAGTGAAACAATGGTAAAAAGGGGAGAAGTAGGTCTAACAATGGGATGACGGAAATGTTGATAAAAGGTGAGTTTTGGAAAGCCATCGGGAGAGGTGGAGCTCTTGGCAAGCCTTCATTATAGGAGTTTTGCAAGCCGTCAGTGAGTAAGCGAAGGGAATAGTAAATTCGATATAGTAAGAATTGAGCATTCGTGGAAGTATATAGAATTGAGAAGTCGTGAGAAATAGATTTTGGGGGCAGTGAGTGTCGAGCAGTCAAGTTGTAGAGAAAGAACCGGGCGGTGATAGTTAGTCACTGAGTTAAGATAAGATTCAAGTGATCTTGAAGTCCCATGGAACTTAGAAACACGATCCTTTGCAGAGAAACAGTGGCAGAAGGAAATAAACAGTTTCATCATCAGTCTTGTACTCTGCTTACATATTCCCTAGTTCCCGACAATTTCCACCCGTTGACCTGAAAAGGTAACAACAAAAGATCCAGCTACATATATATAAGAAGCTAACTGAGGCAAATCGACGCATCAAGACAGCGGCGGGAGAGAAGAGGAACTGCATTGGATTTCACAAATATTCTTAAATCATAATTAATTAACACCATCATCCATTGTCTACCCTTCCTTCCCCCCATTCAAAACCGTCGCACAGCAAAGTATTTCTTATAACTTTTCGGTGATGGAATATTTTAAAACTTCATGTAAACTTTTAGTGTTAGAAATAGCATAGCTAACAAGCTATTTCTAATGCTAAATGGTAAGAATCATCAGGCATATGAACCACATGGCGTATTTGTGCAGCGGTATTAATAAGGGGGGGGGTTCGGCTGATGGCGTTGGTCGTGCTGTTGAGAATGATGAGCGCTCCGCTGTTATGAAGTGTCGTTCACCACGTCAGAACCAATGCTCTGACGCATGAGAATGAATGACTTGTTTATAGTTCTTTTGGAATCTCAGGGTTTATATTTGTTTTTTGTTTGTTTGTTTTTTAGTTTTTGGAACGTATGCACGTTACCAGGGAGACAGGATGGGAACGGGGGACACACTCTCCTTCACTTCAAGACACATGTAAATTCCTTTTGAGAATTGTTTATTTACAGTGGCAGAGACGATGAACCTCTTTTATTTACATAAGTTATAATTCTAGCCAGGAGAGAATCTCGGACTGTTTGAGCTATAAGGGAGCTAACTGCGAACTGTCTGAACTGCCTCAGAACTCATCAAAATTGTTAAACTCGTCACACTGCTCTGATCAAACTGCCTAACTAAAAACTTGATCACACTGCTCCTGCCTTAACTGCGGGGCTTGACTGAAAAACTCATCAGACTGCTTAACTAAAACTGATCAAAGACTACGTTGATAACTGTTACGAAACTGATCCAAAGAATATTACGAAACTGCGTGGCTTTTCTTCAAAAACTGCCGAACTAAAACTGCTTAACTAGAGTTGCCTGGCTTTTCTTCAAAACTGCGTGCAAAATGCTCCGGCCTGACCTGCCTCACGACTCATCAGAAACTGTCGACAACGGTTACGTAACTGCTCCAAGATTCTTCACAAAACTGCGGGACTTTTCTGCTTTCCCATAAATTTTATTAGTTTCACAGTCGGTCAGTCTCATGTGCGTCCTTTAATTTTGAGTTCAAATTCTCGTAGTGTCTGTTTAGGTTCTACTTCTAGGTTGGCTACATGAGAATCACGTGGTTCCCGGTTCGTTCCCTATAGGCTGCGATTTGGCGCCGATTTCTGTAAGAGTCCTCCTACTAACGAACTCCTGGGCTTGTTTATCTCATTTCTCCCCTCAGATCTCACCTTCAAGTTGTTTTCGTGTCAGAAACATGTCCCGTTAGCCTTTGTTCGAGTTGCATCTCTTCAAGGTCTTCTGCTACAATATCACCCCTAGCCTATCTGTATGTTACGGATTGGAATTTTTATGACTTAGGGGTACGCAAGGTTGCGAGGTCCTGACTTGTATGCTTTTGCAGAGTTACTGCACAAAATGTGTGTATCATATTCTCAGAGGCTTTTGCTTTAATTTATATTGATAATGTCTTATTAATGTTTTAGGATTCATCAAATTAAACATACAATTTTATATTCTCCCTAATCTCTGGAGCTAGGAAGTACTGCTCCATTTGATAGGTGGGAAGTGTTGACTTTGACATTACAAGACGAAATCAGAGTAGCCATCACAACCAAACAGTGAGAGTGTAATAAATGTAATCGTATTTAAGCTCCCCATTAAATAAGTTCAAGCTGAAACCATGCATTAACCTTAGGACTTTGGAGATATTATTTTAATTCACAAGTTTATAATTACCAATATTTTTTTCTAAAAATAATTGCGCATAACTCCTTTTGAGATTTTATCTTTTGACTATTGTATAAAAACACTGTACTATAATTTCGTTTATAACGTTATACACTTGATAAAAACAAATATTTTTTGTTAGATTTCAAAAAGTTCTTCCGAGTTAATGATTCAAATTTTTTTATAATATACGCTTATGTTTCTCGCATTCAACAATGAGGGGAATATTTTTCTCTGCTGGTATACCTAATATAGCTAGCTATCCCACTCTAAACTTTGCAAACAATTACTCGGCTTGGTATGTTATATATAAACAAAAATGCCGACTAATAATAATAATAATGATATTATTGATAATGAACCAAGATCGAAGTACTGAAGGGGTAGAGAAGGAGAAAACTCAGATAAACACATATTTCATGCAATTGAAGGTAAAATCAATATCAATGACAAAATGGCTAGAATGTACACTTACAAGAGGGAAAAATGATGGTTGCAGTCAGTCTCTAATAGACATTTCTGACTCAATGCATACATCATCTTAAAAAAACCGTAACAGGCCAAAAATTTTCCTTACGCAAATTGGACTAGAAATGACATTTTAAGTGAAAAACAGATACTGAATCCAAGAGGGCTCTTCAAACGGATTGTCCAAGCAATGGAATTTATCCTCAAAAGGAAAATTGAGCAGGAGAAACCCCCATTAAAATTAACCCCTTGCTGGCAAGGGCCTGTGTTTAAACCAGAAACGAAAAGTACAACAATTTGAGCAAACCAAAGCAATATCATACAAAATGTGTCTATTGCCTTGAAACAGTTTTTCAGTGTAATTTCTATATGCCATGTTAGAAAATGTACTATATGTGCCATATGTTTTTAATATTTCATAATAATTGAACATATTCTATACTAAAGATTATAAACTCATTTTTAAATGTTTAATGAGTGAATAAAATGTTCACTATTCCACCTTAAAATTATTTATTTCGTGTAGTGGGTTCTTAGAGCTCATGATACAGTAAAAACATCGGGGTCCTAGGGTTAGATAATTTAAAGAAAACAGTTTAAATTCACCCCTATATCCCTTCGTCTCAATTTATTTCCATAGAATTGCCACGTGTCACTTTGGGTATTTTGAATCATTTACCAAACAGAGAAACTGTAGAGACTCAGACATGTACACAGGAAAGTTCAGTTACCTAACCCAACAGCACTGAATTGTTTAAGAGAAATGTCGGAATGATTTAAGATGATAATGTTTTATCATATGATAACTGTTGAGATGGATTGTATTTTCGTCACTTGTATCTTTCTGCCCCTTCACACATTGGAGACAAGCTCGTTACCTGCTCTGTCGTGGTCTACTTTGACTTGGGAAAACGGAGATTCGGCTGTGTCGTCGAGTGATGATTGATCAGAGAAACCAGCGATTTCGGCACTTCTTGGTCACATTAAATTCGCACATGGTTCTTGTAAAAGTCTTTATATTTTTTATTGTAAAATCTCTTTTTCCTATTATGAAAATGTATTTTACATTCACTGGGTTCTGGCATAATATTGTGTTTCATTTACTTATATCAACTTTAATATATAAGGAATTTCTTTGTTCTTAAGGTGCTCAGTTTGATCCTTTGAGAATGCAATTTGCTTATATTTGTTAAATGTTTTGAATGTATCCTTGTTTAGTTTTCCTAGCTTGTTTCTTTTTATTATAACATAATGCATTAAATGGAACAAAAACCATATAACCCCCCCCCCCAACATCCAACTCTATAAGGCAAGCGTTATAACTGGAAAATATTTAATAAAGTGCAATTATTAAGCAATCTTGTTTCACCATGTCCGAAATAAAAACATTTAAATTTCCTTATTTCCACAGCCTGCCATTATTTTCAGACAAGCTTTAATATTTTGGAGTATGCTGGAAGGAAAAAAAGAAGGATATAGTCATGAAAAGTTTACTTTGCACTATGAAAGGAGAATAATTTACAATAATATGCTTAGATTAGGAATTTAAATTACGCACTAGCTCACCTCCGTCGACACCTCATAAAGGCAGAGGATTGGAGTGACAACAGGCGCATGTACTTCAGTGATGAGAAAAGTGAAGTCATTCTCATTATCAAGTGCCGCAGACGAGTCTGCAAGAATCAAATACCCTGGGGTTACACTTGACCAGGGGCTGACATTTCAACCCCACGTGCAAAATCAAGGAGTGAAGGCCCAAGCGGCGATTTCAAAGCAATTCCCAATTTTTATGTTGAACTTGCATTAAACTGCGAATTTATAAAGCCATTATTCCGGCAGTAATATTATATACAAGTGAGGTTTGGGGCTACACTGTGCCCTTTCATATTTTATATTTACAGAAGGCTCAAAACATTGTCTTAAGCAATTTCGGCACAGAATCTGGGTTTTCGTCTATTTTTCCGCATGAAACTTCCGGCCTCGAGTTTATTATTGACACCTTTAGGAGTCTGACACTAAAAGCATACATACTTTACGCCTGAATCATACTTGTCCTTGATGATTATAATCCAAGTTGTGCTCACTCCTAAGCCCAAGATCGCGGGTTGGATCCTGGCCGATGAATTTTTTCGGGCGTAAAAAGTCTAAGAATGGCTTTCTTCAGAAGGAAAGTAAAGCTGTGGGTCCCGTGTCGTACATTTAAGGAACGATAAAGAACCTCAAGCCTGAAAGAAGAAGCCTCTGTGGACCGTTTCACGCCGTGATTTGATTGGGATGCTGATGACCTCAGATGTTAAAGAGCATCCCTAAGTTAAAAAAAAAAAAAAAAAAAAAGTGTGCTAACAAGTGCATGGCCCAACCCCCCCCCCCCCCCAAAAGTGTGCTAACAAGTGCATGGCCCAACCCCTGCCAAAGGAGGTATTTGGTCCAGGATGACCTTAACAGGCGATAGTCCGTACAGTTATCTGAAATATGAGCCTTAGGTACTTTCTTTTCTACATTTCTTTCCTTTCTTTTGAGTTTATTCGTCTTAATATTATTTAGTTTATTTCAGCACGCTATTTACATCTTCGGTATTAGCAATTAATAACTTAATCGTTTTACAACTTTTGATCAGTAATACCATTACTGATCACAACACAACATTAACCTGAGCAATAGTAGTAGTTCCAAGTAATGTTTGTATGCAGTCACTCGTTTCTGACATAATATCCATCTGCTCGCAACAGCTTTCCATTGTATGATCCATTTGATGTGCAACTAATTCATTAAACAAACAAGCAAACAAATAATGATGATGATGATGATGATGATGATGAATTTTAACTCGCGAAGTTAAGACTGTAACACTTTTTCTTCCATATACAGTGCAGTCAATGACATTAACAATCTGAACACAGTACTTGTTAAATGCCGCATTTTGCAAACAATCGACGAATATTCTAAATTGTCGTTGTGACCGGTCCCTGATATGAGACGGCAGAGAGTTCCAGTGGCAACTGTGAAGGATGAAGAAAAGTAACAGGCTCGGTATAAGGTAAGGTTATTTTATCGGCTGTTTAAATTACAATGAGAGAATAAGCAGGGAAAAGCGGTTAGAACGATAGTGCTGATTAAGGTGCATAGAATTCGGTAGAAGAATGAGAGAGTGCAACTTCCTCCTCCTTCTTCTTCCTCTCTTTCTCCCTCTCTCTTAAGTAATGCACTTTTTTTATTACAGTCGCAAGGGCCTTAGCAATTATTTTAAGCTTTATTACTTTTCTTTCTTTACGAATTCTACATTTAATAGATGAAAAGATTTATACTAATTGAGCTATTTAAATTATTAGACATCAGGCTGTACATGCTGATATCGTCCCTTTAACAATCGAAATATATATACACACAAACCTACATGTATGTATACATACATATATACAACGATAAGCTTACCTTACACGTTCCCTATGAGTAATTTTTATACAAATATATTCAAACACGAATGCAACCCTTATCTCTAGGCCCCGCTTTCCTTTACTCAACCCCCTCCCAATTCCCGCTTTTCTCTATAGCCATTAACTTTCTTTGTCGCGTCTTCGCTAGAAATATTCACCAATTGTGTGAGTACCTCTCATGCACCAACACTTCCCGGCTGATGTTCAAATTCCTTTTGAAATGCAAAAATTGCGGTGGTAAATGCTCATTTCTTAAAATCTCCTTTTCCCTGCATTCTGTCAAAACACAGAGGGTGCCAAAAATGTATACACACTTCAAGCAAAGAAAAAAATGTGTTAACATAACAAAACTGAATTCACACAAACAAAAAATGATGAGCACTAATCATCTTAGACTTTTACAGTTACAATAGTTGTTCAAAATGCTCACCATCGGCGTCGATACACTTTTGGGTACGTTGAACTACTGATCGAGCAATGTTAGATATAGGTTTATTTTAAGCTATGATTTTTATTTCTATTTGTTTTATTAGATTTTTGTTTATTATTGTCTTTATTAATGTTTGTTTTAAGATTTTTTATATTATAAACATTGTGGTTGTTTTTAAAACAATTCTAGTATTATGCTCCCTTTTAACACTATTTTACTACACACCAACAATATTTGCGAAAGTGTCCTTAGCAATTGCAGCACATGCATTTTCAATTTCTTCCCGAAGTCCTGCCAGTGTAGCTGGTTTTCTACGGCATACAACATCCTTAAGAGTTCCCCATAGGTAGAAGTTCAACGGAGTTAGATCCGGAGAACGCGGTGGAAACTCAATCGGACCTCTTCGTCCTATCCAGTGCCTTGTAGGATTATCATCAAGCTACGCATGTACATCCCGGTGGTAATGTGATGGTGCACCGTCCTGTTGCATACGATACCACGAGTCTCAAATTTGTCTCGAATGCGTGCCTTTGTCACTCGCGTTGGCGGTTCTGTTCTGCAACACACGTCTCCATTGCCTTTGAACTTCAACAACATTCTCGGTTTTACAGTACCACTTCAAAATTGCTTTCCGCTGTTCAAACGATAATATTTGCTCCATTTTATTATAGCAACGCGGAGTCATGCCTGTTTACAGAACATCATACGATAATCTTGGCTTCATTTGTTCATTGTTGATTTACGACAATCTCGGCTTCATTTGTTCATTGTTGATTTATCTGTCACGTAGCAGCGCTATCATAATTTATGGGAGTCACATCTGTTTATAAAACATAATACTACACATTCCTGTTGTTTTTCGTTTCAACTTTGAAATATATTAAATAGTTATCGACTGTGAAAGTGTGCATACATTTTTTGGCACTCTCGATATGCATAACAAGTCAAAAGCTGGAGTGATATGATCTGAGTTACGCGAGTTAAACACGTAGCAAACGCAGGCATTATGAACATGTTGCAATTTTTGTCAGAGACCTTGTTTTGACCTTGGTCTCAGTTAACAGAATGATGCAGTAATCGAAATGTGGCATAAACAATGTTGATAAAAGTGTTTTTTTAACTGTGAACGTGAAAAACATCTTAAGCCGTTTGAAGGAATGAAAATATTACTTTCCAAGTTTCTTTTGTTTGTATTTGCCATTTAAACTTACTGTTAAAACAGACACCAAGAATACTTACAACCAAGATTACTTACAAACGATTTTATTGGCAGTTTTGTTTCATTAAGTTTCGCGGGAGTGAATGCTTGAATAATTTTGTTTAATAACCGCTTATGTCTCATGATTGCCTGCGATTTTTTTTTTCGGATTTATGTTAAGCTTTTGTTTTCCCCATAATAATACTGAGTCAGGGTATTCGTTCAGTTAAAATATGGAGCTCATGAATAAGCTGCTCATGAATGTGTTTACAGTACTTCTTAGGCTTTCACGGCCGGTGTTGTAGTAAAAACGGTTAAAATCAGCCCGGGAGATTTGAACTGTTTTAAGTGTGTTTACAATTGTAGGTCGTGGATATATATGACATCTGCAATGTTTAATATGGGTAGTGGTGTCAATAGAAAAAATATTTTCCCCGTACTGTCCCTTGTGGCACTAAACACCCTCGTGATCTGCAAGGCGAAGAGCAATCTACTGCTGCAATGCTGTAGTCAACCGGAGAGATAAGAATAAACGCACTGTGAATCGATTTTCAGTTAAGGGAAGTGACTTAAGTTTTGTAAGTGCATAGTTTATTCATGTCAATTGGGTCAAGCGCTCTAGAGAAAAAGTTAGCAGTTCACTTACTTACTGATGTCCCCAGTAGCATTAAGCAAGGCAGTTTCCATACTGTAATCAGTCCGGAACCTTGACTGTTAAGTATCTAGTGCGTTCTGCTCGTTAAGATAGTGAGTTGTTTGCTAACGATCCGCTCCAGTATATGGCAGATAGGATGCTGATAGATCTGGAGGTATGGAGCGTGAAGTGAATTTTGCTATGGCATGTGTAAATGTTTTTTCCGGAGGTTCCAGTATGTTGCTGTTAATATGGGTGTATTAAATGATACTGATAATATCCATTTCTGTAGTTTTTGATTTTATCTGATTTAGTGCATATTTTAATGATTAATGAAAGGGAAGGAGAATCATTTTCTGATAAGTCAATGGTCTCTGAGACAATGGGTCTGCATAAAGACCACATGAACAGAAGGGGGAATGTCAATAGTAAAAACTGGAGGTGTACAGGTAGAACAAGGTCAGACATGAAATAAAAATGTATGACTGCAGTGTACTGAGTGGAAATTTTACTGTACAGGAAGAAAAGGAGGAACGTTCGTATCAAACATAAAAGAAGGTGCAATGTCATTGCTGCTCCGTTTAGAGTGTAATGAAATAATGTTCCTTTATTGGCAACACTGCTTTAATGAAAACCAAATCTTACATTGTTGACTGCCTATATTCGTAGCAGTATATGATTGTGTGGTAATGTTACTGCTATTTGCATTACTTCACAGTAACTGAAATTGATTAGTGAGATGTCTAGAAAGAAGAGGAAGAAAACAGGACCAGTTGAAGAGGAAATAAAAAGTTGAAGCTGGCTACTAACAAAACAGGTTTACATTATAAATCCAAAACAAATAAATGTTTCAAAGAGGCGAGAGATAATGAGCGCGTTATTATTATAGGAAATTTCAATGCCACGAATTCTAGGACGAGCAGGATTCCTGTTTATGAAGTTTAATACCATTTAATGCTATTGTAAAAAAAGGAATGAAAAATTAGAAGAGAAAATGTTTCATGATAACTGATATTCATACAAGACAAGGATAGTAAGGGTTGACACTCAATAGAGATTCCAACAGGTTATAAGGCGTTTATTTCCTTGCATGGAATTTCGAGGAAGCAGCAAATATCCAAAGGACATGAGGTGCAAACATGGCAGTTATTATAGGGAAGTGTGTTAACCTAAAGTGCAGTAATGAACCATTATCAAGAAAAGAGATAGGCACGACATTTTGAAAAAGTATCCTGTATTTACAGGAGATCAAAACATTAAAAATGCATCAAAGTAAATCACGGACGAGGGTGCTAAAGTGTGGCATGGAGTTAAGAACAATTATTTTTACTAATCATTTCAACATTGGATTTGACTATCTAAGATCTGACACATGCAGCAAATGTGATGTATACAAATCTGAGTTGAAAAATTAAGGAAAAAATTGGCTACGCTTCAAGTTGCTTCAGATGTGTTAGTAGTCGATAAAAATGTGAATTTAAATGACAGAAACACATTGTATATGAAGAGGGCCGAAGAAGGGCCCACCAACCACAGATACAGAGAGAATTGCAATAGACACTGGGAAGAATCTTCCTCTTCCAAATATCCCAACTAATGATGTATATTACAATAGAAGTTGTCGTTTTATTTATTTAATATACACATATTATCAAAGCAGTCTTTTATTGTTACGATGTGACAATAGGAAAAAAAGGGATGCAGAAGAAGTATCTTTTTGCATCATTTTATTTTTAACTTACTGCAAAGTGAAGTGAGACATCTAGAAACCTTCTGCTATTCATGCTGTAGACAACATAAAAAGTACAGTTTGTTCAGATACTTACATATTGTAGTCACAGAAACAGAAGGATTGAAACAATATCCATGCCAACTCAATTTATTTTAGAGGAGACAAGTCCCCAATTTGTACTGTGATTACAAATGATAGCCCTGACGAGCCCTTACCTTTTAGGAATATGTTGTTGTAATGCTGAGGGTGTACGTCGACAGGTCGTCTTCCAAAGACGACAGACAGAAGACGAAGACCAAAGGCAGAAGACAAAAGACCCCAAGTCATTGCCCTATTTTCCCTTATATCGTTTTACGATTGCCTAGGGAGTAGGCTCTACATTGTGACATAAACTGTATATGGCAAATATGATGTTTCACCGCCTTTGATTTAATTTATATTAACCAATAAGAAAGTACTATGTAGGTGCATGACACTTTCTAACACCGAGTGACAGATCCAAATTCAGCATGTTTTGTTTGTTACCAGACAGAGGTTAATGTCACTATAAAATGCCGTGTAAGCAGCCTCTGGAGTTATTGACCACTACACTGAAATTCTGAGACATACTAGAAGTCCAATGTTATTGCTTATTTCAATGAATAAAAGTAAAATTAATAATATATTATAGCAAAGCTGAAATATTGCTGATTACAACTCACCTTAATATTGCTCAAAATATTAATTTACTAAGTGACGTAACAAATAGTTATAAGAATGTTTATTCAATTATCAATATAACATGACTTTTAGATTGTGGCATTTCTCTCCCCTTCTGTTCACCATTTCTGTGACAGTAATCCAGATATTGTTGATTAAGAAAACCATAAAAATTATAGGATTCTTCTTATATTGAACACATTGATCATCGGATTAACCACCTTTCAAAATGCCAGCACTACCTAGCAGTTTTGTTCGTAGGTTACTTGAAGGAAAAACTGTGCCAATCTGACCTAACTTGGTAAGCTAGAGTATCTAATTTCCGTGAAATACAGACAGTAATAACAGGAAATAAATTAATATTATAACAGGGAAGTAAATGAATATTATAACAAGAGAAATTAATATTATGTTTAAAAGTTAATTAATTAAAGTAGTAATAATTAGTATTTAAATATTAAATATCTAGTTTCGCCTATGTTAATTTTACTCACCATGTTGGCAATAACGCAGTTTGCAACGGGTGCTAATAGTTTTAACAAATCAAAGGAAAAAAAGGGAGTCTACTATAGAAGGATAAAATAAGGAAAAAGTATACCTTAAGGTGATTATTGTATTGTAGTTCCAAATTTGTAGTCATTTTACATTTTAACTTTTGTATTAACCTGGAAACGTTTTTGTGATGCTCGACATACACAACTATCAGCACATGTGTCCGAAAGATAGTCACGTTGTCTAGGGCCCTTCTTTTGAAGGGGAAGCAAAATATTTTAGTGATTGCAAAATATTCTGTAAAACAAACATTAACATTTACGTGTGAGCTTTGATGTGTTTCTCATATGCACCAGCATCTAATCAAATCCTAATAAAAAAGGTATCACTTATATAAAAATTGTTCATTTAAGAAATTGAACCTACTCAAATTAAAAGTATTGTATCTCTCATAGCAATGCGCCAGGAATTGTGACTATAGAAACAGTATGTAGTACTAAAGAAAATTAATTAAACTCTACCCCCAAAGCAAAAGCAAAATCAAAGTCTTTGCATTTCTAGTAATTGTTGGTTTGCAGTCAATGAAGAATTATCAGGAATATAGTACCTGCTTAGGCGACTGGACTATTGCATTTTGAGAACCATTATCAGTGTATATCAATTTAATATTTGGAGAATGCTTTTTAAATCACATTTAGGATTAAGCACGATTAAAATCTTTCATCAGCTAAATGAAGGTGTAATAGAACATTTGGGATACTATATTCCAAGTTTATTTGGAATTCTTCCATCTTGAACTTAATTCCACTACCTACATTTATGGTGACTAATGTGACGCCATCTTAAAATCGACTAATGAAACGAAACAAAGTTTTGAATTTTGACCAATCACAGCTGGATTACGTAGTGAAATTATTTAAAAAAAATTATCATATCCATTCCGTTTTATCATTCGACATGCATTTATCTTGTGTCAATTCTATACCTCCACTATATAATTCCTGAACCCACTTCACTGACCACTTTTGCTAGAGGCGGTGGCGAGCTATTGATAGCAACAAAAGCATAGGCAATCAACAATCATAACGCAAAATGGAGGGAGGGCTCTTCAAAGCGTTTTGGAGATGCTTCAAATGTGAAAATTGATTTTATCATTAGGAATTCCAAACCACAGAATACAAAGAAAAATAGAGGCAATGTATGTTATCGGATTTTTCTCAGTTAGTATTAGAAAATCGAAATGTAGCGATTGTAATTGTCGACTTTTGTTCATTTCAGTCTCACGGTTTCTGAATGGAATAGATATTCATAAGTATAACATTTTATACATGTGTTAATATTCTGTGCACCAATTTCAAACATATATATCAGTTTTATTCTTATTCTATTCATGAAATAATCCTAAACCCGTATTTTGCTCTTCTCTAATGGCATTACTGACAATCGACATTCTTCTGTCGCAAGATTGCTTGAAAAGGTTAAGTACAAATGTACAACTATTACAATTTTGTAAGTCAATTTTAAAGGAATTATATTCAAGTTCTTATTTTATTCGTGAAATAGTCCTCTTAAAATCACTCGAGGGTCTCAGTTTCCCGATAAATTCACAACTGTAGTGATATTCTTGTGATAATTTTAGTCATTTACAGTATGACCAAATTTATGTCATAATGAGTAACGCAAGTTAACAGAAGAAATACTCAGGTTATTAAAACTGAAAGGATGAAATATAGTATGCAAAACACGCGGTATTGACCTAGGTGTTAACCCCCATTTTCATGTTAGGATACAAGTGCATTACGCGATATATTAATTATCTATCATTTAATATTACCGTATTTAAGAGGATCTGGATTACATTACTTTTTTAATCGTTTAACGTCCGTTTAAATGGTAAGGCTCTTTCAAGAAGATGATGAAATGAGTCCATAAATTAATCCAGATTCCGTTTCTTGACCAGTGCATAAACCACGTAATAAATCTTAAATAGGCAGGTTCGCCAGTTGGCAAGCGGACGTACTTGCCCCTTCTTAGGCACACAGCAAACCAGGCCATTTGGACCGAGGTATTTATGTTTCTATTTTACCAATGCGAACTTCGATTATTTTTTTGAATAGTGTTTAACGCCCGTTTTTACTACTGAGGCACTACAGGCGGTGAACACTGATGATACATGAAATGAAAAGATAAATTGGAAAAGGATTTTTTTAAAGAAGGAAACGTTCCTGGCCTAAGTTTAGGGTACCTCCCCGTCATTTACCATTTATGAGGACTGGGGAAAACCTGGAAAAAAAAAAACCCAGTCAGGGAGGACGGTCCTGGCGGGATTCGAATCCCAGACCTCGAGTCCGCCGCCTTGACTCGATCATCTGTGGCGGTAAACTTCGATTAAAGGCGACAAGAGAACAAATAGCACAACTACCGTAGCTGTTTAAACGGGAAGTGACACCTCCGTTATTGATAGCACATAAACAACGTATAATATATAAAGTTAAAAATGTGCATATATATATATATATATATATATATATTAAAATGTTTTATGTAGCGGATATATTCTCTAAGTAAATGTAGTGAATAACGACAAAAGCATTAATGTCGCAATTATTTTTGTTTTTATATGCTATCAATTTAGTGGAAGCAAAAACTAGAACATGTTAAACTATTACTACTTATGAAAAATTTAAATTAGCATTAAAATCACACATATTATTCATTAAATAATATGCATTGTTATATTACAGAAAATGATGACGATGATGATGATAATAAAAATAATGATGATGATGATGATGATGATAATAATAATAATAATAAAGAGAAGAATCAGTAAAAGAAATGATATTTGGTTAACTATAAGGTTTAGCATGTGAATTAAGTACACACTGTTACAGTTATAAAGATTAATGAAATATTTTTGGTTAATATTAGAACAATCTAAACTTTAATTACCTTGAACATTAGTAAAAAAATATGTATAAGACCATTACAGAAACATAATTTATTAACACAGAACTAAATTAAATTGTCATTAATTTGGGTTATGTTTTTCTTATACCCCAATTTCGCTTATATATTGAACTAAAACTAAGACCCAGTTTCCTCACTATGTTAATTTTAAATAATTAATATTTGGAGAGCTACTGCCGAATTTTGAAATATTTCATATTGAATTATTGTGAGAAATAATAAAAACAATATTGAGTGTATATTTTTTGGAAGTAGCGTATCATACTTTATTATTTGTTTTATTCGTTCATTTTTGTTTATAGCTAAAGGTTATATTTAGTGTACAAAGAAGGTCATACAACTTCATAATAAGGAAAATAACCCAGACATTATCATTCGTGAGCTTTTCGCAAATTGCTATGTTACATTGAATTCCGTTTTACATTGTTCAACGTAGGTTCATGAAGTTCATTATTTTAGAATATCAATATTACAGAAACCACAGTTTCCTTTTCTCTTTTAATGCTTTGTAGATTAAATTAAAACAAAAATAAATACGGAAATGCAGAAATTCACCACAAAGGCTGCCTGATACATACAATACTGCATATTTTATTACAGTGTATAATGCATCCCGCCGGAGAAAACTTTAAAAAGTTGCAGTAAGTTCTTCAGCCTTACATGTATGATACATTAAAGAATATCGGAGTTTGGGAAGCACAGTGCATTAAGATTCAACCTAAAACGAGACAGCGTCTAACGGAGAGAGTTCGATAGTGTGGTGGAAGCGAGAAAAGCATCCAAGCATACTTTATAACCTTAGAAAGTTTAAAGGATACCGTCTTAGAAATAATATACCAATTTCATTTCTTCATTTCCAACTTTTTATATTGATCTCTACAACCTGGTGTGAAAGAGCGAATGAGCTTCACAAGGATAAGTTTGTATATACCTATCGATTTATATTTAATATCCACAATCAGTAGAATACTCTCAGCTACTGCAACTGAGAATTGCGGACATTTGTGAAACCTTTAATCCTCAGCTAAACATAAGTTACTAAGAAAATACGATTTAATTTCTTCCGAAGAAAGTCGCTCATTAAAAAGTAAAACGTTAGAAGCAAAAGTTGCTTAGGTACAATGACAAATATTTGAATATAAGTTAATCGACGCCTAAGTTTACTATAATTCATTCATACTGGCTATCTAGACTATATTAAAGCATTATAATATAATATATAATTAATTATATATATAATATATAATTAATTAATAATATATATTAATATATAATATATATATTAATATATAATAATATATAATTAATATATAACTTATTATAATATTAATATATAACTTATTAATTTATATATATAATATAAGAAAAAGAAAAATAAAATAACACTATTAACAATGTAACAAATTAACAGTAACTATGATAAAACACTAAGAAAAAGTCACTCTTGAAATCTCAAGTGTGACTTTTTCTTAGTGTTTTATCCTATTCTACTATCATAATTGCTGTTAATTTGTTATATATATTACAAAATATTATTTTGAATATAAATGTGTTTATTACACTACATTTATTTGCTTCACATTTTATATTTTTCATTGTTTATTAGCGATAATTCATCGTAACTGACATCCTTTTTTATCTAAATGCTTAACCTTATCCAATAATTGAGTAGCAATTTGAAGTCTATGTTATACACGTTTAACAAAATTTAATGACGGGAAAGAACTGGTTTATCAGATGTACCAATAGAAGTAAAGACATTTCTTTGATTAACTGGAGAGTTATGGCAAGAGCAGAAGGAATGAACTTTAGAAGTCATTTTTTTCTTTAATCAAGCGCCAGTTCATGCTATGTACGAGTGAAATTGAAATTCTCCGGAATAACGCATCTTTTTGCGATTTTGGTCATTTTACAATTTTTATGGCTATCAAATGAGATAGGAATTTTGTAAATATTGTAGAGGATGATATAGTATTTATTATTCAATTATACTATATATACATATACTGCAAACCACAATCACTTGGGTCGTAAGTTAGTTTATGCTTTTGTAAAATATTTCATTTCTGAAATTAATTGCTACAAAAGAAAACAACACCAACAAGAACGCACTCTTACATACGTGAAATAGACATACCTACAATAATTCTGGTATATAAATTTTCGTGTAATTTGTGTACAATGTTTATAGAATTTCTTGTTCCTAAAATTAGACATTTCATTTAAGAAAGTGCCCAGGTTTAGCCAGTTTTATCTATTTACAATTAAGTCCCAACATGCCAGACTCCCTCTGCGTGAAGTCAAAAATGAATCCGTGAGTAATTTTATCCTAGCATCGTCTGTCTGTGTGCACTTAGCCAAAATGTGCACCCAGTCCCCCGGTTCCGAGCATAATTGGCAAATCCTTCAGCCTACCTCGTCAACAACCTTACTACCTTCCAGCCACCCAGTCTAAGCAATGCTATTCCCAACCTCTGTTTCATGCTTAACTGCATGATATAGGTCTCTTTAGTCCATCTAGTTTTTATTTCGCTCTGCAGGTGCAGAGATGACATCTGCATGCATCGTATATTGGGGCATAAGGAAGTTTAATAAGTAATAATGAGTTATAATAATTGAATTATAAGAAGACACCTAGTTGTAACAGTCACGGATCAAGGATATTATTACCATGGTACATTTAACAATGGATAGCGGGTTTTGAAAATGAGTCGCAGCTATGTATACGGAAGGGGAAGCAGACACTGCGCATGTGCAGAGACAGAATTGGGAAAAACTTATTTAACGTTGTTGTTAAGTAAGTTAAGGTAGTTGTGTTCCATAAGAACAAAGGGGTTCTGTCATTCAGAGATCGTGCCTCTCGTAAACTTTCAGGATGGCGAACATTTTCTCAATCTGGAACCGATTGCAAGCAATTTTTTTGTTTTTTGTGAATCGCTTTATAATTTACTTGCAAGAATCCGTTTTTTTTACACCTCTATCGCTAATAAATCGCGTTCTTCGTGACTATATTTATGTAGTGGCATAGCTACCGAAGAACATGTGGCACACTATGCACACACAATGGCAGCGCCATTGAATGTAAGTAGGGAAGCACTAGATAGCAAAACTGGAATTAAATATGAATTGGATTAAGGAAAATGGTGCACTGAGGGTAAACACTTGGTGGTGGCAAAACTGTGAACTAAACTTTTGGTACATATATTTATACAATGATTAAACTCATTAATTGCAAAATGGCGTGATGGTAGGCATTTTATCTACAATTGTGGATAAACTGGGAAATGAAAAAAGTATAATTATATAGTTCTTAAATTTCAATAATGCAGATAAAACTTGGAACCGAATGTGTACAATTAGAATGGGATTAGGGGTAGACATTTTGGTTAAAACGTGCCATGAGTATGGGGATAGGGGAAGATTTGAATGAATGTTACATACATTTATGTTGAAAAATAAAAATTTCACAATGGTAGTGGTAAAATCGTTGTGGCTAAAATTGGAACTAAAATACAGAGACTTCATTTGACGCGTGGCGGGCTTAACGCGCTCTATATGTGCCGGCTAATGTTGCGAAGTCTTTGTGCAGTACAGAAGTTGAACTTTGTGGGACTACGTGTTTCAGTGTTATAGTATGTTAGAACTGTTAAATAATGCCAAAATGCCCGTATAATTTAGCTAACACAATCCTTTGTGACAACTAACTTTATAAAGAAGTGGGACTTCAGGCGATTTATGGACAGAATCTTTTGTGTTCGAGCGCCTCACAGAGAAACGATTTGTAATCTTAAGAGTAGATTTAGAGGAATGGGATCTGATCGTGATATGAAAGTAATACGTCATGTTCTTACAAGGAAAAAAAAAAAAAAAAAAAAAAAACTCTATGCCATCGGAGAAAACTTAGAAGAAGTGCAAAGACATCTCTGAAAAAGTCGGTCCTGGTGGTGTAGTGGTTACCATACTTGCCTCCTATACCCAAGATCGCGGGTTCGAATCCGGCCAGGACCGATGAATTTTTTCGGGCGTAAAAATCCTAAATATAGCTTCCTTCGGAAGGGAAGTAAAGCCGTGGGTCCTGTGTCGTACATTTACGGCACGAAAAAGAACCTCAAGCCTGAAAGAAGAGGCCTCTGAGCAAAATTTGTCGGCCGTTTCACGCCCTGAGTTGAATGGGACGCTGATGACCTGAGATGTTAAAGAGCGTCCATAAATAAATCAATAAAAAAAAATCTCTGAAAAAAAACTTGTACAGAAATTAGAAATTTTACTAACCTACGTTTGGAATGACGTTAAATTTTAAAATTAAAACCATATATATATATAACTGTTGTTCATAAATTTTAATCACCCGACAAAGCAAGTAGAGTTAATTTCTGCAATTGCGTAATGAATAATATTAATATTTTCTCTATTGTCCCGAGTTTATTTTTTATTTATTTATTTTTTGCGGACAAAACACAGACTTATTTATATGGACAGATAACGTCCAAGTCAATAAATACTGGAATGCAGAAACACCCGATCTTGTACTCGAAATGACATTGTATGACAAAAAAAAAAAATGGTGATTGATATGCTGTGAATGCTTACTGAATTATAGGGCGTATATATTTTGAAGATACAGTGAATGGGCAAGAGGTACAGGGATAACATAATCACACCATTCCTAGAAAGATCGTGTTACATCGAATGCACACAGACATATTTTCAACAAGATTTCGCTGCACTGCATAGCTGATCTCCCATTAATATTAATTGAGGAATTTTTTGAAGATAAAATAATCAGTATGAGATTATGGCCAAAGCGGTCTTTAGATCTTATCATGTGCGATTTCTATTTGTGAGGGTTCTTAAAAAATAAAGTGTATCGGAATAACCCGCATACGTTGAAAAAACTGAAAAACAACATAAGAACAGAAATTGCTGCACTTTCAGAAGAAGAAGAGACTTGTAGTGGCACAATATCATCATTTCCAATATCCTCTATGATGAAGGTATGTGGTTATTGCAGTTATAATTTGCATGAGAAATCTATACACTTGAATTTAAGGAATATATCCGACAACACTATTGTGCACATGTCACATGTCCACAAACCATTCGAACTTCTCTTTGAGGACGAATGTACATCACACTCTCGCATAGAAGAGAACCTGGACAAGCTTACAGTGATGATTATGTTAATGAGTTTAAGGGTAGGTTGCAAAGTGCATATCAAATAACCAGGAAGAAACTAGTCCAAATTAACGGAAGAGTAAAGATGCTTATGATAAACTCATTAATGAGGAGGCAGCAAGTAGCACTACTGCATTATGAGTCGGTAGGGAGAGAAAGGTAGGCTATATATATTTTTTGTCAGTAGTTAGAATCTTAAGTAATAACAGTATTAGATTATATAAAAGCAAGTTTAAAATTGAGTCAGAAATTATTAAAGGTGCACATGAATATAATTAAAGTCTGCTATTAACAGCCACTCAGAGAGACAGAGAGGAAATTAGGGAATTATTTTGCAGATGTCACTGGTGGTGATAATCAATCTATGGGAGATGCATCTGTGTTCTCCACTCCTCGAAGTATTTACTATGAACACAAAGGAATGGCTTAGCTTTACAGTGCCATATGGAAGAATGCAGTTTAGGTAAACTTAGATGACATTGAATCTAAATTGGATTTGTTAGAATGGTATGTTAGACACACCTTGAATATTCTAACCAGCCATTGTTGCAACATGGACTAGGTTGTGTAACATAAAAACAGAGTACATGCTAGAGTGATCAATTGCAAATTTACCGGGCGCTATGCATTTTTTCCAATTTTCATGTATTCAGTCGCTTTTTGTAATAATATTTCCAGCGAGCGTCGAAATATATATAAATAAATGACAAAGGAAAGTGTTTTATATATATATATATATATATATATATAAAACACTTAGTGTGATATATGTTATATATGTGTGTAGTGTTTTATATATATAAAACACTTTCCTTTGTCATTAATTTTATCATATATTACGAGACTTTAAACTTGACATAAGATACCTAATGCTGAACTTGAAACGACAAATTGATGAAAGTGTCCTTGAAGGCTTTAAATATGACAGCAGAGCTTATATATATTAACATAACTTTTCACAATGATTATTCTCCTTTCCAATGTGTATACCATGATTCCCCAAAGCGTTTTAAGCTTTTAACCATGTGGTAAAAGAGAAGGGGACAGTGATTGAGAGAGAAAGGGATAAATATACGTACAATTAAAACTAGTTCAAGCAAGTGGATGTTCTCTAAAAGGATTCTGTTACATTCTACACAATCTGGAGCAAACTGTACTTGTAGTGAACGTTTGGTATCTTCACCTCCTGTACTAAGTGACACCGTTGAAGAAAAGATCTACTGTGGTCAAACAATCGGAACATGCAGCTTTCGAAAGACTGTGCGACGTCATTTCAGTTTAGGAGTTCCAGTGAGATGAACAGAATTTCGCCTTTATCGACTTTTTTCATAGATAATTTTAAGGCACTTTGTCATGCCATTTATTAATCTTCCTGAACTAAGACATATTCGTTGGTTTTTTTTTTTGTAAAGATACTCAAATATATATCATCTCTAAATCTCTATCATGTTTACAACGATGTGCTGTTGAATGGAAATATTAGCTGTAGCTATTATTAAATTACTTAGGTTTTAATGTAAATATCTGTAGTTCAAATGCTAATCGTTAATAGCAGGCCCATATGAAAACGATGTTTGAAATTTTGGAATCAAATTACACTTTACAAATGTCCAGTTTAGGGACGGTTAAAAACTGAACCTATTTGCCATCATTTGCAGCCCACAGTATATTATTTTTGTAAACCTTCATAAGTAATGATACAACGATTAAGTATAAAAGTTTATTTACTGAATAACCATGTAAGAAAAACATGGTAGACAGTAAACAAACAAAGGATACATTTAAATCACTTTCATCATTTGTGCCATGAAATATTTTATTTCCTCGGATAAATACAGCCAGCATTGTTTCTTAATTGTATGAAGAGTCCAAACTCCTTATTTTTCGATTATTCACTGCTTGTACTTTGTTATTCGATTATTAAGTACTGCCACGGGTGGTCGAGGTCATTAATGCGCGGACTCGTGAGCGGGAAGTCTGGGGTTCGAATCCCGCCAGGATCGTCCACCCTGACTGAGGTTTTTTCCAGGTTTTTTCCTCAGTCCTCATAAAAGGCAAATGCCAGGTAGGCACCCTTAACTTAGGCCTGGAACGTTTCCTCCCTTAAAAATAAATCCTTTCCCAATATATCATTTCATCTCATGTATCATCCGTGTCCATCGCCTATGGTGCCTTTGTAGAAAAAACGGGCGTTAAACACTATTCGTTCATTTATTCGATTATCTATTGGTTCCAATTGGTTTAATGTTTTTTTCCTAAAGTGTTAAATATTTGTGCTTCTGTCTACTGACAAAACATCTAATTTTATTAACGACTATCAAAACTCCTGGAAGTTGATACTGAATTGATTTTATTAAATGCATTAATAAAGTATGGTGTTCGTAATGTCGCATATACTACAATATACATAGAAATCACATTTTCTTTAAATTATGGAAACTACGACATGGTTAATTCTAATTGAAAGCTATTGTTCTGTATTCTGTATATTTTTTTTTGTTTAACTTTTCTAAAATATTAGCAACACTTTGTGAGCATACACTTCAAAATTGTTTAATTAAAATGCTGTTTATTATAAAATCTAACAAAAATTACTGTTGGTGAACCTGGCATTGAACATTTATAGCATTTGGAGAAATAAAATAAAAATCAAACATTATTTAATAATGTCGTAAATGTGTCATGAGGCATGACTAGTATATGCTATGGGATAGTATTGAAAATATTTAATTTGAATGGGTACATAGATGGATGGTCTACGGCAGAACGTTTGTCGACATAATTCGTTATAAAACGTGTAAATTAACTTAGCAGAGCATACTGATACTCAGTTAATATGGCTTACTATGAACTTGGTTCTTGGTTTTATTATTTCTGTCGCAAAACTATTGGCACTGAGCACGTGAGCTTCCCTGCTTCCCCGCCTTTATGGTTAGGATCCACGGGCGATGACTGCGTGGACATGGACGGACGACATCTCCATGTTTCCAGATAGGGCAATCCGAAGCCGGCAGTATCAACCCCCTCTCAAGGATCTCCAGCTCCTCAGAAAATATGCTTCCATACCACATGCCAGGACAGAAATATTTCCAAAGCGCAAGCCACCGTCACACCGCCCCATCCCATCGCATCCTGGCACTTTCGAACCTGTAACAGAATAAATGGAATTAAATTAAATGAAATGAGAGAGGGTGTAATGTAAATATCTATCCCAACCAGGGCAAATCATGGTCAGGACGATCGGCTGAATGCTCTCGAATATAACCGCCTGAACTATCCCACCCGGTATTTTACTTAGAGTCTGAGTTAAAACTAATTTACTAGTTGCGACTGAGCAAAAATGTAATTTTTTTGTTTTATGCATGATGCATGAGGAGCATGTGTATAGTACCTGAATGCATAACTGCTCCAAATGCTCACCGTATTCATAGGATTGCATGCAGTATTAATTTAATGTTCATTTAACCATTTGGGCTGTTATTGAAATGTATTGCCACACATCTAGGTTGTATTTTAAATCTGGAAGGGGGAAGTTAACCAAAGTTTTTCAGCTCCATCGCAGAGCCCTGAATCTACAAATTCAGACTGGAATGTAAACACTTTTATCCTACTGGAAGTTCTTTAGATGCACTCGTATTATCATAAAAATATAATTTAATAATATTTTATAATAAAATAAAAAGTTTTGGCATTTCCAGGAAAATATCATATAAGAAACAAAACATTAATTGATTAAAACCTAATAGAGCAAGTTCCTACAGCCAAATACTTCAGACATAATAGATCCGTTATCCTATAAAACACATAAATTAATATTAAAGTCCATTTGAGTCTTGTTATTATAATATAATAGAAAGAATACATGAAAATTAGGTACAATAGAAGGGATACAGACAGAATGAGCTGTTGCAGGCTACCGGAAATTATGATAGAGTACTAACCAAATGGATCCCGGGACATGGGAATAGAAGACGTTGGATGGTGGACTTGATTGGAAGGAATTGCAGAAGTCCAAAGCTTGATCGGTGATGAACTCTTTAGATAGCATGGAATAAAAGTTAATGTGTCGAGGAGAGCTTTTCTGCTAACTTTTGTTTCCTATAGACTTATGATAACGTCATTGTTTAGAAGTGTTATGCTAAACTTAGGTTGGCAAAGTGTAAAGAAAAACTTCGTGAGTGGGAGAGCTCCACTTCAAAGTAGGCTGCTGCCATTTAAACTGCATCAAAGCAACCTGACACCTTAGTGCTTCTCGGATGTCGCCTGCTTGTAGAATCGCTGGAGCGTGCCCATGAGAATCGTGCAATAGTTCCGTGACCTCAACACACATGCGCATTATCTGCTTTCTTACCGCTTAATTAAACCGCACAGAAATTAGGCGGCCCAAAGACTTTAAACTTAGGAATTAACCTTGTCGCTGCTTAAATTCTTACTTTCTGGGTCAACCTATCACTCCTCTACCTTTGGGTTTATATTCCAAAATGACACGCGGAATCCTATCTTGAGAATTACGTTTCAAACGTTCTATATATTTTTTACGGCAAGTTAATATTATATAATTTAATTCTCCATTTGCAAATATTTTCATATATTTTTGTCGCGTCTTTATTTTGTCAAATATGAGCTGGGTTTCAACTCTAGTTTTCTCTATGTTCCTTCTAATTGTACCAAAAACATGAATAAATTTATATTACTTATCTCTTTCTCCTTGATACGATACATGCCAACATAAGCATTTAATACCGATACATGTATTACTTATTTTACCTTCCAATTCCAATTTAGATCTTATTGGCCATTTCTCTAAGAAAACCATACTTTAATTTTTTTATATTAAGAACGTGAACTTATTACATTTGATAATTTGACTTAATTCATAAAGTACCTTTCGGTTTTTATTGGTCAGAATAAACATATTTGTTTTTGTAAATTGTTTCACACAAAAATGTTTCTTAATAATTAAACATTTTCGGCTCTCTTTTTCATACTCTCACGGCTTTGTCCATGTAAAAATTAAAATGATCATGGAACAAACTGTACGCTAATAAAATTATATCTTTAGAAATAATATTTTCATCGTTTGTGCTTAAATTAATTCTAGTTCCTTTCTATAATGCCTGAGTAAATCCTAAATAGGTGTTGCGGTAGGCCTCTTTAAAACATAATATGCCACTGTAGCCCTTTGTAAAGTTATCTTACATAATCTATAAACAATAAATGAAATTCTTTATTAAATTCTTTGTACTTTTTTAAATTAGCTGCTTTAAAATAAAAAGTTTATCCATGCAGGATCTCCTCTTTCAATTGCATTCACAAAATGTCTTACTTTTTGTAGGCTTGCTATAAGCGACCCAGTGATAAGAGCTACTAATATTAGGCATTGGTATTAGTTCTACCGCATTAGGTTAATTTTATTGATCGAGCACTGTAGTATTTTAAAAACGTCGAGACTTGCGTTATGATTTTTATTTGAGCCTATTAACTGCACTTGTTCCCTAATTATATCTGCAATGAACGAGTCAGAATGCAAATGTGAAACACCCTGATTTATCTATGCCCAATATTGTACTCATTAGTTTTGTGCACTTTGTTGAAAGCTACATTCAAGGAAAACTTCTAGCATAAGAAATTTGAATGAGAAGAAAATTTTATTACCAATGTTCATAATCTTTCGCTATGCAAGGAAATTTGTGATTGTAATAATAATGGTATTCTTTAATGTACAATGTTATCAGGAGAGGAAAGCCCATAATGAGTGTTAACTATAAATTTAAATAGTATACGACTAGAGTAGATCCGCTATCAAAGTTATTAGAGAATAACTTCGAGAGAATATTCAGTCGCTCACTGCAAAATATTTTAGATAAAAGTATAAATGAGATACTTTATAATATCGTATATGTACTCATTGATGTATGTGACAGCATCGATGGCTGCCAACCAAAAAGCTTTTGGGATGACATCCCTCGTGTTGTTGTTAAGTAATGTGCAACCCCACAGTCTAAATTGCTATGCTAGAAAATCCTTAATTAAATATTTAGAAGCCATCACCATCTTGATTAATTAAAGACTATTTTGTAATAATTATACAAATTGCATCTAACCAAGACTAGTGCTCATAGCAGCACTCACGAGGGCTATTTTTTTTCAACCTCCGATGGCGCCATGTAGCTTATTTGTCTTCTCACTACCAGTTGAAGTTTGGCTACTGGCGCCGCTACTACAATCATCTCTTCCGCCAAGTGCGAGCTGCTTAGTGTTACCCCATTTTTATAGGCAGAGGGGCATAGTCCAGCGAACATTTATCGCGGAATGAGTCGTGTTTCGGTCAGCATTGTGAATGATGGCTTGGATCAGGAACTTTAGAGATAGCCGAACGGATGCTCCTTTTAAAGATGTCAGGAACGGAAGTCCGTGCAGCAAGATGAACATAGCGAATGGAACAAGTGGTTCGAGAAAGATTCATGATTTCTGAAATTCCGAAGACTTTACGAAAAATTCAAGCTAAATACTGCATAATTTTGTTGCAGATTACCTTCAATATAGTAAAATTGCACTTTCCGGAAAGTTCAAGGTAAACCCTGTGCAGATTACCATGGATGCTGTAAAATTTGTGCACACCCGGAAATTTAATGGTTAATTCTGGATAACTTTGTTGCAGATTACCTTGGATACTATAAAATTTGTGCACTTTCCGGAAAATTCAAGGCAAACCTGCAGCGGTATTCGTCGGGTAGCTGGTGATGTAAGGGGGTTTATTAAAAAGGTTAAGATTAATTAAGATGGGATTAATTGATATGGGATCTCAGGGTTTGTATTTTATGGTAGTGACAGAGAAAGAAGTGTGTAAGGAGGAAGCGGAAGCAACTGCTAGTTCGTATTTTCGCTGGTGCTTCTTGTCGCTTACTGGCGTCTTCCTCCTTCCTCTTGTCTCCCCGCTGCTATGACGTGTTGTTCACCACGTCACTACCACAACCGCCACGGGTGGCCTAGGTCGTTAAGGCACGGACTCGTGAGCGGGAGGTCTGCGGTTCGAATCCCGCCAGGACCGTCCTCCCTGACTGGGGTTTTTTCCAGGTTTTCCTCAGTCTTCATAACTGGCAAATGCCGGGGAGGTAACCAGGGAGACAGGATGTGGACTGGGAACACTCTCTTCTTCACTTCAAGAGACATATAAGTTCTCTTGAGAATTGTTTATTTTACAGTTACACAAAGAAGACGAATCCCTTTTATCTATATAAAGTCTATTTTCATGCCAGAAGAGAACCTAGAACTGTCTGACTATGAAGGAGCTAAGTAAGTCACTCGAACTGAACTAACTGCGGAGTGTCTGATTAACTACCAACTGACTGCTTGCTAACTAACCAGGTAGCTGGAACTGAGCAACTGCCGAATAATTAACTCGAACTGCCTGAGAAGAGGTAACACTAACCAACTGTCAACTGAACGACGGGGCTTGACTGACTAAAAACTGGTTAAACTGATCCCACTGCACTGCGTGACTGACTCAAAACTAGTTAAACTCGGGGATTTTCGGTTTTTCCATAATTTTTATTAGTTCCTCAGTCGGTCAGTCTCATGTGCATTCTTTAATTTTATATTCAAATTCTCGTAGCGTCTTTTTAAGTTCTACACGTAGGTTGGCTACATGACAATCACGTGGTTCGTTCCCTATAGGCTACAATTTGGCGCCGATTTCTTTAAGCGTCCTCCTACTAACGAACTCCTAGGCTTGTTTATTTTTCTTTTCCTATCAGATCTTCCCCTCAAATTGTTCTTGTGTTACAAACATGTCCCGTTATGCTTTGTTAGAGTTGCGTCTTTTTCAAGGTTTTCCAGCTATAATATCGCCCTTGCTAGCTGTATTTGGGGATCGGAATTTTTATGACGTGGTTACTCTGTCCCTTTATATAGAGGGGACGCAAAGTTGCGAGGTCCGGATTTATATAATTTTGCAAAGTTACTGCACAAATGTATGATACAGACTCTCTGAGGCATGTATAAGACTTTTGCTTTAATTTATACTGATAGTGGTTGATTAATGTTTAGGATTCATCAATTAAATATAATATTTTATATTATCCCTAATCGCTGGAGCTAGGAAATACTGCTCCAAACCCTGTGTAACTTTGTTGCAGATTACCTTGGATACTGTTAAATTTGTGCAATTTCCCGAAAATTCAAGGTAAACCCTGTGCAGATTACCATGGATACTGTAAAATTTGTGCACTTTCCCGAAAATTCAAGGTAAGCCCTGTGCAGGTTACCATGAATGCTGTAAAATTTGTGCACATTCTGGAAATGTCAAGGTTAACCCTGGATAACTTTGTTGCAGATTATCTTCGACATAGTAAATTTTGTGCACTTTCCGGACATTTCAAGGTAAACTCTGTGTAACTTTGTTGCAGATTACCTTGGATACTATAAAATTTGTGCCCGATGGATACCCAGCTGACAACTACAAGGAACATTTCTGCTGCATTACAAAGACGACGGAGAACATTTTTTGAAAACTATACTGACATGTGATGAAACATTTGTTTGTTTCGACAATGAAGAAACGAAGCAGCAGTCATAACAGTGGATTCACAGTAACTGTCCAAACAAATCCAAAAGGTTTAAACCACATTCAGCAACACGAAGCTGATGGCTACGGTATTTCAGGACCAACAAGGTATATTAATGGTTGACTTTATGGAGCCGGGGACCATAATCAATGTGGGCGTATGCTGTGGGACATCATACAAGACTACGAAGAACCATATAAAACAAAATACAGAGGTATACTATCTTCCGGTATTGTCTTGCTTCACAATAATGCCCGATCGCATTATTCTAGTCAACCAAAGAACTCCTTGCAAGATTAGGAAGTGTTTGATCACCCTCCTTACAATTCAGACCTGGCGCCAAGTGGCTTCCATCTTTTACTGGTGGTTAAGAAGTGCTTGGGAGGATAGCGCCGCCCCGCTCCAATTACGACCTTCGGGGCATCTTGCAGATCTGGCTCAGTAGTCGTCGGCAACGCTTTTTGCAGAGTTTTTGAAAGTTGGTGCACCGGTACGACAAGTGTCTCAAACTTAAAGGTGATTGTATTGAAAAGTAGCTTATAGATGCACTTAACTTTTGCCAATAAAACCATTTTGCTATTCAACCAAGTTCTGATTCAAAGTTCCATCGTTGAAAAAATAGCCCTCGTATTTCATTCATCCTACACAGTAAAGCATTCTAAATATTTTTTTCAATGTAATCATACTTCAAGGGGATCTGTGATCTGATATGCAGGGAATGCAGTTAAAACAACCTGAAGAACATAGGAAGAACTGAATGTGTTATATGAGCATATAAACAAGCGTAACGATTTTGATTAATGATAGAACACTTCCACCAAAAGAGGTTGCTTTATTCATATTTGAAACCCTAAATGTATAACTACTTCAGTGAACCGTTTTAAATTCATTGATAAGGATAGAATATGCATTTTCCAACTGCATTCTCTATTTGTCTTTGAAATCGAATGGGAAATATTGCAACACTAATAATAATAATAATAATAATAATAATAATAATAATAATAAAGTAGTGGTGGTGTAATAGTGGTAGTGGTATTAGTGGTGGTAGTACTAGTGGTGGTTGTAGTAGTGGTAGTGTTGGTAGCAGTGGTGATGGTAGTAGTGGTAGTGGTAGTAGTGGTGGTTACAGTGTTAGTGGTAGTGATACAATTTATGATTTTAAAACATTTTCTAGCAATTATTGAACACATTAAATAGGCATTTCTGTTCCATTGTTTTCGTTTGTGCAATATTTGTTTATTTATTCGCGTCGAACGAGGAAGAGTACAACAAAAGGCTATTTTCAAGCAAATTCCTTGTAAGAAAAGAAGTTAAACATAATTCTGAGGCTTTCGATCCCATTTTAGTGATTCGCTGTTGTTCATTTACTCTATATTTGTTAAAAGTTTAGAAATACTTATAAGGAACTATAAAGACATTTCTTTTATTGATACACTCTGTAAAAGTAAAAAACTAATGTTTTTTGGATATGTGAACAAAATATACGGGTTGAATTTGACAACATGTGCAGTAATATCAATAGATTTTAATGTTTATGGATGCAGCACATATACAGTAAGATTTATTTGAGATTCTACATTAAAAAGTAAGACGGATTAGGAATGCAGAAAAAGGATTGATCTTTTAAATTTTATAGTAAGTATAGACCAGCTATTTTGTTATAATTAGATTGACGGTATCATGTAGCACATATTCCAGAGATATACTTTTTGAAAGTAGTATGTGTAAATATTGTACTCAACGCAGTAATTAACAATTAATAACAAGCTTTGACGAATTGAAGCCATGATGCAAAAGGATATGAACAAAAACATTCATTAGAAAAACTAGGAATATCAGCATGCACATGGAAAATACGCGCAACACAGCAACTTCAGTTAAGGACGGGCGCAGAAAAAGTAAGCTAAAGTACTTAAATGAGATATATTTACCCCCAATTAAGAAAGAAGAAGTCGAAAGCGAACATTTGTTTGTTCTAACCTTTAGCTTTTACTTAGAAGTTACGAATTATTCACTGCAGTGCTCTTGGGGAAATCCAAGTGATGATTTTAAACTCTCTTTCAATTTCTTCAACTTGCAGTATATTTCACGTCTTTGAAAGCTTAACGGAGATAAAAGTCATAGCAAGTTATCTTTGGAAATCGAAAATATACGCTTGATTACAGGATATCCATTTTGCATCTATTACACTTTGTACATTTGTATGGTTTTAACTTTACAATTCTATGTTTTTCGCATGGAACTACTAGGCTGCAAAATATATTAAGAATAACGAAGGAAAATTCCTCCATTGATGTCCGAGGCAATTCAATTAATCCTTTTTAAGACCACCTGTATGTTTATAACACTTCTGGTTTTTCTCTTATTAACGAGAAAAAGGTTCGTCTGCAAATATGGAAATTTAATTCCCAGGAATCTTTCCCTGAAATAGTCTCTACACTTCATACAACTAAATTGCTATCACACAATTGTCGTACATAAGCGCTCGCTCTTCAGCGCTGCAACTGTACTGTACATGAAAATGTACGCGACTCTACAAATTCTTCAGTATGATTGCGATGTAAATGTGGCATAAAACTCTTGCAAATATGGCTTGGCGGACTGCATAACACCATGCATGTTATCCAGAAGCAGCAGAGATGCTACCAGTTTGATTTCAGTCACCTATGGCCAGTTTATTATAGAATGGTTTAAAAAAAAAAAAGAACGAAAGAAAGAAAGAAAGGAAAGGAAAAGAAAGAAAGAAAAAGAAAAAGAAACCCTGACACCTTAATATTTTATTTATTGACTTTAATATTTTGTTCTTAATTCTTATATTTCGTTCTTAAATATTTCAAAATGAAATAATACCCATTTAAACAAACATTGTTTATTAAGCATTAAATTACAACAATAGAGACAAAAACCTAACTCTATTTAGAAAAGTTAGGAAGCACGTAAAACAATGACGAGTTTTGTTGTAAATGTGAGTACATTTTTCGGTGTTTGAAACATTATAACGCATTTTAATAATGTATTGAATGGCTGTATTCATACGTCATCAGGTTATCTATGGCTTTTTGAGGAATATGCTCCCATTCTTCAAAAAGTCCTCGCCTCAACTTCTGTAAGGTTTCTGGCAATGGTCTTCTTGTCTTAAACGCCGTTCAAGCGAGTCCCACACGAGTTCATGTGTATTCAAGACGGGACTCCTTGCTGGCCATGGTAAACATGGATTCCCAATTCTTGGAGATAGTCTCTGACCACGTGAGCAATATTCGGACGTGCGTTGTCTTGCAATAAAAGATAATTATCGCCTGTAAATGGGCCAAATGATATAACAAGATTAGCCAAACATTCATTTATGTATATATCAGCTGTTAGACTTCCATTTTCTACTAAAATTAACTCAGTATGAACATCCATAGATACTCCTGCCCAAACCATCACTCCAACATCTCCAAATTGTAACTTTTCGGAAATGCAGCATTGTGCAAGTCATTCTCTCTCCTTTCATAAATCCTACACCCAAGATAGCGGGTTCGAACCCGGCCAGGACCAATGGATTTTTTCGGGCGTAAAATTCCTAAGTATGGCTTCCTTCGGAAAGGAAGTAAAGCCGTTGGTTCCGTGTCATACATTTACGGCACGAAAAAGAACCTCAAGCCTGAAAGAGAGGCCTCTAAGCAAAATTAGTCGGCCGTTTCACGCCCTGAGTTGAATGGGACGCTGATGACCGGAGATGTTAAAGAGCGTCCACAAATAAACAATAAAAAAAAATCCTTTCATAAACTCTTTCACGTCCATCAGGTGATCGTAGATTGAAACAGACTCGTCTGTGAACAGAACATAACTGCTTGGAGCTTTTGTGCTCCAACCCTTATGGTCATTGCAAAACGCAATCGTTTGACTCGCGGCATTCTGAGCAAACTGGGACCAGTCGAGGTATGCTTGATATCAGCTCGCTTGCTTTCAATCTTCTTCTACCCTTTTTGGCCAAAATCGGGCGTCCATGCATGTTAACAAATTGCTGGGCTACAGTCATAGCTGGGAGGTTGCGCCCCCTAAGAACTGTCGACACCATGTACCTGTCTTAATTTTGATTTGTAGGTCTCGGACGACCCAAACCTGATCTTCTGGTATATTCTAGCGTCTCTCTAAACCGTTTTAAGGCAGCGTGGACTGTACTTCTAGTCATATTCATTACATTTGGAATGTAATGTAGGCTGCTTTCATCATCGTTTAAGGCTACAGCTCTAGCCGCATCTTCAGGTTCGAATTTTTTAAAATGAAATGTGGCAACCTTACTTACATTTACAGCATGTAGAAACAAAGAAATAATGATAATGAAGCACAAAATGGTTAAGACAAATTTTCTGTATCTGAGACTTTATGCACATAATTGGAATATTTGGCTACAATGACTTGTTTATAAAACAAAAACAACAAAAAAACCGTACTTAGCCTTCATGTCTCCATGACAAAAAAAAAAATAAATAAATACCATAATATTTTATGACAAGCAAACATAAAAGTGTCCGTTATTTTTGTCCTTGAGTGTATCTATAACTAAATTCGTGCTTGCGGTTTTATCAGAACGACAAAAATTGCTATTATACTAAGATGAATATGAGTCAATTATTTACGGACGCTCTTAAACAGCTTAGGTCATCAGCGTCCCATTCAATTCAGGGTAATAAACGGCCGACAAATTTTGCTTAGAGCCTCCTCTTTCAGAATTGAGGTTCTTTTACGTGTCGTAAATCTACGACAGGGGCCCCACGGCTCTATATCCCTTCTGAAGGAAGCCATACTTAGGATATTTACGCCCGAAAAAATCCATCGGTCCTGGCCGGGATTGAATCCACGAGCTTGGGTTTAGGAGGCAAGTATGGTTACCATTACACCACCAGGACCGACTGAATCAATTAAAAGTACACAGTTAAACTAAATATTTATTGCATATTTAGTAGTGTTTGATATTGAGATGAAATTATTCTGTTGAAAAGTACCGTGTTTACTATTACAGTACTTATTATATTCTTATGCTTTTATCAATATTTACAATAGTAGTTGAAAGCTATAAAATTATATTTAAAAAAGAGAAAAAGAATAGCAGTTACAATAACTTCAAGATCCTTTATCAATGGAGTATAAAATTGCACTTTCAGAATGTATTTATACAAGGATAGGTAAAAACGTATAACGATTACACGATAAATGAATGGAAACAATAGAAACATTACTACAAATGCAAAGCAGAGATATATGTATGGATGACAGTATTAATAAGCGAAAGGAAAAAATGTATAGGTGGAAATCACATTAAAATTATATCGACTCTTTACAAATAATGTAATGTTCAGAAATTAATTCTGAACGCATCCGGGGGAGAAATGCGAACGCCATTATAAACCAGCATGAAATACTGATATTATGTTCCGATTGCTAAATACTATCAGAAATGTTATCTATGTTAAATTAGGTTTTATTGAATTACCTTCAAAAGAGGAATTGTGCTGTAAATTAACAATATATCTATGGGATATATCGATGCAGGCCAGTTGTTCCATAAGAGAGGAAATTAATTGAAAGATATTTAACGCCAGACCTGCATACACTTGGACCACCAAAGAGACCATTGTGATTCAAAATGTGAGGCCAAAGTTTAACGTCAGTCTATCTTAAAAAGAAGGGTGTGTCATTTAACCTTACATTCTTATAATTTCTAGATGAAACTTACCATGTTCAACGGAAGGTCTCCGTAATGTTAGAGAATCTCAATAGCACAACATGTCAAGGTTTCCTTCTCCAATCCACTTATTCTGCATTTAGAATCTTCAATAAATCCATAAGACTTAGGGGCTTGTTGAATGTATTGTGCCTTGTAAGAACAGTTACGTTTATCCTTTCTAAGAGATACGATATCTCTTCTCTTATCCATACTGAGCATTTAATGAGGGGCTACCTTGACTCATCGATGCTACTTTAACCTGTAAGGTGAGCTAGTCAACTCCTTTCAAGACTCTTGTTCAACAGTTTTGTCCGCTACCTCGTCCTTTATGACCGGGTATCTACACCAAAGATACCAAGCAGATACTGGAGATGTCCTCCATAGCTTATCATAGTCACACTGACCCGGAGGTGTTCTGATAGAGTTAAATGATTTAATAAACGGCTATGTCAGGTTACAGTGTTTTACTCCTTTAAGAGTGCATTAAAGTTTGAACTATAGAGGAGTCCGACTCTTTTGTTAACTTTAATTACGCCTTGTAGAAATAAGATGTTACTAATATGTTGGGTATTTATGGACGTATTTGAACATTGTCGTTAAAAATGGTTGTGTTTGTTATGCCAAAGCAGTTAAATGATTCTAATAAATTAATTTAGGATTGATGCAAAGTATTTTATTTTCAGTATCGTTTCAATTCTCATATTATACGCATGTCAGCGCTGTGTACAAACTACTGTGTAGCCGTGACAGTAGTTTTTACTTAGTAGGCAGGACATCAGGGTGACTACGCCAAGATAATGCGACTTGCACCATTAGTTAAGCCAGAAATGTCTCCCATGCACAGATATGAAGACACTAATATAAAAGGAAAGAAATTAATAATACTCAAGTGTATACATTTCTTACATAAATTTGATTGTACTTATTAAAAGTACATAAAAATGAAGGATATATTTTATTCTGCCAAAGGATATATTCTGTTTTTCAACGGTTGCAAATATAAGATAATTTAGAGATATTTATGAACCAAATTTCCTTAATAAATCATTCTGCATTCACAGCGATACAGAAGGAACACAACAAGAACAAAAACTTACCAAAGACTGCTTACCTAAGCAACATTTTAATTGCATAAGTGTGTAACATTTACAGCCAAGAACTGACCTCATTCAATTGAAATTTTAACTTAATTTTAAAACAGATCTCAGCTTTGAGCAATCAGATGTGTAAATACTCACATAAGTAAAAATGTATTAGTTGCTCTTTACTGGTTTGTATGGGAAGTAATATGGGATTTATTTACTGTGTATGTTTGTCATTGTTTCAGTTTTCTTTTGATTTGCAACTTATGCTATTAATACCGAGCAACAACCACTTGAATATCATGTTGTAGGCTAACTGTGTTAATTATTCATTGCTATTATCTCCAACAATTTAGGACTGAATGAATGGTGTTTAACGCCCGTTTTTACTACTGAGGCACCACAGGCGGTGGACACTGATGATACATGACATGAAATGATATATTGGGAAAGGATTTATTTTTTTAAGGAAGGAAACGTTCCAGGCCTAAGTTTAGAGTACCTCCCCGGCATTTGCCATTTATGAGGACTGAGGAAAATCTCGAAAAAACCCAAGTCAGGGAGGCTGTCCTGGCGGGATTCGAACCCCAGACCACCCGTGGCGGTCATTTAGGACTTTTTATATTTAATCTTTTATCCAAAATAATTAGATGTTGGAATTGTGTGACCGAAATGGCAAAATGGGCAAGTGCTCTATTCATGTTCAGTGTAGCACGTGTTAGTTTGAGACAAAGATATCGATTTCTCTTTCCACTATTTACTTCTTACTTCACTGTTATCCTGCAGGCTTTTGTGCTCTTCCCTAGTTGTGAGTTTATTATTGATGGTGCATGTTATTTTGTGACATTATTTTAACTAAAACGAGTTTCATTATTTACAGAACGTTACTGTTCAGTTGGTCATAGAGAATGGGTTAAAATATTCTTCTACCCCTTTTTTTGTTTGTTCCCAGTTCGGTGTATAGCGATTACATCTTGTGAATGTTAGTGCCTTGCGTTATGAAGAAAGACAGCATTTTGACTTTGAACATTGCGATATTGAAAGCAATTATATATATATATATATATATATATATATATATATATATTTATATTGAATTTACGCCAATTTAAGAAGTAAATTGTGTGTGTTATGCTATGCTAATAGTATTTAAATTTTAATAATGCAAATTAATTTTTTGCATCTAAAATTATAGAAACAGTATAATAATATTAATATTAATTATTATAATAATATTTACCCGGCAAAGTTAAGGTCGTATGGTTGTCTGTTTCCCTTCACCGGGAGTAATTACGATTGCAATACCAGTATATGCAATGTATTTAATTCAATCAATATGTGTCAAATTAAATAGACATGAATTTAATTAGTTTGAGTATTTAACTATGTTCATGTGTATTTAACTATATTGGCACGTTTATAGCTAGGTTAAATGTATTTAAAGCTAACTGCCATGTATTAATGTATTTAAATTAGATTTATTTATTTAATTCTAGGTTGGCATGTACTTAATTAAGTCAACTGGTTTCATTTTTAAGTATTTTTCTGTAAATAATAATTGTATTTTCATTATTCTTCTTTATCACCGGAAATAACCAATTGCAGTTAATACTACATACATACAATACAGTTAATGACATTAATAATTTTAGCTTAGTACTTGATGTGTCCAGCAATTCTTGACACGAGACGGCAACAACCGTGCAGAATAAAGCAAAGTAAAAGTTTTAAGTGTAAGATAGAGAGATTTTGGAATTGTTAATCGAACAGGTTTTTAAATTTTGATGAGAAAATAAGGAGTAAAAAAGGATCGAAACGATAGCGCGGAGTTGAGGTGCATAGAATTCTCCGAAGAACGAGAGCTTGCAACTTCCTTCTAGCACAGTCGTTGCGAAGATAAAAAGAGTGCTGTGGTCAGATTTATGTAAGTTGCATACCTAGGGGTTTTATTATATAATTATTTCGAATTTAATATGAGAAAATTCTCAAACCATTTAGAAAAGGAATATTGAAAATTTGTTTTTTCATTTTTTTTTCGTTTGATTTTTCAAGTTAATATTATTGTTAAATAAACTTCATGATTATTTATAAATAATTTTTATGTCACTTTTGTTTCATTAGGTTAACAGAAATGAATGTTATTTTATTCATTTTTTCAACAATCGATTATGCCCATTATGATTGCCTGAAATTTTACCGGATTTATGATAAGGTTATTTTTTTAGCTGATGTAATACTGAAACTAGGTCTTAGTTAACTTTAGTAATGGATATAGTTGTAGGCCTTCAATATATATGTTGTAGGTATTTCATTATATGCATAGTATCTACAATGAAAAATGTGGTTAGTGACGCAATTTATATACGTAGAAAATAATTTAGTCCCAATGTTGACCCTTCAGTCACGCTCTACTGACCTTCATGGCGAAATGCGATCTCCTATTGCAACATTCTGGAGTCGGCCGGAGAGAGAGAGAAAGAGAGGTGAAACCACTGGATCGAGTTCTCAGACAAGTGTAGTGACTTAAGTTTTGTAACTGGTTTATTACCTGAGTCAAATCCCATAGAGATGCCAATAAGAGTTAGGAGTGATTGAAAAATTGGTGCCTTTGGCACTAGATCTGGTGTTTTTGAAAGTCATCTGGTGGCAAATATTAATAAATAAAGTTATAGTGAAACTCTGATGCTTTTGCAGTAAATTTAGCACGTAATCTGGAGATTTCGGGGTGAGGGGAAGAAAAAGGCTTACATCAAAGGCTACAATATCCACTGCTTACAGCAATACAATTAGTTGTAACGGAAAACCCCTTGAAGTTGCCTCTTCAGAAATACCACAGTAGCTGCTACTGTTCGCCTCCATACGCTCTCAACTTTCGTTTCGTGCTCTGCAGAGTCTGCTATGGATAGTTCAAGTTGTACGAGCGTACAGCAAAATTCTCCGGAAGGCTGACTTGACGCCTCGACAGTCGACATTTCTCTTATCGTTATATGAAGCGCATCTAGTTACGGAAAACACAAACTGTGTATACTAAAATTTATAATAGTTCTCCACCTGCCTACTTAAGGACATCAATCTATTTATTGATGAACACCACGTGTATTAAAAGGAAATAAAACTTAATACCCTTAATACTTAGTTGAGTGATGGTTTTCCGTCTGCATGAATGGTGATATCGAATAGTTTTCAGATTTTTTTTTGTCCTCTAATGAAGAAGTTCCTTACAGTGCATATTTCTGAAGTGTTGTGAGCTGAACATTAATGCGAACTGAGATTTCTGGTATTTTTTGGGCAATTTAAGTTTGCTGCTTTTCTGGTGTTTTGGGGCAAGAATATTGCGCTTTTTCATTTTTAGAGTTGGCAACTCTATTAAATATGGACAGCCAGTAGCCTCACGGATGTCCTCAGTAACGTTAAGCAAGACTGTTGCCTAATGTCCGGAATCTTGTCTAGAAGGTTGTACTTGTTAAGATAATCGGCGAGTTGCATATCTACAATCTGCCCCAGTGCTTTCGGTGTCAGGTATGATGCTGATAGGTATGATCTATTTTTTTACATTTGCGACGTGGCAGCTGTCTTTCAGTCAAAATTTACGAATTTCGATTATCATTATGGTGAGAGGTTATTTCGTTTTCTTTCATTAAATGACAGTATGTCAGTTGCTTGTAACGCATCAGTAATCAGTAATTAGTAGGGATGTGTAGGATTTAGGGAAAGATTGCCATACGCAGCACTATATCACTTGTTCAGCCAAGTCTGTTTTCTTTTCTTTCCCGTCATGACGTAAGTATTGAAGTCCCCGATAAAATAACGTGTTCGTAATATGGCAAAAATATTTAACAAATACGTCTCAAATTCAACTAAGTTTTTGGAGGTTTTTATGCTACAGATTTATGTATTTACGATAGGAAGTGGTAATTTCTATAAGGAATATTAATTAGATCTATGGTAAACCATTATGAATTATAGATCAGATCTAATGAAAATTGATGCTCCCCCACTTCCTTTTACAGCGCGATCAGCAAGGAGCCAGAAACATGGACAGGTGCCGAATAAACAAAGGATTTCAACCAAATGTTTCTGAAATAAGAATTCAATGTAGCTGGAGACATGAAAAAAGGTTACAACACTCATCACTGAGGTACGGGATCACGCTTTCGCCAATCAAAGGGAAATTTTGTGGCAGAATTTTAGATGAAAGATTAAGAATTTTGGGGACGGAATTTCGCAAAATTTTGTCGGGATTTAGAGAGGAATATAGTATTACTGAAACATTCATTCTGGATACATTAAGATTGAAATAAACAGAGGAAATTACACTAGGATTTGTCGACCGCAAAATGTCACATGGTTCCATTCTTCGCTATGGCACAAATTACGGATGTAGAAAGGATGTCAATAAAAATTATTGGGACACTTCAAATGGAACATCTACAATTCTAACCACAAGAGCCCATTAATAATATTAATTTGAATTATATTGGATGCATAGACTTATTTTCATATATGTTTGTAAATCATATGCATTCCTACAATGTGTACTTTCTTTCAGGGCACATACACAATCCTAATGATTATGAATAGATCAATCAGAGATAGAAACAACATAAAGTTAAAACTGGCAATTGTCAGATGGCAAGTACCTAATAACGTACATCAATATTATATTAACGAAATTAACACACTTAGTAAAACCTCTCCTTGAATGCAGTTCGCGAAATCAGTAGTAAGAAATCAGTCGTCCATTAATGGAAGAGGCCAGTTGGAATTCAGTTCGTGTACATAATTACCTCTTTTGAATTAGAACCAGAGTATAATTAAATGCTAATATAAACGTCTTGAAACTGCGTGAATGTATTAGACAATAAATACGCAAGAGTCGTAAAGTTAAACTAAAATTAAATATTGTTATACTTTTTAACAGACTTAGAAACATCGTCATAATTATTAATTTTGTTAAAGAGTAGATACATACACAATCACGTCTGTCTCGCGATTCGTTCTACATATAGTAACATCACAACAATCTTTCATTCCATGAATTGTACTTATCGAGGACAATAATAAACCTCCCATATTATTCAGCAACCGATGTGAGTTTATAATTAGTTTCATTCTTCAGCCCTTTCGCTCCAGATAATAAATCTGAAATTATCCAGCTAACGAAATAACGGAATCTACCGGGAATCAGGAAGATGACGCAGTTGTTCCCGAAGGTGGAGTCGGAAAGGAGATAAGAGCTATCTTAGGTTAACAAATCGAGAAGTAATTCGCATTCTTACCAATTATCATGTCATGCATTGTCATTACAACGTGGTAACAATCCTTATCTCAAAATAACACCGCCAAGGATGGCCGAAGGGTGTTAAGGCGCGTACTTGTGAGCGAGAGGTCTGCGGTTCGAATCCCGCCAGGACCGTCCTCCCTGACTGCGGTTTTTTCCAGGTTTTCCTCGGTTATCATAAATGGCAAATGCCGGGGAGGTACCCTATACCCTAAACTTAGGCCTGAAACGTTTCCTTCCTTAAAAATCCTTTCCCAATTTATCATTCCATCTCCTGTATCATCAGTGTTCACCACCTGCATGCCTCAGTAGTAAAAACGGGCTTTAAACACCATTAAAAAATCTCAAAATAACACTACATATGGCACACCAACGTTTTGGTATATAATATAATAGCGAACCCCAATCTCACCGCATTTATTATTACAACTTATGTGTGAATTACGACAAAAACAAAGTATCGGGGAGTTTCTTTAGTCGTAGAGGTGTAAAATTGGTTGCAATTTTTATCTCTACTCTCTTTTTATTGACGGCATAGTCGAGGAATTGCTCAAAAAAAAAAAAAACACTGCGCCTTCTGCGGTGGGAGATATGCATATATCACCTCTGTTATACACGGGTGCCATGACAATTTTTTCTACTGGGGTAGACAACCTACAGATGTGTTGGTAGGGGTGTTAGAAACAGCAGTACTATCTAAAATGACTTATTTGGAGTTAGGAACAAGCAGAGAATTAAATTATGGAGACCGGTTTTCTGAAAGGTATTCAAATACCTTTGGGGAGAGATGAGGGATATAGCGAATTGCGGAGTCCTTAGGGAATTTGGTGCCTGCAGCGGATTTATAGAATGCAGGATACGAGCAGTGAATTGTTCCGGAGATCAGACACTAATTAGGGCGATCTGCTAATGGGAGCAGCTGGGATTGGGGGTAGGGGTGGGACGTGGGTTTCCAAATTAAGAAAGGAGTCTGTAAACTATAGGAATGAGTAACGTTTGCATTGCAGGGCGGGAAAACAGGAGGGACGGTGACTTGAAGAATAATCAAGACCGTCTGAGGAACATTAGTAGGTAGCTGACTCTTCGGAGTGTGTAGAAAACGTTTCACTGGAAATGCAATCGAAGATGAAAATAGGGTGAAGTGTAGCCCAAACCCTGCAACCAGAGGCTGGCCTAGCTTAGGCTAGGCACATAACAGATGACTAAAGTAATAAACAACAGAGGGTAGGAGAATCTATCCTATATATATGAGGAGAAAGAATCTTGGGAACATATTCCGGCGTACTGAAAAGGGACGGAAGAATGGAGAAAAAGCTATCTAGCGGGCCCAGGATAGTGGCAGTGTTGCTTTTTACTGGCATTTTTAAGCAAAGTGACACATTTCAGATTGGAACAGGTAGACAACCGTAAAGGGGGTTATGGAATCATTTGTCACACTATTTGGAAATATTTGTATATATAGATGTGGGGATGAAATCTATTTCTTTCTGCATTGTTTTCTATTCTTTTTATTATTTTATTTATTTTTTCTATTTTTACAGTCCATTTAATTATGTATATATTTTTTGTCTCTTAAGAGGGAAATATAGACTTTTGTAATTTCAGGAATTTCTTAACGTACTGTAAAAATATTAAGGTCCCAGAATAGATGAGTTATATTTGTAAAAAAAATATTTTGTGAATAAATACACCACTTCTCTACTACTATTACTTCTTTTTCTTTTTTTTTTCTTCTTCTTCTTCTACTACTACTGCTGCTACTACTGCTACTAATACTGCTGCTGCTACTACTACTACTACTACTGCTGCTGCTGCTGTTACTACTGCTACTGCTGCTGCTACTACTGCTACTACTACTGCTGCTGCTGTTACTACTGCTACTGCTGCTGCTACTACTGCTGCTGTTACTACTACTACTACTGCTGCTGCTACTACTGCTACTACTACTGCTACTACTACTACTACTACTGCTGCTGCTGTTACTACTGCTACTGCTGCTGCTGCTACTACTACTACTACTACTACTACTACTACTACTACTACTACTGCTGCTGCTGCTGCTACTACTACTACTACTACTACTACTACTACTATACTACTACTACTACTACTACTACTACTACTACTACTTCTGCTGCTGTTACTACTACTACTACTACTACTACTGCTACTACTATACTACTACTACTACTACTACTGCTACTACTACAGCTACTTCTACTACTATTACTACTACTACTACTACTACTACTACTATTACTACTATTACTACAGCTACTTCTACTACTATTACTTCTATTACTACTACTACTACTACTACTACTACTACAGCTACTACTATTACTACTACTACTATTAGTACTACTACTACTACTACTACTACTACTACTACTACTACTACAGCTACTTCTACTACTATTACTTCTATTACTACTACTACTACTACTACTACTACTACTACTACTACTATTACTACTACTGCTACTACTGCTACTCTTAATAGGGTTGAATGACCAATGTCAATATCCTGAAGGACTGCCGGCTTTGCTCGTATGTTACTTGAAGAAACATTTTTGTCAATTTAAATTACCTGAAATTACTAAACAGTGTAAAGAAGGCTAGAAATTAAGAATAAAGCTAAAGTTAAACTTGAATTTGGTTAATGCATTATTTAAGTTCCTTGAAATACTGACAGTAATAACAGAAAATAGATTAATATTATAACAGAAAAGAAATTAATATTGTATAAGGAAAGAAAACAAATAACCAGAGAAAACATTATAAAAGTAAATTATTATGGTAGTAATAATTCTTATTACTTTTAATGTATTTTATCGCTTTTGACACTAGAAAGCAGATGAGCTGTTAATTTGCTCTTTTGCATTCCTTTGCTTCATATTAAAGCACCGTCCTGAGTCCACACATTATGAACACCATACTCACTAATGGCTTCTCGAATAAATTGGTGTATTACACTGGGAAGATCCTCCCTTATTGCAAATTCACTATGTTTCAAGTTGCGGAACACCTCACTCCGCCTGCGGTACGAAAACGAACTTCACAGTGACAGCTGTGGGCCGCCCTCCACGACATTTCCTATCAGTATCACCAACGAGGGAAAGACCAATTATTTCCGCCACTTTGATCGCGATAGTATCAATGTGTTCTGCCTGCTCAGCAACACCAAGGATCCGAAGATACTGCACCTCTGATATTGTTCAAGATTCTCGATTCGGGACTGCAGCGTAGAATTCTCTTCGCCACGTTCCTCCAAAGTGCTTTAGAGTTCAGTAACAAGAGTCTTAGTTACGCATTGCACACCACTTAACAAGCAAATAACAATAACAATACTTGTTAACGCTACATCAAATGACATACTTTCCCAACAATGAAGCTCAGTGCTTGTTGTCTATACAATCGGAGCTATTAATGAAAATTAAGTCAAAGCGGGACTTGTTGATATTGATTCATGAGTTTGCCGCAAATCAACGAAGGATAGAATTAATTAAAAAATACTAAGATGATATTATTTCATTACTATTCTTCTTCTTATGCTTGATAATCATATGTCTTTATATCTGAAATGAAATAATTTATAGATGCTCTATACTAATTTGGAAATGCATAAATCTTTACACTTGAAAAAAAATTTTTTTTTCACATGCTTTCATCTTTTCTATAAGACTGATTAAAATGAAATTTTGTGCGCTTAATATTTAAAATATACACTCTTAAATGAAAACATATTCCATTTAAAACATTTTTAAATATATAACTATCCAAATATCCATCTTTATTTTTGCATCAAAAAAGGATTTTTAAAATCATTTTCAAGCCTTTGAAATTTTATCATTTCATTGTTTACTAGTACACAGGCTTTATATTCAAACTGAATATAACTAAGTGAACTTTTTACTCTGAAATTTAACTTTAAACACTTTTTCCATTGTAATATTTTAAAAATATTTCCAATTATCGGAAGATAAGGTTTTGTTGAGATTTTTAACTCATTAGGACCATGTTTGTGCAAAGTTTCATGAAATTACCTACATTAGAAATTGTGTCAACAAGCTTACATGTTGATATGACAGTAGTAGTCTCAATAATGTGCATTTTAGTTTTATTTTTAGCTGCAGATTAACTGCTTCAGGTCTTTTAAATTCAAGTTTTTCATGAAATGTTGCATTTATATTTTACCCATGTTTTGACATGCTTGATAAAAATCATACAAAAAAAAAGAGGTATGGCAGATATTGATTTAATGGTACAATCATGATGGTCCACTAAAATGTTTTAATACCTAATTCGGCCAATTTTGTAAACGTTGAACAATTTTTTTTATTCACTGACATGTCAGAAGCTTAATATAAAATATAATTAGCGAATGAGTCCTTTACCCTGAAGATTGGTAACTAGGCAGACCTGCATTTTACAGTCCGTGGGAACTCCAGCTCCAGAACCAAAATTTTTTTTTGTCTACAAAGAATAAAATATCATTCAATCTTTCATTTGACATTAATGTAAAGTGATTTATATTCATCCGTGTTCAATAAAGCTGATTCTTGAAGTAATTTGTGATTTAATAGAAATTTACATAAATAGGATTTTCACATTAATAAATATCACAGAATAAGCATTTTTTCCTCTTCTGTGTCAGATAACAAATCCAAATCAGAATATACTTTCATGGGCTAATATTTGAACCCCGAACCTTCACGGCTAAAACCCAGCGTGTGCACAGTGCAACACAAGTCGCAACACGCAGAGGCATATAGCAGTCAATTCGACCACAGTCGATAGGACGCAGAGAACAGTGTTTACGGAATAGTCTGTAAAACGTCGGGGGTTGTTTAACTTTCCAAACCTCAGGGTGAGGGGACTCACTGTGCATATAAGCCAAAGTTACCCGTAGTTGGGAGGTTAAGGCATAAAAAAGTTGAATATTTATATGTACTGTCATCTTTTAAAATAGTTAAGAGATTCCTTCATATATCAAGAAGTGGCCTTAATATAAAAACAAAAATTTATACACACATTTTGGTATAAAATAAACAATCAAAATGATAGCGCGAAATGATTCAATAGATATTCACTAGGTATCCAATTATTAATATCTGACACATAAATGTATTAATAGTCTTAACAAATATACTTTTTATATACATTTAGAAGAAAAAATTACAAAAAATTAAGTCTATAATTCTGATGGACAATGCAATTTTGAAAATTTTACTTAATTTGATCACCAACATCGTTGGAACGTGGTAATGCGAATACTTTAAGGATCTGGGATGCGTGATTAGCAAGTAATGACGTTATTTTTTGTTACAAAAATCTTTTTCTGTTTGTTTCAAAATTTGAGCGCCAAACTTTGGGTATATATGCCTAATTAAGCAAACTTATTATAAATGCTTCTTTTTCAGGAAAAGAAGCTTTTTGTGATTTTTGCTTTTATTTTTATCTTCAAATTCATTTCTATTTCATCTGTTAAACCTGACTCATCTGATTCAAGAAGTGCCAGACTGATGCCATTCATGCCAATACGAATCTATCCATTTTCGCCCTTATTCTGAATTAGAGGATAAAGAAAACAGCCTTTTCTTGCATTTTCCTAGCTTTTTAGTTATCTCTGTTTCTCTTCTTGCTTGAACTTTTTAACAATTTCTTCATGTTCTATTTTCAGTTTCTGTGCTTCTGATTTCCCCCCTTCTGCCTTTCCTTCTTCATTTTAGTTTCCTGCTTCTTCTCATGGTATATCTGCTACTGTTTTGATGCCACAACTTTTGGTGTGGTTTCTTTCCCCCGTCTTGTTCTTTCGGTTCTGGCCACAATAAAGCACGTTTAAATGGGAATGGAATTATCTTTCCTTATAACGTTAAGTGTTTTCTTCCATTAGCTGAACATGTTTTATACTCTTGGTACTTCCCTGTTAACCATTTTAGTGTAACATGTTCTTTAACTGTAACATCTGCGCACTCTGATTTGTGTTGCTTTGACTGTCGTGTAATCACTCAGATTATGAAGTTAAATTTTTACTTTTCATTTTTAGTAGTTACTTTTGATTCATTTGTTCCTTCTGTACAGGTTTTCTTATGAGCTGATGCGGGTCATATAATATACTTCATTGCTTTCTGTGATGTTTTGTATTTTATTTTGTTTAGTACAAGTTTATTATTTTGCTCCACAGTGGAAATAGTGACTGAGCTCGTGGATTTCCTTGCTATTCACTTAGAGAATTATTCTTTTCAATGTAGTTTTCTGGCAATGTTTGCTTTTCCTTTTGGATATTATGGCATTACATTAACAGATGGTATTTTAGAAAAAATAAAATTATTTTGGGTTTCATAGCCCCAAACCACATTTTCTAAAGCCATTTTTCAAAAATTGAATTCTGGTGCATTGAAACAACGTTTCTTTCAACAAAAATGAAAAGTGGGTTTTTATTTTAGCATTTGTTCATTAAGTGACTTCTTTCAGTACGTGGAAAACTGCCACATCCATTGGCTGTAGCAAATGAGTTGAATTTGGAGGAAGTAATATAAGTAATCCCATGCTGTTGAAAAAGAAATATGCAGGGCAAGATGAAGGTTATGTGCATCAATGGAAATAAATGACATGGTTATCATTCTGTTGACAAGGTTGAGGTGAAACATGTTTGTAATGAATTCAAAAAACAAATGTCTTTATTTCCCGATTTCCCAGTTCTTTGGCACACTGTCAGTCAATTCACGTCGAAAGCTTTTATATCATCAATAAAGAAGTTATATCTCAATTTGTGTTTCCTGCTATCAGTTAACCATTCTTTCTCATTTGGGTTTACTCGCTGGCATACATTTCCTCACATTCAAGGAATAGATCCTCGTTTTATTTTGGATTTTAAAAGAACGCAATGTCATCTAGATTTCAAACCGGTCAGGATGTTGAAGAATTTCAAGTTAGTTAGTATGGGCAATTTTCACTTAGTTTAATACGGAATAGCTAATTTATATTTTCTTTCCTGGGAGATATTTTGAGCTATTCTCTTGCAACGTTTGAACGTTGCTTCAAAAATATTTATACCTTGTGCGATCTGGCCAGTAATCCGAAAATGGGTTTTTGTGTTGCAGATCTTTAGTGGGATGCTGTACGATGTCCAAAACTTCAATTATATTTACGGAAAAATCTGCTTTGGCTCTGTAACAATCCATTCAGCAATCCTTTCTTCCTCTTCCTTTGTAAGAGGACAATGTTTGTAATGAATTTGCATTCATTCGGTGAGTTTTCGGATTTGTACATTGTACGAGGTAGTATCCACAATATTCGGGACTGGTGCTGCCATCTCGACAATAGTTGCAGTAGAGTTTTGTACCGCTAGATGGCAACACTACTACATGTGATGACTGAGTGTTTAAATTTCCATGCAGCTGGGAGATGTGTTGAGTTTCTATAGTACTTTTTGTGATACTCTGCGTGTAGTGTGTGGCGATTTTACGATGAATCCAAGATTAGAACAGAGAATGTGCATCAAATTCTGTGCAAATCTCGGGAAAAATGCTACGGAGACCCTTGCAATGATTCAAAAAGTATTTGGTGGACAAAGCATAGCCGTACACCTCTGCATGAGTGGCATGCTCGGTTCAGGGCCGACCGTACAGCTAAAGACGATGCTCATACCAAGCGCACCGTCAGCTGCAAAACGCCTGACATTGTTGCCAAAGTTCAACACCTCGTTCGTGAGGATCGACGTCGAACCATTGAAGACCTTGCTCATGAAGTGGGAATTGGTTATGAGACATGCCAACGAATTTTAACTGATGAATTGGGCATGTATCGTGTCGCCGCAAAATTTGTGCCAAGGATCCTGACTTCTGATCAGAAGGCGAAGCTTGCATGGAGCTTCGTCAGGCCGCATCCAATGACCCAAACTTCTTGTCCAGGGTCTTCACCGGCGACGAGAGCTGAATGTACGCTTATGATCCTGAGACAAAACAACAATCCTCCCAGTGGGAGAGCCCGAACTCACCAAGACCAAACAAAAGCGAGACAAATGTCAAGAGCATGCTCCTCGTTTTCTAGTATTGCACTTATGTACGAGCAGATATAAGGACACGTTATGAAACATTATTTTTTTAATATTGCAGTAATTAAATTTTATTTTACATTACTGATAGGCATAAGGGCATGGTTTTGAACGTGAAAGAAATTTATAATAGCATTACAGAGCTATCTTCATGACACATATAACATAAATTACATTTTCGACATCCGGTATCTCAGTCGACCCTTTGCAAAAAGTCACAATTACTCACTGGGTACTACACAGATTTCATTTGATTTAAGTATCACTAGTTGACATTTAATGATGATATCCCTGTCAATTACTAGACCGGGGTTAATTATTGAAAGTTTGATTAAAATCACTTACAGCTATGCTTAAGGAAATTCAAACACATGAAATATGATTAACTTAAAAGTTCCTGCCTTGTAGGGTGTGCCAACCAATAGAAATATGTAAAATTTACGCGTCAATAGTTGACACCCTCAAATACTCCAACGATGTAATGTAAAACCACTATTTTTACATAAGATAGGAGTTGAATAAATGTCATATCTCTTTTCAACAACCAACTATAAAGTGTGTTGATACAGCCTTACTTTAGCGTTTCTACAGACATGCCTACTTAAATATTTTCACAGCATGTTGAATACACCAGCGGCTCAAGGTTTACAAGATGGTCTCTTAAGCTCACCATGGCAGTCGTGGCATGATGCATTGGCGTTAAACGTTATTAAAAAGTAGATTGTACTCATACTTTCAACACTAGAAGTAGATTAGCCGCAATTACAACCTGAAAATTGCTAAAGGCGGCTTATTCAAAGCAATTTATCTCCAAAGTGTTAACTACTTTTTATATGAATAGTGTACCGAGGCACCACAGCTGGGGAACACTAATGATACATGAGATGAAATAATCGATTGGAAAAGGACATTTTATGGAAGGGAACTTTTCAGCCCTTAGTTACAGGTACCTCCCCATCATTTGCCATTTACGAGGACTGAGAAATTTCTGGGAAAAAAATATTCAGGAAGAATGGTCCTGACGGGATTCTAACCCCAGATATCGCGATCTCTAGTCCGCGCCTTAACGACTTTGGCCACCCATGGCGGCTACTGTTAACTTTTGACCCTGAAGGTGTGTGCACTCACTTAAATATGGATTGCTTCCTCTGTTCAAAACCCCACGCAACGCCAGTATGTACACATGTTTTTATACAAATACAGCAGGCCCGCACACAATTTCTATTCCCCGAGCATACTCACGACTTGCGACCGGAAAGTTTGTGTTGGAACGCTAACCCACTGGAACCACTCTAACGATACTACATGGATAACGAAATTATATTAGCGATTAAAAGCTTAAACATGGGAAAGCACCCGGAATCGAATGAATGTCAGCTTAATTCATAAAATTCGCTTCAGTAGCAACGGAAGTAACAGACGCCCTGCGAATCGCATTTAATAAATTATTTAATGGAGAGAGATATCCAGAAGCATGGTCGATGGCGTTGATACAGCTGATATTCAGAGGCAAGGGTAACCCACTCGCGCCGGATAACTAAAGGGGCATATCTCCATTATCTTGTTAGGTAAAGTATACTGCAAGCTTCTGTATGATCGACTAAGAGGATGGATTAACGAAAACAATAAAATATCTAAGTATCAAGCACGTTTCAGGGAAGGGTTTTCCACAATAAATAACACGTTCGTTTTAAAGACGCTAATAGATATAAACTTATAGAGAAAACCAGGTAAATTATGCAGTGTGTTTGTTAATTTTAAAACAGCCTTCGACAGTGTTCAGAGAGAAGCTCTATGGGTAAAACTGTCAGAAAAGTGTCTGCAACAAAATAATAAAATATCTAAGGATATACAGCAGCGTGAAATTTGGTGCTAGCATAGACCAAAACAGTATATCGGAGTGTAGATCAACCGGTAGAGGACTTCATCAGGGATGCATTCTACCTCCGTTATTATTTAATCCGTTTATAGACGATATCATTAGGAAATGTACATTCCTGAAATGGACGGTACTTGCATTCTTGCACGTTTGTATGCTGACGAGCTAATTCTTTTATCTCTAACAAGAGATGGTTTGCAGAAAGGCATTTACAGCCTAGAAGATTATTACCTGAAATGGGGTATGGTAGTAAATGTTAACGAAACAACAACTTTTAAAAATGGCTATGTGTATGGAACAGATGAAAAATGGTACTACATTGAGCAAGAAATTCAAAATGTTAATTTTATATGTTATTTGCGACCTTTCCCGTATGAGTGGGAAATGGAATAAACACGTGTCTGCTAATAATTATAAAGCACAAGGTCAACTAAATGAGTTACTACGTGTTCTGACTCGTGTTCCAGATATACCAGCAGATACACCATAGAGAATGTGCAATGCGTGATTAAGTCTATTCAGTTATATGGAAGGGAAATATGGGGATGGGGAAGAGTTGAATATGTAAATAAAATTCGTAAATAAAATTTTGCAGAATTCTCGGGCTCTCCAAAGTGTGGGGTTATGAAGGAGGTGGGCTGCTATGAAGATACGGTTAACAAAAAATAATAGAACGGTGAAATGATGGCTTAGACTAATACAAGGAGACCAGTCAACATTTAGAGCTAAATGCTATAGACACCAGATGGAAAATATAACAGCAAAGTTTTGGGCTGCAGAGGACTCAAAGTAATTAGCCTAAGTCCAATATGGAAACGAGGCAATGAAAATAATAAAATTTTATGGAAGAAAGTTAAAACAAGGCTAGAAGCTATCAGCAGGCAGGAAATCGAGGTATAATGTAATACAAAGTCTCCTTGATCCTACCAAATGAAACAAAATAACTGGAGTAAAGTGATGTATATAATTATTTTAGAGAGAAAGCCAAGATCAGGAATGGACTGGTTTTTACTGGGAGGTTGAAAGGCTAAAAGAGAATCTACCCTTTTGTGGATGGAAGGAGGAATGGGTACATATTCTGGCAGAGTGTACTCACTGGGAACACCTAAGAAAAAATTTGTTCTCAGAAAACTGTATAAGGCAACTAGAGGCCGATTGGCATGCTAGTTTGCGAACTACGCCAATTGTTTTACTAACCAAAGTGCGAGAAGCAAGAGCAATTTATTTGCTGGTTAGGGAGCAATAACTAGTGTAATTATATAATGTTTTTCACTTCATATATCTGTAAATGCTATTATGTTCATATTTTAATAATTTAAAAATGATTTATTTTTATTAATATTGTCTTATATATCATATTTCAGCTTGTATGGTCTACGACCTCGGCAAAAAATATATTTGTAAGAATTTTATAATAAAAAAGAACACCTACTACTACTACTACTACTACTACTACTACTACTACTACTACTACTACTACTACTACTACTGCTGCTGCTGCTGCTGCTGCTGCTGCTGCTGCTGCTGCTGCTGCTGCTGCTGCTGCTATTACTACTACAACTACTTCTGCTGCTGCCACTACAACTACTACTACTACTACTACTACTACTTCTACTACTACTACTGCTACTACTACTACTACTACTACTAATACTACTACTACTACTATTACTACTGCTACTACAAAAACTACTACTACTGCTACTATTACTACTACTACTACTATTACTACTACTACTACTATTACTACTGCTACTACAAAAACTACTACTACTGCTACTACTACTACTACTATTACAACTACAACTACTTCTGCTGCCGCCACTACTACTACTACTACTACTACTACTACTACTACTAGTGATGCTACTGCTACTACTACTTTCTTCTTCTTCTTCTTCTTCTTCTTCTTCTTCTGCTTCTCTCCCGATCCTGCTGAGAGTTCTCGCTCAAACCGTGCTGTTATGTAGGCATGTATTGCAGGATTAGTGATCCCATTAGGTATTACTGTAGTCTAACAAAATGCATTCATATATATATATATATATATATATATATATATATATATCAGTAGTTACAAAGATATCATGCCTTGCTTTTGGGATTACATTTTAAGACAACAAGATGACCCTAATCTTATTAAATTGGTTTCAGTATCCCAAGCGAGAAATTAAAAATAAACACAAATAAAGCTGATTAATGTAAATCTGTAGTACTATAGATGCAGCTGGGCAGTATAAAGAACAAAGAAGAATAGGAAGAAATACAAACTACAACTACAACTAAATGTTCGAATATTAATAATCAGACAGCTCATGTAAAGTAGCTCCAGTTTAGTAACATTCTTTTTCTGTATAATGATAATCTTTGTGTTTGCCTTTGTTAAAGTTTTATTTTAAATTTGCTGGAAATGTTTCTCTCTCGATGGAAGTTTATTTCTATGTATAAAATGTTTTCCATTCTTACAAACAACAATATTGTACCTATTTCTCTTAGTAGTGTTTATTACCTGTTATTATTACTGTGGTATGGGCATTGATAATACATGGGATGGAATTATAACTTGGGGAATAAATTTTGAACTAAAAATTATCCCATATTTGATTTTAGGATCTCTCCGACATTTGATGAAAACCGAAGAAATGCTCTAAAATGCCTTAGTTTGACAGAAAGTTACTGGCAAGATTCAATCCCAGACATCCCCTTAAATCCATGCATTTGCGAAATTTAATGCTTTGTGAGATTAGTTTGCTTAGATAAACTATTTGTACGGCTCTGTTTTCTATTGCATTATTATTAATCATTATGAGAACAATTTATTAACAATTTATTCAAAGTGCTTTTCATTGTTTTGCACATCTTTTAGTTAGAAATATTTTCTTCTCTATCGTTTTTCTGTATCAGAAGAAAAGTTAGTTACTATAATATTATTTAATTTTTTTCTTTTTTGTTTTACAACTATATTGTTGTTTATTGTACATAATTATTTAAGTTTTAACAGAATGATTTATTAAAAAGTATACAAGGAGGTTTTGATGCTTCTAACGGAGGATATGGTGACCTTATGCCTGCATATATCAACATCATCTGCCGGCAACTTTATGGTGAAATGTCCGTATAAAAACTGAGCTATATTATTTTGGTACTTTACTTGACCGTGAAACTTGGTCGGCAAAAAAAAAAAAAAAAAAAAATTATGTTCAATTTCTCCACTATTAACATTGAAAATACAGTTAAAATGGACCGTGAAACTTGGTCGGCGAAAAAAAAAAAAAAAAAAAAATTATGTTCAATTTCTCCACTATTAACATTGAAAATACAGTTAAAATGACGTCGTTGCTGTTGCTATACTAACGAGATTCAGTATGTTTTTAACTTAAGAAGTTTTGTAGCTTTTCCTGCTGAGCTCTTTAATAAATCTGCCTGCGGTGACAGACATATTTTTAAATAAATGCATTTTATAATCTCGCGCCTATCTTAATTTGTTTTCTTTGAGAGCATAACGTCTTTTTTGTGTTTTTGTCACTGCAAGGTCCCTTTTCATATTCTTTTCTGAGTATTTTTATGATGCTGTAATTTGGGACTGTTCTAACAGCAATTTTTCTGGAAATTTATTCTGCTACAAGACCGTTTTAAAATACGTATTGTACAAATAATTGTAAGGTATCTCAAGCGAAGTTACTTGAGAGACCGGGCAACTGCAAGTGGGCTGCCGATTCTGTATTTTAATTACATACTTAACTAATGCATATTAGGCGACAAGTATGTGATAAACCTGGATAAAACCATGCGCGTGAAGCTAAACACTGCATTGCATAATAATGAATATTCTAATGGTAGTTCATCATATACCTTAATAAAATATGACCTAAAGAGCTTATTGCAGTAATCACGAGGTCATTAGAAGCATTATGGCTTATGTACATCTTCCTTATATCACCAAAATTGAATTTTAATTCTACTCTGAAGGTATTTGTTAATTATATTAAAAATAGTACTAGTAGTGGACTTTTATTGTACGCTTTAGAATACACTGAAATAAACACAACTGTCGCATGGGCCTTACGGCCGTACATGCTAATGTCGTCCTTATAGCAATCAAAAGGGTTACATTCACACATACCTACATACATACAAATCTACATGCATTACATACAAATATACAAATACTTCGATGTATTTAAGCCTTCTATTAATAATTTAAATATAAATACATAGACATGAACGAAACCTTTACTCTTGAGCCCCCTTCCCTTTACTCACACCCCTTTTCCATCACCCTCTCTTCATTATGTTCATTAACCTCCTTTGTCGGGTCTTCTGTAGAAATATTCCCAAACTGTATATCTCGCATGCACCACCACTTCCCGGCATATGTTCAAATTTCCATTGGAATTCAGAAATTGCGGTGATAAATGCCCATTTCTTGTAATCTTCGTTTCCCTGCATTCTGCCAAAATGTGCCTCCAGGTATTGCTTTCTCCGCACAATGGGCAAATTCTTTCCCCGAAAACATCAACTGTTTTGCTTCCTTTCCAAGCCCCTAATCTGAACCATGCGAGACCACTTCTTTCTTCCCTGCCACATATATCTAGATAATCCCGCCTCCCCCACACCGGATGTATTTGAGCCTGCAGGTTCAGCGATACTTTTTCTGTGCATTGAGACGAAATATTTTATCTATCTATATCTTGCAAACGTCTGTTAACTATTTTTGAACTATTTCCTGTAATGTCCTCTCCCCTTAATCAAATACACCCCAATTCAAATTTTGTCTAAGCCTTTCATTATTTTTGATGCCCATCCCGTATCCTACCCTTCTCTTATTTTCTCCCTGTACATGAAATGGATAATTACTCCAGTACTTGAAATCTTGAGATTCTTTAAATCACCTGGGAAATATGCAAGTTCCATTTGAACTAAATAGAAACATTGCATAAATGTGGCACATTTCACTCCTACTCTCTCTGCAATTTTGACCGAATTGCATTATAATATTACATGAAATTGGGAATGATAAAACCTTTAATAAACAAATTAAAAGTGTGCGTACATAGAGTTTCCAGTTATTAGCACCTATTAGGCATTACTGCATAACCAATTTTACGACATAACGACATAGTACGAATGCCGCTACAGATAAAACAATTTTTGATAATGACAATATTACAAAGTTTGTTTCGATATAACGCCAAAATTTGTTTTTTCAAACTTATATATATATTAAAATATGGAGGTGAGCGATGTAACAGAAGCAGCAGTTTTTACTTTCGGGATCGACACAAGTACTTTTTCTGTTGTTGCGAAATTTAGAACCGGGTAATCCACAATATATATAAAAATATTTATAAAGAACATGTTGCGAAAACCTCAGTAACGTATTTTTAATAAGTACCTGTTAACCTATATGCACATAGGACGGAAAAGCTGGCATTTAATAAGAATGCCACAAGTACTGTTCTATATGATTTGTCAGATATGTACATTGAATATATTGCCTTGGACTTAAATGAACATCCTATCAACAATATTTCTTTTTTGCCCTATAGAGAGTAATTATTTAATAAAGATACGTGACAATTCATTTATTTCTGCAAGTGAGTGCAATGTGTAGTTCATGTCTTTACTGTGCGACAAATAGTTTATGTTGTGGCAATACTTGGTAGGCATTAATCATATTAATTTACAATGAAATAAAAACGGGTCTTTTTCCACAGAAAATACTTTTATATTACGGTGTCCTCTTTGCAAATCATTGAGACTATAAGCTGAACTATTCATTATTAATATGAATAATTAGATATTTTAATAAACAAATGAATACTTTTACTTATGAAGCTCAAAACAGAAACATTTTTCCAAAGGAAAAGTGGACCATCGACTGAAGTAGATGCAGAAAATGTATGTTTTGATATTGAGTATATTTAATTAATCATCCACCCTTCACTTTATGATAATATATTTTGCCGAAATAGTAAAATAAATGAAATCTAACTACATACTTATAGTATTACAGAAATAGCAGAACCTGAATCGGAAGGTATTCATCATTTCATCATTTATGTATTATATAGGACTCGTAGATACCTAGATGTGAAAAGTCGGTCCTGGTGGTGTAGTTGCAATCATACTTGCCTCTTAAACCCAAGATTGCGGTACGATCCCGGTCAAGATCGAAGGATTTTTTCGGGAGTAAAAATCTTAAGTATGTCTTTTTCGGAAGGGAAATAAAGCTGTGAGTTTGTTGTCGTAGATTTACGGCACGACAAAGAACCTCAAGCCTGAAAGAAGAGGCCTCTGGGCAAAATTTATCTGCCGTTTTACTCCCTGACCTGAATGGGATGCTATTTACCTGTGATGTTAAAGGGTCCACAAATAAATCATAAAATAATAATAATGGATGTGAAAACTTGATGACCGCATCATGTAGAATAAAAATCCAAACCACCCGGATATAGCATTACTCAAATGGGACACCGTCAGGGGTGGCCTAGGTCGTTAAGTCGCAGATTCGTGAGCGGGAGGTCTGGGTTCGAATACCGCCAGGACCGTCCTCCCTGACTGAGGTTTTTTCCAGGTTTTCCTCAGTCCTCATAAATGGCAAATGCCGGGGAGGTACCCTAAACTTAGGCTGGAACGATCCCTTCCTTAAAATTACATCCTTTCCCAATATATCATTTCATCGCATGTATCATCATTGTCCATCGCCTGTGGTGCCTCTGTAGCAAAAACGGGCGTTAAACGCCATTCATTCATTCATTCATTCATTCAAATGGGGTTATATAAAAGTACCTGTATTAAATACTCTACAACCTTTGCCTGAAATATAAAAGAACATTTGTCAACCTTAAAGCATCTCCACCTATTCCTGTACATGACAGATGAATTAATATATCATAGAAAGCTCTGTTAACAGCAAAAAGAAAAGGAACTACTGAGCAAAGAAGAACTGCTGAAGTTTGTTGTAATTTTCAAATTCATAGGATATGTCTTTTGTCTCGAGAAGGTGTAATGTTTATTATCTTAATTGCTTTCTAATGCTATATTTTTACTAGAAATGCTTCTCTGGTGTAATTTCATGACCAAATAAGCTACAAACTAATATTAAATCAATTCCCAGCTATTAATACATGTTCATTTCCTGTTCCACCGCTTATCCGTTAATTATAGTTTCTGTTAAGCTACAGTAATTGTTACTTGATTCATGCCTCAGACGTACTTTTTTCAGTCGGTCCTGGTGGTGTTGCCTCGTTGACCCAAGATAGCGGTTTCAATCTCGGCCAGGACCGATGGGTTTTTTTCGGACGTATAAATCCTAAGTATGGCTTCCTTCGGAAGGGAAGTAAAACCGTGTCGTAGATTTACGGCACGATAAAGAACCTCAAGCCTGAAAAAAGAGGCCTATGAGTAAAATTTATCAGCCGTTTATTACCCTGAATTGAATGGGATGTTGTTGATCTGAGATGTTAAAGAGCGTCGGTAAATAAACCAAATAAATAAATAAAGTAATCTATCTTCAGAAGCCTATTATGCCACATACGTAATTAACACTAAATGCCAGTTAATTCAACTTACGAGATCAGTATAAAACTATATATTAATTGTTCTTAATGACGACGTCTTTTTTAGCACTCCAGTTCATTAGTACGACGTAATTAATCGATGGACCAGCCTGCACATTCCCTCTTCCCTTGGCTCCAATAAGCTTTGGGGATAACGCCCTCTCAATTGCTCAAACATTGCAGATATTCATACTGGCAGTGGATGATCCTTGGCAGTTTATTTGCAATGTATTTGCTCGGTTTATGGGTACATCAAAACCGAGAATGTTTCGAATACTTCTTTCGTAAGGAAATTCAAACTCAGTTTAAAGATATAGAAATATTCACCTACAGCTTCAGGACAGAAATAGTTGAACAGTTTATAATATCTGTACACCCTCAGTTCAAAATTATCAAACAAATTGTTCTCTTTTAGAGTTTCGTAGACTTTCTCTCTCATTTTAGGCGCTCCCAGGTCTATCTAAACAGCACCATAGTTTTTATTTTACTAGTTTCGCAGCTTGGGTACTTTTAAAATTACATTAATTGCTGCAAATCTGGGTTTTACATTATTTGCTAACCGCTGTTCGCGTAACTTTCAAGTTAGGATGTGTTGTTATTATTGGTTTTGGATTATTTAATTATATATTCTTTCGAGTAAGGCTGGACCTCTTACATGAATCTCTCACACGATCTATCCAAACGAATTTACTTTTGAGACGAACAGTTAATTATATCTATATACTTAATGCATATGCGAGGGGAGATCAACAAGTAATGCAACAAAACTTTTTATATTTGATGGTTTCTTTTATTTCATTTTCTAATAAACTGAAATTATTCTCGTTCTTTTGCTATGCAGTGCTCTATTTGGGCATAATCTCCTTGCAAGTCTATGGATGTGCGTGCCTTAGATTTCAGAGCCTTTAACACTCCTTCGTCATCCTCGTACTGCGGCGTAACTTATGCTCAAATCTTCTCCAGCGGATTGCACTTTTAGGGACTCAAAGAGGCACTATCCAAGTTTTAAGGTAGATAGGAGGTTCAGTAATTAGTTCTTAGATGCGCGTGTCTTCGCGTGTTCATGAGGTAGAACTTAAATCACATATTTACGAGAACGGATCGGTTTCTACAACTTCTGAAGAGTTTTGGCATAAAATTCGGAGTTAAACCTTTCATCATGAGGCAATCAATCATAGGTGAAAATATTCCAAGGTGCCAGAAAAACATGACCATGACTTTACCTCTTGAGATTATTGTCTCGATTTCCTTTTTCCGTTGAACGTTTCGTTATGCCACCCCATGTGTTGTCTTTTAGTTTCGTATTCAAAGTGATTAATTCATGTTTTATCTCCCCTTAGAAGTTCCGGGCCAGAAACGCTACATTTATCATTTTAATAAACAAGCAAGACAGGGAGGTAAGGTTAAGGATATCCAAAGGTGGTATCTCGCCATCTTTGGACAAGGACATTGCTTTTTAAGCTAAAAAAAAACTAGAAAAACCTCACTTTGGTAGTGTATAACTTCACAGATGAGACTGTTTGAAACTCCCATTAAAAAGTAAGAATATTGTTTTTAAAAATCAATTATAAAATCAGTTATAATATATGAAATATGCAGTATTAAAAGCTTCAGGAATATTTTCTGAGACAGCTAAGCAGTTTGAAAAAAAATATATCACAATTTTTTAATATTAAATTAATATGTTAAATTTTTATTAGGTCAGAATTATAAATTATGCATCGTGTGGAACAAGTAGCACATTAGCATATAAAACAAATAAAAATGTATTTTTTTAATAATCTGTTAGAAATATCAAAATGAAACGTTTACCATGTACCATATTGCTGGAGCAGGTGATAAAAATCATTTTGCAAAATTTACAAAATTTTCACTCTTAATATAAGGTCAAGCATAGCTTGGCTTTGCTTTGGGTTGCGGGGAATTAAAATAGTTAATTTATGACTATGAGATATTTCTATTCTCGTGTAAAAAATGTAAATTTTCGGTTATGTAACGGAAACTCTTGAACAAAAAATCTGTGGAGAAACTATTTGGTTCCATGTTTTTTCTAATCTTCTCGTCCTATATTGTCGTTATACATATACTAAAATCATATACATCCTTAAACAAAGGACAGTGTTTCATTTTTCATCTTGTTTCCCACTTTCTAAAATTAATCTTTGCCTTCAACCTCCAATATGAAATAAAGAGCATTTCTGAAGTGCAAATTACAAAAAATTAAAAATTTATTGCTTTATAGTCCCATTTTTTAATTATTATGTATTATTTTCTTCCTGAGAAAGTAGCTGTGAATTACTTTGGACAACAGAGATAGCTTCAAGGTCGCCTAGGGGCGCATGTGCTGCTGTTAGTCGAGAGCGGCGCGTCGGCGGCGACGCGCAAAGTTTTCGCTGAGTTAGCACAGCATCCCGTTACGGGATCAAATTCTTCGTCAGTCGGCGCCCCGCTCCACACTCGCGCGCACTAGTTACCGGGAATTGCGTTTCTTTACTTTGTTTTGGTTTTTCGGCCTACTGTGCTAGCGAGATTTATTCTTCCATTGTACCTGATTAGTGAAAAAAATAGTACATCGTTTATTCTGTCAATTTATGAGAATTCTATGATGTTTCTTTTCGAAACCGTTAGACAGCATTAAAAATAAGGATTAAAAAAAACGTTTGGGCTTATTTATTGTTTAGCAATCTGGGATTAAGTGACACTCCAAACAACTTGTAGCGTTAAATTAAAGTGAAACAAAGAACAAAGATTAATGAAAAAGAAGAGCAAAAGAAAAATCTTCATTGAACTAACAATAACTTTCTCTATAAAATGAAATTAAATACTTGGCATAATAAATATTGAATAGGACTCTAAAATTAACAGAAGTACCAAACTCAAAGACGTAGAAAAACCAATACTAAAACGCCTTTATTTCCAGATAGATTTTTTTATAACACCAATCTTTTAGAATCTGCAAGGTTTATATACCATATCCTCCTATATTAGCCTGTAAAACAATATGTGTGGTTTTAAAATATTAAATGTTATTAGTGATGCTTATGCTCTAAGTGCAGCAGTATAAACGTTGTGCGCTTTCAAGCAAGACCAAAAAAATGTAATTTGAAAGCACACGACTTTGGAGAACACCAAACAACTCTCACCAACACGAGATATTTGTAAGCAGCGTCTCAGCTGCAAATCATCAGAAAATAGGTAAGCCTTTATTTTATAGTCATACCGAAAACAATAAGAGCTATATGTAAACTGCTTGTGTAACAAGTGTATAAAAAGTTTTAAATCAGAAAGGTAACTGCCGAGAATGAACGAGAAATTCAGAAAAGACGATTCTGAGTCGATTTCGATCTAGAGGAACATAAAGAAGCGGCATATATTCATAGAGGGATCTTGTAATGTGTTTAATTTCGTTTATAAATAATTATTTCATTGTATATGCTTCTTCCAATTTACAACACGCCTGTGTTATGACATATAACATGCACATTTAAGCATTACCTATAATATCGCCGCCCAATTTATTTCTGGGTTCGACATAATCATAGAAGGGCAATTAATTAATTTATTAAAGGAAGCTATTAACTACTCGTAGATAGCTGTGGTTAATCTTAAGCTAAATTTACAATTTGCTACCCGATTCTCTGGCCTAACTATTATGTAATGTTTTGCATATCGTCGTCTTATAATATTTCGAGTAATATTAAGTATCCGAAAGTCTCCAAATTTTAATTAGATCTCCTATTCTTTAGTAATTAGAATTAAAATAAATTGTTCCTTAAAATTAAGTGGTACCCAAAATTTAGACGAAATATTAATGTACAGTAAACCATATTTTAATTTACACACACACGTGTGTATTTTTGGATTATATATAAAAATTACTTATACTGTTATTTATCCGTGAAATCTGTGCAAATAATTTATTCAAAATCCCCAAAATATATTATTTCTAGTGGTTTAGGTTATATTTTGTTTATCTATGTTTTTACAATTATTGAACTCCAGAAAGTTTGATCAACGCTTAAAGTGTACAAAATACATCTAATTCTCATGTAAAGGTATTCACCATTGTGCAGGCAGATTCAACACACTCCTTGAAGAATTCTGCTTCAGTTCTTATTACCTTTCTCTCAGCAACATCTTAGAACCATTTTCTGTCAGATATTGGATCCATGTAATGTTATGAAAAGCCTAAGGCAGTTGAACTATCCTAACGGAAACTGCATCCACACTTTTTCGATCTAAACCGCTGTTCAAATATTAAATCTCTAGCTTATAACTTCGTTTTATACCACCTATCTACAAAAAGGCAGAAGCCTGATTGTAATGCAAAAGCGGTAAGGTATTTTTCCTCCATTGCTATATATTTGCAAACTTCGTAATGGATAATGTTAACTTCCTTAACAGCTGTGCAATCTATATATTTTCTGCAAGAATAGTCGGTAAAATAATTTCAAAACTCTTCTGATCGATATGTTTAAGTGAGCATAGAATTTATCTTGCACATTCCAAATATTCCATCAAGAAAATTGCTGAAACACACAAATGTTTACGAAAATGCATCTGACCGTATGTTTATTATTTTTTTCTGCTTGGAATGCACATATAAAACTTGCTGTAAAATATATACAGCCTGTTATAAACAATCTTTTTTTTTTTTGGAATGGTGTTTAACGCTCGTTTTAACTATTGAGGCATCACAGACGGTGGACACTGATGATACATGAGATGAAATGATAAACTAGGAAAGGATTTTCTTAAAGGAAGGAGGCGTTCCAGGCCTAAGTTTAGGTCACTTTCCCTGAATTTATCATTTACGAGGACTGAGAGAAACCTGGAAAAATTCTGTCAGGAAAGGTGATTCTAGTGGGAATCGAATCCCAGACCACGCCTTAACGACCCGTGGCGGTCTACAGTCGAGTTATTATCACTCATTAAATTAAGGACTGAAAAACTGCACATGTTTTAAGTAGCAGATGTTTCTCTATTTTGTATATTTTATTATATAAATACTTACTTGTCAAGTGTTTTTCGTGTTCATACAATTTCATTGCAAATCGGGAGCATTAAGTTTGAAAAAAGTACTAAGCAATACTTTATAAAACTAAAGGTTTTCTTGAGCAGTTAGTTACATGCATCCCCCGAAACTATATTTCTTACACCAATGTATAAAACACATTTCAGTAATTTGCTTAAGAAAATTAAAAAAATATATATTAATGATCATATAAAATCGTATTGATGTTATATTGTTTTAAAATTGATTTTGCACACCTCTTAAGTTCTTATCCTAACTGCAGTAAGCGCGAAATTGCGATAATAAGTTACTGGAGATGAATATTTTAATAGTCAACTTAATTTATGAGATACCAATGAAATAAGAGCAGTTTACTATTAAACTTGTGCGGGTAATTAATAATATAATAAATAGTTATTTGATAATTGTGATAATAATTGTTTAATCCAGAGTTTAATTCATAATTGTCCATTCTGAGAGATTTTTTTCTCTTGTTTTAAGTCACTATCCTTAAAGTGAAACTAGAAAGTTGTTCACGATCTCTGATAATCTGCAAATAGAGTTACACAAATTTTGAGCAGTCAGCTTAGTGACCTATTTGTCTCACGCCGTAAGTTGGTCCTGGTGGTCTAGTGCTAACCATACTTTTCCTCGTAAATCCAAGGTCGCGGCTTCAAACCCGGCCAGGGTCGTTGGATTTTTAGAGCGTGAAAATTCTAAGCATAGTTTCTTTCTTAAAGAGACGTAGAGCTTTGATCCAGTGTCACAGATGTCCGTCACGTATAAGAAACTTAAACCTGAAAAAAGAGATCTCTAAGAAAAAACTTATCAGATGTTTCCACTAATCACCAGATATGTTTAAAAAAGCTCTTAAAATAAACATAATAATTAATGACAATAATAATGATAATGATGATAATAATAATAATAATAATAATAATAATAACTCATTGTAAATTTTTCCACAAGATTAACTGATACCTCTAAAAACAAAATAGACAAACATGTAGATACAGATAAAACAATTTCTTAAAAAATATATCCTATAGTTAGGAATTGTTTAGCCATGATGCCCAAGTAATAGGTATTATGGAAACATTTACGTATAAAGCCTAAAAAAGCTAAAATGTATAATGCATTTATAATCCTAAATAAAGCAAGTCTTGTTAATTTTACTAAAACATTAATGTGAATTTTTGAATGAAGCATATCAGTATTCTCATATAGATAATATGTTTACTCATTTTCTAATGATGTTGAAAATGCACCTCTTCCTAGTTAGAATACAAAAATATAATTTAAACCGAAAGTAAAACTATAAATGATATTGTAAATAGCCCAGGAAAGCTATAAAAGCAGCAAATCTTTTCATTACCAAAACCTCATTGGAAAAGTCTTATAGTAAAATAAGAATCGCCTGGTATTATAAAAATGGAATTAGGAAAAAACTCACACCACTAACATCGAAACATACTATTAGGAGAAGATAAAGAATTATGTAGCTCCGAAAATTAGTAAATTTTACAATTTTTTAAAAACTTTACCAAAAGTTAAATATACTTTATGGAAGGAAAGAAGATGCAATAGATATATTAAAGTCGTCCTTCTTGAATAACACTACAAACATTCCAAAGTTTAGCTTTAAAAGATAACACCATCAGAAATAAGTAATATTATTAACCCATTCAAAAATATTCACCAGAATATAGTGAATAACCAATAAATATTTAAAAGCATGTTCAACAGTAATAAGTGTATTACTCAGTTGTCTATGTAATGAATCGCTGTCATTTGGAATTTTTCCCGAAAGATTTAAGTACTCCATTGTTAACTATTGTTAAAAAAACAGCACGAGGTTTACAATGACTTATCACTTTTATACAAATTGTATAATTGTCTTGAAATTCTATTAAAAGAATAGTTTAGTTTCAGGAAAGGCTTATCTGCAGAAAATGTATCTTTTGAAATTCTATAAGGACTAAATAATGAATAACTAAATAACATTCGAGGAATTTTCGGTAACCTAGATAAAACAGTTGTGTTAACTATGAAAAAAAAATGAAATTACGCTTTTATGGAATAAAATATAATGGCATAAACTAACTTATCTCTTATCTTCATAACAGAAAATAAACGACATTATTAAGTTGTTCAGAAGACAATTAGGGAAGTAGTGCAAATTGGGGAATGATTGAAAATGGAGCTCTTGACTCACTCATTCCTTTAGCTTATACAAATGATTTCTCAATGTCCTTTGAATTTGAATGAATTTATAAACTTTAATATCTTTATATATTATTAAGTTTTACAACAATTCAATTTACAATTTAAAATGAAAGGGAACTGCCATACAACTATTCAATTTTATATAATTGTTTCATTCAAGCGATAAGGTTCAATTTTGCATATAATAAACAAAAAATAATGTCACCATAATTGTATAAGTATGAAGTAGGTATAAACAACATTCTTTTTTAATACTCGCAATTTATAATTTGCATGCAAATAAAATATTGTAACACACAAATCAACTAGTGAACGTATTAAAATCAAAGTAAACAATTTACCTTTCCATGTTCTTAGTATGTAAATTTGCTATTATTTACCTTGTGTCTTAAGTTTCTAGGTTAGGTCACAGGGTTTATGAATGTTTCAATATTATCCAATGTAAGTAAATTAACAAATACTTATTATATTAATATTAATGTTAAGACTTATTTAAATTCCATAGGGTTGTTGAATATGTACTGCAGAATGAGGAACAGGTGTACAAAGTCACACAAATGATACCTATATTGCGATTAAAGATGTTTTAAGAAAATTAAACTTCTCACTTGCTTACCTTGACTTTATGGAGTCACATTCCTTCCATATCCCATTACAGTTAACCCCAGGTTGAGTTTGTAATGATTCACTCCTAAATAGTGCAATTGTCGACATTGTTGTTTTTATTTATCTTCCATCTTCCATAAACATTTTTGTCTTCCCTTGCCTATATTTTTCCATGCTCTTTACTATTTCCGTCTGATTTTAGATTTAAAATTCATCTGCCTCTTATTTCATTTGAAAAATGTAACCACTTTCGCAATGGCAACTGTTCCCCCCAAAACTTGGTTTCTTACACTCATTGTCTTTAAATAACGTTAGTTTTACTGACTATATCAATAGCTTTGATAATTGGTGGAAAAAATGAATTATATGCTTAATACATGGTTCAAAACTAACAAATTTTCACTAAATCTAGATAAAATAAACAATGAAATAAATAACATATAACTCATTAGATTTGACATTAAATGTAAGTGCTAATAACCACTATAGACAAGCACGATGATGCCATATTTTTAGGTCTTCAAGTTGACAAATATTTAAATTCAAAAACACACATAGAGTTTATTTTGACAAAGCCAAAATCAGTAACATCCGCTTCTCTCATTCTTCACGTTATTTCTGAAGTTACCCAATACAATATATTATACATATTTCTTGTCGATTATGAAGTATAGTTTAATGTTATGGGGAACTCAGTTGAAAGTAGACGTGGTTTTGTGGTATACAAATGAAGACAATAAGAATAATACGTGGTAGGAATAATAGGGAACCATGTAGAGATTTATTTTGAAGATTAAAACATTTAACACATTTTTGTGAGTATATTCTTTCTCTTATGAACTTAACATTTAAAATCCAAACCTTTTCATTAAAAATGTGCAAATACATAATATAAACACAAACAAAAGAGTAATCTGCATAGACTCACTGCAGATTTATCATGTTATCAAAAATGAATTTATTATGAATGAACTGAATATACAATACCCTCCCAGCTACTCTGAAGTTATCATCATCTGATAATTGGGCAAGGTTCAAAGCAGTTCTTGCACAATAGCTATGCAATAGGCCTATTATTCAGTTAACGAACTCGCACATGAATAATGTACGAGTTCCTATAGTCATAAGCCAACATATTAAAAATGCAACATAATTTATAGCATATGAAAATGTTTAATATCTGCGATTATTTTCTTGTTTGTATCGCAATATATTTTACTTTTATATGTTAAGATTGATCAGGTGTATTTATATTCTTAAAACATCTTTAATCCCCATATAGGTGTCATTCATGTAACTCTGTACACTTGTTTCACATTCTATAGTACACGTATTGTACAAGTACATGTATGGAATGTAAATCAATATTAACTTTAATATTAGTAACCTCTCCAGATTATACAATAATAGTTTGTTGTTAATTTATGTGCATTGGACAATATTGAAACATCCATAAAACCTATGACCTAACTAAGAAACTTAAGGTACAAGGGAAATAATATACTCGTTTCATGTCCATTAATCTGTTTGAATCTCTCCAGATGTTTTGAACAAAGAAGTGATAGCAGAAAGGAGTACGAAAAATGTTTTGACACGAAGATTTAACCGACAAGTTAATGTCCTTATTATACTTCAATAGTTTATATGTTCGTATGTGGACGGGAATCTATTATATGTGATTATTTTATATTAATTATTTTTATGAATAGTTTTTATGTGGGTAGCACAATTATGATTCTGTATTAATGTTACTAAAAAGATTGTTTCACTACTGCCACAAAAACTATAAACACATATCTGGACATTATTGACTTTGAGAAGGCATGATATTTGCAAGCTATGAAGCTGTTGCAACAAATAGGATTAAAAAAACATATGAGCACTTGTATGAATATACTTAAGATTGAATATCTTAAATTTTCTAGAAAATAATTAGCAATGGTGCAACTTAAGTGAGCTCAACTAGCGAGATAAACTATATTAACATTGCAATTATTTTTTAAAATAGCTTTTAAATTACAATAATATGGATATGGTCTAGCAATATATCATTTTCGTGTTAATTTTCCCATCATTGCTGTAAGAACGTGTTTCAAGGTTGATAACAAATTGTTTAAAATGATTCAGAGCCCGTCTCTCATATTATAGAGCATTATAATGCATTTAAATTGTAGATGCTCTTCTTTATCGAAATATGGCCGCTTGGATGATAGCCTTTCAAAATATTATATAACTACAAATATTACAGCAATGAAAAATGAATTAATCTATTATACTATAAATGTTCCATGGAGGAAACGTCGTCAACAATTTAATAGTGCATTTTAGAATGTTTCTCGTGATTGTTATTTAGTATCTAAAAAGAGTAAAGCTCTTTCATTTACCAGTACATTGTATAGAAATTCCAGCTGGCGGTTAGATTTTTTTAAACATTTTAATAGCTGTAGAAATAAGCAGAGAAATATCTATCAATGAATTAACAGTTTACATTTTTATTTATTACCCCCAGCGAATGAAATGAAAGCTGTAAACCTTCAACACATTGACACGTAATTTGTTGACCTTTCACAATGGAGGGAAACTAAATGAACTCCATCAATGCAACTGTTCCAAATAGGAATAGAATCAAAACAATTTGGCGGTAATCAGAAATGCTCTGCCTCTATTAAAGCAGCAAAAGGATTCCAAATGCTGCTTCATCGGGTTGATATAATACAGGTAGGTGCTCACCATGTGGAAAATTGCACAACAAATGAAACACCATAGTTTGGGCACGTCGGTTATTGCTCAAAATATAATTACTGAATCCTGTAAGATGGCTAAGTTAAACTAACAGCACCCGGAAGTCAAGATGTTAACCACACCGCACAAATTTACCAATTTAAAACAAACCGAGACTAGCAATTAAGATAGAAAACCAATGATTTGATTAATAAATTGTTAGGAGGTATTTGTATTCATAAAAGCACATAAGTGAAAAATGATCATTTTATACTAGAATGGTATTACAACTTATAAAAAAAGCAATTGTTCATAGCTTCTCAAATACGTTTTTAAACGTTTGCGATATCATGATCTGTAAAATTGCCTACTAATTCTATGGCTGCATTCCGCTGCACCAGGAGGTTTGGATTGGAACTGTAGATGATTGTTTTATTTCATTATGTAGGGCTTAACGAACAACAGAACAATGATGTTAAATATAGGTGTTTGTGTTTTAAGTGTTTAACTTGTATTTCAATTATGCTCAATTAAAAAGATTGTGTGAATGCTCAAGGTATTGTTTGTCTTATAAATAAACTGGTTAACATCTATATGGAGGAGTAATGTGCAAAACGATACAGGGAAACATCAATTTACATTAAAATATTTATTGGCTTTTGCGGATATGACGGTCCTTGAAAGCACACAGTAGGATATCGGTATCCGACGCATCGCAGTTTTTGAAGAACACATTCTTCGTGAATGGAAGAGGAACATTTATATCCGCAAGAACATACATGGACATCAATCATTCTACACAAGGTAGAAAATCTTGAATACCGCTTACCCTCCCACCTATTTAAAGCTCAAGACAAAGATTAGGAGTACTTTTGTCCCCACTTATAGTCTTGATCTTTGCTGCGCGAACCAGATTTCCTCATTGTTAATTATTATTTAATACTTATTATTGATACGTTTTTTTATTTGGAAAATAGCTTACATGAGCTTAGGAAATTTCTCTTACCACCGTGAAGAAGAGTTACCAACACACTTTTCTATTAAGATATGGATTGGCATTTATTTACCACTTCATTGGTCCGTATCTTGTTCTACATATTTGGTAGTAATATTTATCATCAATTCTCACATCATATAGAAAGATTACTATTAGAGTTAACCTTAAAAAATGTCAGCGTGACCTAAAAGAATCAGTGACCGTTAGATCAGAATATTGTAGCTTCGGTATCTTTGTCGTTGTGTCCCAGATTTGCTTTCTTTTTCTGAGATCGCAGCACTATAGTGCCTATTGAAAGCCACGGTTGACTCAGACGTGGAGATATTAATTACAATGTATTCTCGATATTCGATGTCATGTGTTTTAATCCCGATACTTTAATCAATTAAAATGCCACAGTTTTCATGTCATATAAAAAGATGTAATTTACCCTAACACATTGAGTTGGAATGTTTAGCAAACACAATTTTATGAACTGAGGTTTTCTTTAGGCTATTAGTATTGTCAGCTTTTTCAATCTCGCAAAAAACGTTTTTACAAACGTGATGAATCGCACGATTATCAGTCAAAATATCAGTAGATAATTCAACTCATATTGCCCGAAAAATACATATTACGTTTTATGTTGCTTCAAAATAACGACGTACTTGAAAATAACAACTATATAGTAATTTAGAAGTAGTTCTCATGCTAACGAACATGAAGTACGAACCGTTACAGTAAGTTGTTTGTGGTAAGATCAAATTATGTGTTTACCAAAAGTCTCTCATTATTGATCACACTCAGAAATGAGTTTATTTACCAAGTGGAACGTGATTTTTTCATATCAGCAAAAAGTGAAAAACATGCTAAGAAATGAATGCCTTCAAAGACATTTGTTTCTCAGGTATACTGTTGCCAGACCATCTGCAGAAATGTAGGGCATCTAATTTCCGGTACATGAAATGCTCTCCTTGTGCGCAACGCTTCTTGCAATTGGTACGGTATCAGCATTTCTCTTCAGTAACTTTTCCTTTGAATACTGTTGTTTGAAAATAAAGCTTTGTGGTTTGTATCATCTTTAATGACCCATTATCATTTCTGATACTTATAAAGAAAAGGAATATTTTCCTTCTTTTCCTTAAGGAATCACATTGCGTATTATAAGAATTTGTTGATTATGAATGTAGTAATATTATTCATATCTTGCTCAACCTGTATATATCATATATTGCAACTGTATATATATTGCAATTATAGCACCACATGGACATTTCCCAAATAATGGTAAAATTTTACACTTTGCATTCGTAACAAAACTGTGGATTGCTACAAAAGCTGCGGAAACCCTTTTGTCTTGTGTTAAATGGTTTACTAAAATAAAATTAGATTTATATCTGTGTTCATTTGTTTCATATAAAAGAACCCAGTATATCAAAACCATTCAGTTAGAAAAAATAGTAACAATGATCCATGTTCTTTGAAACAATTAAATTTGGTTCATTCATAATCTCATAATTAAGTCCCGGATTTTTAGAGTTGAAATCTTATTCCTGTTCTGTTGTTCTCGAAATATCATAACTATTTACACATTAATTGCCAAGAAGTCAACTCTTAAATTCTATAAAGTCTAAAAATACACCAAGCATAAATTAGGATCTAAAAATTGCCTGTTAAAACATAAAAGAAACGTAACGCATATTACTGAATCTAAAGTAACTGTATTTACGAATGGCGGATTTTTAAACTCTCTAAAACTTTAATACTTGTTCTGGAAATCTGACTAGGATTTCGCAGAATGAATGGGGAATGGGACGAATTGGTGAGGGGTCAGGGAAGGAGGGGAAACCCGAGAAAATTCTCGTTGTTTACCACAAATTTCAACGACCCACAGGAGGATCAAGACAGTTGAAGACAGGGCAGCTAATTACTGGGCAACGGGTGACATTACATCATTGAACTTTGTTTTTTTTATTTATATTATATGGAAAAATAATACAAGTAACAATAAGAAATGGTCGCTTTTTATTGTACCAGTTTTAAAATACACTCAAGTAAGTACAACTGTCGCATGGGCCTTACGGCCGTATATGCTAATACCGTCCTTGTAACAATCAAAATGGCCACACACACACACACACACACACACACACACACACACACACACATACACTCTCTCTCTCTCTCTCTCTCTCTCTCTCTCTCTCTTACATCAAACGTTTTTTCTGTGAGTAATTTTATACACAAATACATAAACATGTATAGAACCCTATTTGGAGCGACTTGTGGAGAATTTAATTCAAGAATCAATGTTCAAAGGGAAATTTGATAATATGGAAAAAATAGCCAATAGATAAATGCACATCTAAACTCACTACATTTATAGTAACTATGAAAAAGTAAAACACAATAGAGTAACCGTTACTTACAGAGAACTATGTGCTTATACCGCACTGTTGACAGAATTATTTGAAAACACTACAAAGCGGTTCACTAGAACGATGATCCAGAGTGTATTGGCCGTGGTCTATCCATGAAAACATCTGACCCGACGTTTCATCCGCGGCTCCGTCGGGCATCATCAGAGGAAGGTTCCTCGCCTACCCAGCCGGCCGTAAAGCCTAAATGTATACACTACAAAGAAGATTGTATAAACTCAGTAGGGCGAATTTATAGCGTGCATATGAAGAAGATCTTCAAAAATGTAAATTTTAAATGAAGTTGCCGGATATCAGGCATTCGAGCTTCTACATAGCTTCAGAAAAATAGCCAATCTTTTCTCGACTGAGAAATGAGCTTAATAATTATTATTAAGCGTGACAGCAACAATTGTTTTTATTCATACTTTATTTCTTACAAAAATGACATCTTGTTTAAATGTAAAATTATACAGCAACAGCGAAAGTCTATTGGTCTCAAAAGAGACTTCTTTACACATAGTTAATTTATATTATGCAATGATAGAAACAGGAATTTGTTGCAGATACATTTTTCTCTTTCTTACTCTACGCGCTGTTAATTCGAGCATGTTACTTAAATTAGGCCCTTGGGTCTCTTAGACGAGGCATGTTATATATACGTACTGTTAATAAAAAAATTTGGGTGGGAGATATTTTTGCCGCCTCCACGTTCTCATTCTCTGCACGACAAGAATTCTAATTCGATTTGCCTTTTTACTGATAGCTCTTTCTAAGTTTAAGTTTGGGCTTAGAAGTAAAACACATAGTGAACCTCGTCTAATGGGTGCTTTTACTGATGTCAATATATCAGTAGTAATCATTCGGAATCTAATACTAAAAAGCGCCAGATAATTCACGTTTAGGAATTGCTCCTGGTGTGTGAGAAGGTCATTGATGCTAACAAGTTCATTTTGCCTACTCTACTTTGGCCACTGTAGTGAAGGATAGGTGCCTTAGATACTGTACCGGATGCAACACAAGAGGCTATATTGAATTTATTGGTGTTTGGTTAGATGGGATTGGTAAATAGGGAGAAGGATATTTCGGTACTTCCGTGTTACTCAAGGGATAGCCGTTTGTGCCTACGCAGCTAATAGCAGCACCTCTGGGAGGAGAGGGCGAGTAAGAGAGCTACCGGTCGGCATCCACGCAAGGCATGGGCATTGAAAAGGTTCCCATCCGATGGAGTCCCACTCCAAGGAGTTTGGGTCCCTTTGAAGAGCCGCTCTCATATCAGGCGCGGAGCGAAAACATCTCCACCGTCACACCTCACACAGAAACATTCCATGCTGGTACTTTTGACCTTGTAGCACCACAGAATGAAATGCGACAGCGGAAAATTCGTGGGATGAAAATACCCAATATTAACCTAAGCTAGCAGATAAAGGTAATAATAATAATAATAATAATAATAATAATAATAATAAAAACAAATAACAAACAAAGTCAAGATATCAGAACGCAAGGGAGTTGATCGAAGGGGCTCCCGAATTCGAATTCCAGGTGTTACCGCCTAAGCCATCAGCTCGCTTTTTAGGTGTTAATGCAGCTTACATGCTGAAAGTGGGTAACTAAAGGCTTTCCACTTTCTCATGGGCAGTCGGTCCTGGTGGTGTAGGGGTAACCATACCTGCCTCCTAAACCCAAAGTCAAGGATTCGATCCTGGCCAGGACCGATAGATTTTTTCTAGTGTAAAAATCCTAATTATGGCTTCCTTCGGAAGGGAAGTTAAAGCCATGGATCCCGTGTCGTACATTTATGGTACGATAAAGAATCTGAACCCTGAAAAAAGAGGCCTCTTGAGCAAAATTTATCGGCTGTTTCAAGTCCTGAATTGAATGGAACGCTGAAAATCTGAGATGTAAATAAACCAATTAAAAAAAAAAAACTCTCAAAGGGTTAATCTTAGACCTAAAACACGATATCTGTTCACCAAACCTTCGTCTCTACAACCAGCTATGACAACATTGACCTTGGGACAACTGCTAGAACATCGTGTAAACTAAAGTGCATATTACATTCTCATAAAATTTTGGATACCTATTATCTTAAAAATACCCAATTACATAAACAAAAGCTCGCATAATTGTCACGTGCGTACTTTTATGAAACACAAACCTTATGTTTTCTGGGAAATCATTTAATGAGATAGTGGTTTCTGCGAATAAGATATTCCTGGAAAGTGATTCGATCAGGGGGAAGCTTTCATATCTACCTCTCCCTCCGCAACCTGAGCGACACGAAGGAGAATGTGGATCTCATCCTTAATGCTTTAGGTACAAAACTGCGAGAGCATCGTGGAAGTCATTGATGCCTAGCATCAATGTTAATTGTATAGGAACTGGGCAATATCAAGCTATAATCTTTTCCACCTGCAAGCTGTAACCAAGAATTTGGAAAGAACAGCTGTTTCAGTGACGAAATTCTTCGCGTTGTCCGGGAAGTGAGGTTCAAAGAGGCTACTAAAACAGAGAGACATTCATATTCAAGAGTGGGCGCTGTTTTTTCCACTAAGGGGGTTTTAAGAATTGGCATAAATGGATTTACTACCGGAAAACCATTCCAAATATTTCATTGCTCCATCTCACATTAGCTCTAAATTATTGGTTTTCAGATATAATAATGTAATAAAGACACTATTGCAACATAATTGTATAATGAATATTTTTCATTAATTTTCTAATAAAATACTCGTGTTACAATTTTCAAGATAAAAATTAAAAATTATAAATTATGAATAAATTAGGCATGAAATTCAAACTTTAGGGTTCTAGGTCATAAAATTCTTGGTTTACTCATTCATTTTCCTGGTCATTACTTGAAAAGTACTATTGATGTAGAGTAATAAAGGATGCAGAAATTTTTCGTTAATATATACATTTTTCAAATGAAAAGTAATAGTTATTGATAATGTAGAACGATAATGGCTAATCAGTGGTTCATGTAATTACGATTTGTCTGGAAAGATTTCAGGATAATGAGAAGCTAACCAGTGAATAGGGAAGTTCCCCTAAAACTTAGGCCTGCAGTGTTTCCATCCTTAAAAAAAAATCTTTTCCCAATATATCATTTTATCTCATGTATCATCAGTGTCCACAGTCTGTGGTGCCTCAGTAGTAAAAACGGGCGTTAAACATCATTAAAAAAAAAGATTATAGAATCTACCAAATAACAAGCACTGTATTTAAGTTTACTTTTTCCAGAAGTTCTTTAAAATAATTACCTACTCACGTCACTAACTTGTGCTTTTGGATGAAGCATATACAAAATGAGCCCCTTTGGCTCTTAGAAACACAGATGTTATGAATACGAAATGCAATATATGTCTTTGAGCGCTAGACAGAAATTACTTTGTTCTCAGATACGCGTTAATATAATGTAACAACATAAAACGGTTCTTACCTGGATGTAAACGGCTAAACTTAGAGTTATAGAACAGTGTCTTCCCTGATATTGTCTCTTCAGCTACTGAACAGTCATTACTATTGTGTGCATGGAGTAAGATATCAACAACAGTGCCGTATTCATCATGCAGTGCAATAATACTTTTTTTCAGAAATATTTAATCATCAGTTTTTGTAATATTCGCAGAATGAATATCATACTGGTTCATTCTGTAGGTTTAATTCTTCTTTTAATTTTTAGTTTAGTCAGGAGAAGTTGAAATACTTTCTTGTCCGACTAATGCAACATTTCATGCATATTTTGAGTGGAGGCGAAACAAATGAATTTTTAACATTCTAGATATTTATTTCTTATTTAAATCGATGTAATATATATAGTAAAGCAACAAAAATTTGTTTTGTAATAGTGAAAACACACTTCTAATTCAGCTTTATCGAAACTTGCTCACTTCTCTCTACTTAATTGAAAATCTGCATGTTAGGAATTTGTATAAACTTCTCTTATTGCCTTTTATGCCTTTAGTATGATTATGGACAACATGTGCTATTGCTTTACCTTGCGCCTTCTTCAGGCAAACGAAATCAAATTTTTAGAGATTTTGCAATTTGGCTCGACATTCTCTCTCCTCATCTGCAGAACTAAAGAGGAATTAATTAAACCGTTAGTGTAAATATATTATAAACCTTTAACGGTGAATGTAAGGAGGTGCAACAAAATGACGTTTATATATATATCAGTAATGTATACTTCCGCGACTAAAAACTAAGTGCTAAAATACACTTAAAAATAGGTTATGTAATACAAAAATCCTTCATGTTTATTTCCAATAGTATAGTATCAGTTGATGTATGCGGCACATTTTGATCAAAACACATGTTAATAAACACGTATATCCACTAAATGTTCCATAATGTATATAAAATAAGTTACATGGAGAAATACTTGATTACTTTACTTTATTTTAGTACTTTAATAGTATTCCCTGCATTGTATGAAGTATAGGTATGGAGTACCTTGAATAATTATCTGAGTAGAAGGTTTTATTATGTTTTGGGAGAAAAAAAAAACATTCCCATATTTTCCTTTAACGAAATTTTAAGAAACAACACATTTTTATTATTATATCTTTGTAAGAAGCAATCCAGCACAGATAAGATTTCTATGTGACTTACATTCTTAACATAGGTCAATGCAATAACTGTATTAAAACTAATTCTCTCTAACAATAAAACATAAAGCGGAATATTCCTCAGTTGGAAATAAATATTCAATATTTGTGCTATTTTTAGAAGTAAACTGCTTTAATTCCGCAAGCAATGCACTGATAGCGCCGATTTTATATATTTATTTATTTATGTTTTACAATGCATACATCTTTCTAGCAAACAAGTGTACCATATGTTATATTTGGCTATAATGGATAATTACAATTCGTTCTATAATTGCTTGTAAAATAACTAAAATAATACGTTTTATAATATGCTATTGGATATTAATCATTCCACAGCTTCTAAATGGAATGAATGAATGAATGTTGTTTAACGCCCGTTTTTGCTACAGAGGCACCACAGGCGATGGACACAGATGATACATGAGATGAAATGATATATTGGGAAAGGATTTTATGGAAGGAATCGTTCCAGGCCTAAGTTTGGGGTACCTCCCCGGCATTTGCCATTTATGAAGACTGAGGAAAACCTGGAAAAAACCTCAGTCAGGAAGGACGGTCCTGGCGGTATTCGAACCCAGACCTCCCGCTCACGAGTCCGAGACTTAACGACCTCGGCCATCCGTGGCGGTTTCTAAATGGAATGGAATAGCCTCTGTACATGACCGTTTTTTCTAGTCCATTCTCCCAATCAAAATCATCTGAAGCATCTATCTGTAAATTTTAATTTTCAGCACCTTATATTCTGACTTTTTTGAAACCAGAGCAGAAATAAGAAGCACAAACGTTTGTGAAGGTAGACTTGACGATGATTATAATGAGGCTATTGTGGTGGTGATAATCATTTGCACAGCTTATAGATACAGCGAAGTATTTCACGTTTGCATAGAGACAGTTAGAGGTTTAAGTTCAAAATTTGTTTAGGATCTATAGTTTTGCGAGAATGTACACATAACAGCGATTTCGCATTGTAAGAAATCTCAGAACTTTCATACTTAACGTTGTGCATAATTTGCCTTGTGAGATAGTCCCAACATGCATAAAATTAAATATAAAAAACAAAGTCCTCTTATTTTTGATCACACTCTTCATTTCTCTACTAATTTTTAATATTGTTTAACCCCCGTTTTTCATTTTTGAGGAATCACAGTGAGCACGGTTCTGGGGGGATTGAAAACGAGTATTGATCATTCGTGTTGCTATGTCCATCTTTGGAATCACACATTGGTAACTTGAAACTTCATTATCATCTCTTCCAAGGTTTTCCAATCATTATATTCCCTCTTGGTTTGTATAGGTTCACTTTCTTAGGTATTCGGCTTCGTCCAGCCTAAAAAGGTGATCTCCAAATTTTCTGGTAGATATTTATGTCGTAAGTGCGAGTTTGAATTTTGTCCATGAGTGTACATCCTTTGACATAGTTCGTGTTCATCAGACTTTTCGGCTTGTATCACTTCTATATAAGAGAGTGGGTACAGTTAATGTTTTTATAAAGTTTTAGCTTGGTTTCTTCGAACGTCACAACATTATAACGCATTTTCTAATTCAGTTATGCTAAGATGCAGGCGGTTTTATGCCTAATAATAGGGACGCCTCAGAAAGGTTCATTCCTTGAATGAGATAAGAGCGATGCTTGGCTGTCAGGATCCAGGGGCGGTGAGGTACAAACGTAAACGGGGTCCCTAACCGTTTCCAGAATGAAACAGGGACATCGGTAGAGTCCCCCTTTAAGGATATGCAGCCCCTCTGAAGGGCCAATTCCATAACACCAAACGCAGAGTCAATAACTTATCAAAGTGTGAGCGATTTTCACGCCGCACAAATCCACCTCATTTGGCACTTTTGATCCTGTAACAGAACCAACGGAATGAAATGATGCGAAATGGAAAAGCGAAAAGTTCTTGGATAGTAAAGATACATTCTAGCATCCGCCTAGGCGACCAGAGGAAATCACAAAGGTCAGGATGGTCTGAAGTATTTCCGCCCGAGTCAGCCCTCTCGATTATTATTATTATTATTATTATTATTATTATTATTATTATTATTATTATTATTATTATTATTATTATTATTATTATTATTATTATTATTATTATTATTATTATTTCAGACCATTGACTCCGGGTTCTTTTGTGATATGGTTTCATTTCTTATCGTTCATTATCTAGAAATACCTTGCAATTGGAGACGTTACACAATGAACAAGCATTCTGTATACATTATAAACAACATACACTTTTTGTTCGTTACTCTTGCATTGGTCTTGAGGTTGGTCCACCTATTATAGTAAGTATTAATAAAAGCACGATAATTGGGAGAAAAATTAATCTATTTTGAAAGAATTTAGAAGGCAATATTAAGTAAAAAAGACTTAATAAATACTTATGAAATAGTCATGGTACAAGTCAATAGATAAAACTCCCTAATAAAGCAATAAGGAAATGAATAGAAATTATGATAAACTATTATGCACATAAAGAAGAGATCAGAAGATGCGTTTTTATGATTTAATTTTGGATCGTTAAATTTTTAATCTTAGTTAAGAAGAGAAGAAGAAAATATTTGGATTTGAGGATTGATAAAACCTGGGGATGTTAAGACTCCCTATTTAGTGACAACATGATCAAGAAGTGCAGCTTGACTTGAAAATAATAAACACAATAGAATACAGTACAATGATTTTGGATATGGCATGATAGGAGAAAATATATTTGCATTAATGGAAGGATATAATCCAATCAGTAATTGCCAGAATTCCTAACTGTCTATTTTGTACTTAAATTCTGTGACATCGCAAAGCTTTTTGAGTATTGCAAAATAGTTTACTAATAGTGACCCACAAGACCTTGAAGTAGCTATATCTATTTATAAAAATGACAGCAACTAATAAAATTTAAACAAATGTAAAAACACCGTAACTTTGTATCGTAGTTGTTTGTTTAAAATCTGATTCTGTATCTTTTATTGCACAAACGGAAACCAGTAAATATTGTCAATCCAAAAATTTTAAGCAACTTAGAAAAAAACCTGATTTGCGTTGAAAACACTGTAGGAAATGTTTATTATTACTGTTCATGATGCAATCAAATCATTTATATTTTATCTCTTTTAAAATATCCCACGATTTCCTTAAAACATAAAAGGTTTTGGGAGGAGCAAGTTTCCTAAGAATTATTATACACTTTTGCATATAAGAGGGGTAACCGTAAAGTTTTAATTATCACCTCTAAAAAATAAAGTTAGGTAATTAATTTGTCTACGAGGTACGTCCAGAAAGTAAGTTCCGTTTGGTAATAAAATTAAATTGTGTACAGATACAGAAAAATTATTTATTGCACAAAATTCTACAACTCTTAAACTACTTTTCCACATAACTGCCGAAATTTTGCAGGCATTTGTCATAGCGTGGCACAAGTTTATGTATACCTTCTTCATAGAAGTTTGCCGCCTGTGTCTTCAACCAGTTGGAAACATTTTCTTTCAGAGATGCCTTTCCAGTCCCAGAACACTGTGCACATAATTTTTCAAGGTGTCAAGATTTGTTTCGACTTAACCTTTGCTGGGGATGAAGTGTGCCTCCATTCCATTGATTTCCGCTTACTTTCAGGGGTGTCGTAAGAAACCCAAGTTTCATTTCCTGTGACTATCTGTGTCAGAAATTCTTCGCCGCCTTCATCATAACGGGTCAAAAACTGAAGTGCACTACCCATCCGTTTGGTGTTGCTCAGTAAGAATCTTTGGTACCCAACGTGAGCAAAGTTTACGAAATTTCAGTTTTTCGGTAACAATTTCATGAATTAGTGATCGTGAGATTTAGGGAAATTCCATAGCGAGAGTACTAATTGTAAACGTGTGGTTTTCCTGGATCTTGTCATCAATCGCGTGAACCAGTTCTTCTGTAACCAAAGATGGACGCCCACTTCGTTCTTCATCGTGCACTTCACTACGTCCTTCATTGAACTGTCGGACCCATCTTCTCACCATTGAATCACTCATCGCATTTTGTCCGTAAACTTCGCAAATTTGCCAATAAATTTAAATTGGTTTCACTTTCCTAGCATTCAGAAAACGAATCACAGATCTGATTTCACAAGCGGCGGGATTTTCAATCAACACCGACATTGTAAACAAGCACAACAAAGCGTACGTGACTGACAGCGATCTCAAAATGGCGCACGTTTCTTCTCCTTGATACAGAGCGTCTACCGCGCATGTGCGAAACTGCGATCGCAGCGCTGCAGTGGAGATAAATTGAAACGGAACTTACTTTCTGGACGTACCTCGTATATGTTTGCATGAACATATTTGCTGTCCTGATACACATTGAAATTTCCGCGCCAATGTACCAAAGCATGCCGCTAGAGGAGCCAAAACAAAATGGCGCAGTCTACTGTTAAGTGCAGCATCGTTCAGTAATAGGTTTTCCGCATTTGAAGGGGAACAACGCTGCAACAATCCATGCTGATTTGGTGGAAGTGTATGGCAACAATGCACCATCATGTGACACAGTAGTAAGATTGCGCAGATGCTTTCAGTGTGGTCAAACAAGTCTGAAGGACGAAGTGCAGACCATCTCTCTGTGAAGAGCCAGGAATCGCAAGGGAAGTGGAGGCCTGGTGTTCGAAGATCAGCGCATTACAAGTTGTAAAGTGAAAATCAGTCGTGGATCAATTTTCAACATCTTGCAGATATTTTGAACATGACAAAGGTTGCTGCCCACTGGGTTCCGCAACTGCTGACAACCTTTCAAAAACCCCGCCGAACCGAGGCAGCAGTGGAAATGTTGCAGCTGTGCGGCCCAACCGAGATGATTTATTTAGCCACCTAATCGCCATGGATAAATGATGGGTGTATCACCATGACCTCCGAAAAAGGTCACGAGCCCAATCAATCGGGCAAGGTGATGCTGAGTGTTTTTGTGACTGCCATAGTGTGGTACTAACAGATTATGCTCGTAAGGGGTAAACCATCACAGAGCATATTACCGAACTCTCCTGACGAGATTACCGGAGGCAGCAAGTTGTACAATGGAGTATTTTTGCTCCACGACAACGCCTCAGGTCATTGCACAGGACACAGTCACACATGTTGTTTCTTTGGGCTATCAAAGTTTGCCTCCCCCCTCCGTATTCTCCTGACATGGTACCCAGTGACTTCTTCCTCTTTCCACGGATGAAGAAACCACTGCATGTCAGGCATTTCCAGAATGACGACAAGGTGATTTTTAAGATAGAGCGTTTTCTGAACAGCCAAAATGCAAACTTCTACAACCAAGGTCTCCGCCAAGTCATCCGTCGTTGGAAAAAATGTGTCGCATTGAAGGGTGGATATGTAGAGAAGGACTACACCATCACCAAGTTTCACGATCGCAGCTTGATTTTTTCGAGGTAATAATTAAAACTTTATGACCACCCCGCGTATTATGAAAATTGGCACATACGAGTATATTGTTATATTGAGGTACTGATGGAGCATTCGCACAGCTTGATGAAAACTCAAAACTCTTAAGGGTAGTACTGAGCTCATATATAATCAACAAAATGCTTGCATTAGTCAATATAATGTAATTTAATCAGGTAAATATAGCACCGTGATTTAAATTTCATGATTATGCTTCTGTTTTAGCTTTCAGTTATTTGTAACTGTGGTTTCCGAGGATGTAATACAGGGCCCAGTAATACTTAAAAAAAAAAAAAAAAAAAAAAAAAAAAAAAAAAAAAAAAAAAAAAAAAAAAAAAACCACTTTGGTATACATTGTAAATTTCGGTTGTTACATTTTTTTCGTCTGCAAAGATAAATATCCATTTATTCATGAGCAAGCAGGCGTTTACAAATTTCCCAAACGCAGCAATTTTATAGCTTTGCAGCAAGCCAGCAATAGGAACACCATTTTTGTCATTTAACTTTTAGGGCGTATTTATTAGTTCACTTAGAGGGAGTACTGATTAGTGTTTTCATACTAATTTACATATTCTGTGATAAGTGAAAGATAAGTTTAGTTTTTTATATATATCCAAGCACTCATGAACGAATAGTAATAATCTATTTGTATCTTGGTCTAGTGTTAAGCAGGTTGCTTCCCGGGAGGTGCCGAGCTCGATTCCTGGTATCTGCTTAGAACTTTTCTAAGTGAGGGAACAGTTTGCAGGATAATTATTGGAAAACTGCCTGATAGAGAGAGGGCGTTGTTTGATCTAGATAACCGCGACCGATGGGGTATCGATGTGCGGATCACATGCCTCCCTTCAATACTGCTCTCTGATGATTTTGCATGATTGAGGTAGAAGATGCATCAGTCGCTGCGGTCGGCCAAGACCTGTGAGGGCTGTCGCGCCAAGAGGAACGAAGGAGTACAGTTACTAAATTATCTGGAGGTAATAGCAATAGCCGATATGATAAAACTGAACATCAAAAGACTGAAACGAATGTAGTGATACGAAAAGAAAAGTTTCTATACGTCTATGCGTCGTAGGTAGTGACTAAAAAAACTGTAAGCAGCTTTAAAAGCTAAGAATGCTCTTTTCAGAACAAAATGGCTAGAGAAAGTAAATATCATTAGGAACATCGCTTTCCCTGGACATTTATTTAATTTCTCAGCTCCATCCACAAGACCATTAGCGATTTAGATTTTAAATTCAATTATTTATTTTATGTATTGATTTAATTAGTAAAGTTAATTATTTTAGTAGTTTAGTTTGAATTTTTGTGTTGTTGCTCTTATTTATTTAATTATTGATTCAGCCAAATAATAGTTTATCAGTAATATTCTCATATTGCTTCATATAAAGATATTCACCACCATGGTTCAGTTGTTTAGAATGTCAAATGGAAGACAATTGTGTTACGAATAGTGCAGCTTCAAGTCTTGCGGAAACTGACTGTTTTACAGCAAAGAGCTTTACTCACATAATGAAAATAATAATAGTAATAATAATAATAATAATAATAATAATAATAATAATAATAATAATAATAATAATAATGTAGAAGGAAACTGCTAATCTCTCGTACATTACTAATGTACTGCTTAGTTTATTACGCAATAATTGTTTCGTTCAATTTGTTACCGGTTTAGAGCCGTGTTACATCTCTCTTGCTTCACATATGCCAGTGAAGTTCGCCTTGAAAAACAATACTCTATTCTGAAGTTGTGCTTTGTCTTAACAAATTATATCGGTCCTGCTGGTGTAGTGGTTACCATACTTGCCCCCTAAACCCAAGATCGCGGATTCAATCCCGACCAGGGTCGATGACTTTTTTCGGCGTAAAAATCCTAAGTAATGGCTTCCTTCGGAAGGGAAGTAAAGCTGTGACATAGATTTTACGGCACGAAAAAGAAACTCAAGTCTGAAAGAAGAGGCCTCTGTGCAAAATTTATCGGTCGTTTCACTCCCTAGACAGAATGGGGCGCTGATGACCTGAGACGTTAAAGAGCGTCCATAAATAAAACAAATCAATCAATCAATCAATCAATACATAATGTGCTGAGATCTATTCATTGTTACAGTAAACTTGTGGAAAATATGTCTTGCCTTCTACCGGTAGTTCGCTCGTCAAAAGGATAACATATTGAAAGATGGAAGGTAAACATCACCATCATCAAACACACTTGTCCTGAAATTCTTGAGAAAATAACACTAATAATGCTGCTATGATGTTGCAAGAAGATCACAGCATCGCGTTAGGTCTGGATATTCTGAAAAAAACTCATGAAATATTAAATATTTGTACTCCAAAGGCTGACGTTTTAGTCTGGGTTGATGTTCAAGGTTCCTTACTTACTGTAAAGATTATTACAATGTTACAGAGGGAAAGTTTGAATTTCATTTTAAAATAAAAATTAAAAAAAATGTATTGGCCACATTTATTTTACCTTTGAAGCAAGCAATGAAAAGCAGTGAAGGGGACAAAGGCATTCAGAATGGCTTATTAAAAATGTTTTTTGAACAATAAGATAAATACCGTGTTAAGTGCGTCGTTGCTAATATGAACTACTTTGAGATGAATAAATATATGAGATAACCCTTATTTTACCGCCTCGAACAACGGATTATTTATAACCACTATCATCGTCTTGAAGATGTGCTGTTGTATCCGCTTTAATGACTAAAATTAATCCATGGTATTCATAACAATTGAATAAACCATGTGAAGTCATAGTTAGGTAGCCTGTAATTCTACAGTCTTTAACTTTATAAAAATGGTTACTAGTACCAAATATAAAGATTCCGTTAGGGAATGTGTTATATAAATGTGACATCTCAAATAGTGCAGTTCAGTGTAGCATTGCTGAATGACCAGTATGGTTTTTATGAAGATAAACATATTAATGATTGGCAAAATGCTGAATTTAAATTTACTTCAACATTATTTTGCAATCAATCTATAAAGTAGTTTTATTCGATGATTAGTTGTCACCCTTCTTCTTGAAAAATAGCAAATATTCTTTACTTCCACTATTCAATGGCATATCTAATACTGTTCTTCAGCATTTAATTTTACATACAACTAATATGTTCATGTAATACGTCCAGAATTTCTAATAGATATCTAAGAAAAACGTAGAGTGACCTCTTTAACTCATCTCAAATTAAGGTAAAAGTCCTAAGAATTTGGATGTGAATAATATTTTATGTCACATTTGTTCTTGTAACTGCAAAATATTGCTGTATTTCCTCAAACTGGGATTAATTATTGCTCTGTAAAGAACTAAAACTTCATGTTTAGCTACAAGGAAAATATTCAATGTAATTTTATATATTAAACAGATTTATAATAGGAATAAATAATACCCTTCTCCCTTAAAAAGAGAAACAAAAACGATATTCTATAGCAAAAATATACATCTTATGAAGTGGAGTCTTGTGGTTGGTTCGCGTTTTATGTTACTAGGCATTCAATTATTTGGCACATTTTTTTAATTATAAAGTAAATTCTGATAAAAACAGAATGTCGTAACCACAATAAATAATCCGTGTCATTGTTCTGCTTTGTGGCCATGTTGAGTTTGGGGGTGACTAATCTGTATTAATGGTAATTCTTGTTGATGTAAAATATTTTGGACCAATTAGGCACAAATTACTAAAGCCCTGTTTATTTTTAGTACTGATATGTAAGCTACTGGTCTTTGAAGCGGTTTGGTTTGTGGTGACAGGATGATCCTAATTATAAAGCGATTTAGTTGCTGATCGCCATATTTTGAAATGGTGATCGATAATTGACTATTGATCGTTTTGGTGTTGTTGCCCACGCTTCTTGACAACAACAACTCAGGGTTTTGTTCCGCTATTTTGTGACTCGTGCTCAAAAGGCTGGAAGAGGATATTGACTGTGAAAATAATTATCCGAAGCGATATAATATATATGACAATTTGTTATGTTGCATTATCTTTCGCGTCCTCTGGTATTCTGCATACGATAGAACATGGCTGCGTTGAGTATAAATTTAGCGGCCGCGACTTCCAACGAGGCGAACTGAATCTGATGATCTATCTGAACTGACTCTCTCTAACTATCTGATCCTCTGAACTGATGATATGAACTGCACTTCTGAACTGCGTTTGCCAACTGATGAACTGATCTATCGGGTTGTTGATCGCAAAAAACTGATTGCGACTCGCCTATAGTACAACTTAAAATTGGGTGCCCCAACGGAGCAAACGCTCCTTATATATTCGATTCAAATTAAATAGTCATTGGCTTCACCAAACCCACGGGGGTCACACAAGTATGTGCAGGTGTTGCGCTTTGCTTTGCCAAGGCATGCCACTTGCTGCTATTTGAAACTTTAAAGCATTTATTTGCATTTACTGTTTAAAGTTAATTGTACAACCGGTTGGCAAATTCATTGCCCTAACGTATTCGAAAGCTTGGGCTATCCTCCTGAAAGTAAGGTCTTTTAAGAAGTGGCATAGAGCTGTTACGATCCTCTTGTATAGTGGTTTAAGGCCTCCTTGAATCTGCTCCGTTTCTGGCTGAGCTACCGTAGACAGTAGCATCAGAGAACTTTCTCTTTTCATGACATGCAATTTAACATATTACAGTTTTACACACGCATACACACACACACACACACACACATATATATATATATATATATACATACATACATACGTTACTAATTTAAATGTACCAAATATGATGATTAGGCTTATAATACACGCACGCGCGCCCACACACACACACACACACTCATATATATAAAGAAAAATAATGTAACTCTATTAACAATGAAACTGCATTAACAATAATTAGAAAAGCAAAAAGGGATAAAACACTAAGAAAAAGCCAATCGCTATACTTGAGTTCTTTATCCTTTATCCTTTTCTACTTTTCTAATTTTATATATATATATATATATATATATATATATATTTTTCAGTGGGGGTGGGCCGTATGAACTCTTTCAACTTTCACCTTAGAATGCAGTGTATTTTACATGCCCTGCAGCTCGAGCACTACTGGAATGACCAATTCCACCTTTGTTAGAATATTTGTCTCAATTTAATTGCTTAACTACATTATTCAGTTCCTCTCCTGCATTATTCTTTGAAATTCCTCAGGCAGGTCTCTCGGCTCTTCTTTCCTTCTTTTCCATTTCCGAACATAGTGCGGCTAAACATTGAGATGAAGCAAATATTAACCCCAACTTTAACGCTTTCATAATGAAATAAGATCCTTGTAATGCCTTATGTAAATCTAAGTAAAACAACAATAAAGGTCATGTAAATAATTTAATAAAATATAAAACACATGTTACTTTCGAAATTAAAACATTCTATGTTGCGTTATACTATTGGAGAATGTTACGCTTAATTTGTGAACGCCATTTGTGACAAGATAGGAAATTTATGCTGAATAAATGATACATATGCCTTAAGTTTTTTACGACACATTATCATCTCTGGTTCCAAAGTCGCAGATCTCTAAATTGAAGAAATTTTCTTTTGACACGCGGCATAGAAAAATTTGAGTTTGATGTAAAAAATAAATAATGTTTTGTTTATGACTTATTATATTACCCATATTAAAACAAAAGGCATAAACATTTTAAAAGTGACCATCTTCCAAAGACTGTTGATGGATATTATAGAAATGAAATTCTGAAACAGTAATTTAGTGACTAGCATTGCGCGTTCGGAAGTGACTGACAAACAGAATAACATAATTGAAAAATGAGGGTAGAAAATTACATAACCATAATTGGTGGAAACTAAAGTTATCAAACAACACAGATTCCTTCTGATGAATTCTAAAATAGCATTCGTTAGCAAAGGTAAGCAGAAGTTTAAGGTAACCAGGAAGGGTAAATGTAGCAAATAATGCAGCAGTGTATATTTTACACTGTATCTCAAAAAAGTTTAAAACTATCAATATGAAACTTTTGAGAAATATTAAGAAAACGTAACTAAAGATACTCTGTAAAATTTAATTCTGTAATGCACGTAAAAAGATTTTTAAACATTTTTAAAGCAAAATAAAATCTTGTAAAAATACTGAAAACACTGTGACGTAATCCGGTATATTTCTGATAAATCATTGATGGAATTGGAATGTTTTTTTTTACTGAAATTATAGACAACATGCTATCCTGGGAGCTAGAATAATATATCTATACTATTTGCTTGAAGAGAAACTAGTTTTCAAATTTTGAAAAAAACAGTTTTTATTTTTTTATTGGTATTGATTTTTATTAACTTATAGTGCTATTTAAATACTTCTAGTTGTCACACTTCACATTTGCTACATTATGTGTGTGCAAATTTCAACAATGATGAGAAAAATGCACGTTTATGACAAAATTTTAAGTTATTGGGAAATAAGATTTATTTTGTTTAAAAACTTTTTATGTTTAGTACAAAATTAAAAGTTACAGAGCATCTTTAGTGAAGTATTCTTAATATCTCATAAAATTTCATATTGATAGCCTTATACATTTCTAAGATTCAGTGAAAAATGTACAGTGCTGCATTATTTGCTATATTTATACTTCTTGGTTACCTTAAAAATTCTTATTTGTCTTATACCAAGAGTTTTGCTTGCCTATACCTGCAGCTAAGCGTATGCGTCAGTCACCTCTCATAATAAAAGACATATCCCGGGTGGTAGGCTACGTTTGCGTAGTTAGTTTCAGTTCCTCTTTGTTGTTACGAGATCTGTATAAATAAAGTCTTTGTGTTAGCAAAGTAAAGCTTAATATTGTGTATTGTAAAGAACGGTTACCAGTAAAACACAGGAAAAATTAAGAGACACTAGAAATTAGTTTTTGGGCAAAATTCGTTAAAAAATGGAACATCTTTTTTTTTTGTCAACATTTGCATGTCTCCCCTCCCTTCAGCGATTTACAACCATTTAAAGAGTTCCGCGTTTTTTTTTAAATCACTTTGTTTCTCAGCAATTTTTTTTATAAAACAGTGTTTTTTTTCAAAACTTCATTTTCACGCATTCAAAATGTCCCACGTGTAACATTTTTGTTTAAATTCAATTAAAAATTTCGCAAATTTACAGAAGTATCCCCTTTAATATTCTGTAGGACAAAATGCACGCTACCACCAATAATAACTTCAAAAAATATATTTTCTATGGAAAAATATTAATTTTAAATATTGAACTTTCTTATAGATTAAAAAATGATCACAGTTCACTCCTCAAATTAGTTAAAACATCTTTCTATTCAATTTTCATATGTGCTTCAAAGCTCCAAAGGCAAAAATGTCAACAAATTTTCTCAACTCGTGAGCCCCGTGGGACATTCTCATTATGCGACATATTTAGATGATAACATTTATGCAATAATTATTAACTCACAAACTATTTATACACTTTTAAGACATTTAGTATACATATTAACTTAACAGCAATGCATTCACAGTAAAAGTTTCAGAAAAATCCAAACAAAAATGGAACTTTGAAAAGTCACTCCCAGTGTCTCTTACGTACATTAAACAACTTCCTTACGGCAGAGAAACTTAGATAAAATATTAGCAAAACAGCAGAACAGAGCTGTTGTAAATAAATTCAAATTTCAAGAAAGATGCCAAAAATGTTAGACTGCAAACGAACACTTCAAAAAACTTCTGTAATTTCATAACGAGTTATGAAATAAAATTAATAAGTGTGCGTGGTAATATTCACTGAAACAGTGCCAGGGGAATATGCCCATGGAAGGAACAAAAGTTTGAATCTTGAATTCATGCGACTTGCATTCAGCTGTAGACTTGTATAAATTTCCTTTTCATTAAAACAATTCAGAAATGTTTATTAAATGAAACATTCCAGAACAATCTTAGGATATCCCGAACTACAAATAAAAAGGCTCTAACAATTGGCAAGATATTGTTATAAAATATATTTGGTTCAACAAAGTGCACTGCTATGTGGAGGCATGTGCAGGAAGCAAGAAGACGTTGCAGCGAAAGAATGCCGAACCGGGATCTGCGTCGCACACAAAAATCCCATCGCTCTGTTCTCAGATTACAAAAGGACGGGGAGCGTTTGTTCAGCAAATCGTCAGTAAACAAGACTAACCATAGACGTTCATGAACATGAGTATTTACAGAGACTTCGCGACAATCCTCACCTAAGCCTCTTAAGCAATCACAAAAGACTTAAGTATTTCCAAGTTAGCCATTCATTATGAATATAAAGCGCAATGTTGGCACCCTTATCGGACAAGAACTCCATGAGAATGATTACGAAAGATGACTTCGTTAGTACGTGGAAACGGTGGATATTCTGATACAGGCATGTCCAACTTTAAACGCATGGGATCTACTTTCTGACAATTATGCACTACATACTTCATCATCATTCCTCAGTTGAAAGAGAGAAATAACACATATAAAGCTAGGTGCAATCCCAGCCAAAATTAAATATTTTTTCGGGGGTAAAAATCCTAAGTATGACTTCTTTCGGAAGGGAGGTAAAGCCGCGAGTCTCGTGTCATGCATTTACGGCATGTGCAAGTAAAAGAACCTCAAGCCTGAAAGAAGATGCTTCTGAACAAAATTTGTCGGTAGTTTCACGCCTTGAATTCAATGGCACGCTGATGACCTGATGTTAAAGAGCGTCTGTATATATATTTAAAAAAAAAGACCACATTAACAAAAAAGCTAATAAAGCATAATTTTGCGACAGAAGATAAAATTTTTAATAAAATGAGCATGCAGTGAATATGGTGTGCCATGTACATTGCTGTGATATCAACAGTTTGAAGTCAGATGACTGCTGAGTAAAGGCCAGTTTTTTCAAGGAATCTGAACATGACCATTCGTCATGTTGGAACATTGTTTACTCTTTGTCATTTTAAATAAGTGAACGGAAACACGAGTGTAGCATTTCACTGTATCTTCTCAAGTAGGGAAATGTTTCTCGAGAAACTAACTTCCAAAATATATCTTGTTCTGCGCTATCTTTCAGTGTCTCGTTTTCTAAATAATATTTTCATCGCGTAAAATTTATTGATAGGGGCAGCAATTTATTTTATATTTAAGTATGACTTAAAGGAATATGACATGTTTACAACGGTTTCAATATTTTGGAAATCCTAAAAGCGTTTTTTGCGCTGTTTAAATAAGAGAACCTATTTAGAATACTTCTTGGTGACTGAAAATTAAATTCATAGCACTCATCGAGATGATCTTTTATATTATAAAAATTAGTAAATACATTATATTATTTTTCAGGTCAGTCATCATAAACTGCAAGTTATTTTCGTAACTTCCAGCAATGCAATCATTTCTACCTTGTAGTTGTATGTTCATTTCACTAAGTTTGCCAGTGAAATTCACGAGAAAAGTCAGGTCACATAACCATTTCTTATTTTCTAATTGCTCCTACTCGTATTCCTCTATTAAAAAGGAAGTTATTTCAATTAATAAAGTTCGAAATCTTTATAAAAATTAGTTCCTGCTAAGCAATCGGAATAAAATAAAATAAGTTAACTGGAATAAGAGTAGAGTTTACAATTTTACATGCAATGTCTATGATACACTTTTATATTCAGTTTGTTGCTTGCCAAAAATTGCTGATGAGTTACACAGTGGTAAGCAAGGAAAATGGTATGGTCTATCAGTAGTGTAGCATCAATATTCTGTAATGGCAAGTTAAGCTTTCTGGCTAAACAACAAAATAGAAATCAATCAAACATTTCCTTACCTATTGTTCTGCGTTCAATGAAATTTTATTCAAAGTTCTTTGATGCTGGGCATCTATAAAAACCTTTTGGATTAAAACTAATAATTGAGTCGTGTCTCCGACGTCTATCGATTCCTAAAATGAAATGAGAAAGAGACACAGTTGAGTACATATTTCAAAAGACATTAACTTATATTTTATTCATATTTTCAGTTTTATATTCAACTATCTATTAATTTCATTTATATTTTGAAATTTTTTAAAAATATTTTCAGCAGTTCAAGAAAACCCTGTTTAACGAACTACCTTTACAATGAATGACTGAAATTTTAACTATTAAATTTCTCATTTTTAAGAAAGAAACTGTCGCATTGTTGGAATGAGAACTAGGTTTTGCTAGCATGTATTGTTGAGTTGGTAATTTCGATTTATGGACCTTGAGCTTACGAATTTCACTTCTGGATGGAAAATCAACATCACATTTACTACATAAAGAGCACTATAGTGGCCTTTTTGGCTGGGATACTGAAGGGGCATATTAAAACATAAACAGTTGTTCTTTACCGTAAGAAAGAGAAGCTCAACTTCCCATTTATCGTGAAAATTATAAATTGTGATATTCTTTCTTGCACTCATGTTAACTCCACTGAAACAATTAGAAAAATTAATAGAATAATTAACTTAATGCTTACGCATTGTAGCACACTAAAACAATAGGCACAAATAAAGGAAACAAAGCCACATTAAAGAAATTAGTTTGTTCTTTATGCTGCACAAGATAACAGGCATAAAACAGCAAAATATGACACACATAACCTCATACTTATCGCGTTAGTAGAGAAGAAGTTTCAAGAAAATGTTGATGTTTTTCTCTTGTTCCATTTAAGAGAAAATACACAGTGATCAAAAATTACGATCTCTCCTAGCTTCTGGCAGGCATACGCGATCGACTCGTTGGACATGCTTGTTCTAAGAGAACATTTTGACTCATTTTGTGTGTACTATGGAATTCCGAGTCTTTCTTTTCCAACAATAACACGGTCTATATACCATATGTATAATTGATGCGATTAAAAAGCTCAAGTTCGCTGTCAATGTTTGATTTGCCATTCTTGATAATGACAACCTTAAGGTGTATTATTATGCGCCGGCTCAGGGCAGGGTGTTTTTACGCTTCCTTTGGAACTAAATAACCACTGTTCTCTAGCACTGACCATCCTATTAAATATTTAATCATACCTGTCTAGAGAATTGGGTAAGTCGCAAAGCAGCTGTTCTCTGTTTTCATTCAATTCGGTTCATTTCTGCGAGATAGCCTTGAGTATATATGCGAAACCACAAGACCCTGAGACCTGCGACAAAGAATAAGAGCCGTCAATCGGTGTTTGGCACCAAACGTCGCATTCACGCATACACAGAAACAGGTCTTCATGAGAATCTGCGGAAGCTGAGACGAGCAAAGATAGTGGTATCATCCCTTTCCCGGTAAAGCCTAAGTCAAGTGTACTGTGCTGTCGGTGCTTAAAGAAAATAGAACACGGTTTTGTTAATATCGGTAGCTTGTTCAATGTATACTTAATTTTACAGGGGGCTCGATAATTTTCCTCTTTCGTCTATAAAAATATTTTATTCGTATGGGTATTTCAGATTGTAATATAGTAGCACGAATTTAATTTGTATAAGTTTAGTATACAATAGGAAATACATAACAAAATTGGCCAGGTATATTGCAAACAAATCATTAGTATAATTCTTACTAATCCTACATTATGTGAACCTACATTAATGTTAATGCAATACCCAATCCCCTGCACTGTCGATGTAGAACAGTACTATCTCTGATTCTGCCTGCGGTATACAGACAATGTAACTGAGTTGTGGAGAACTGCAATTGTGATGATGGTTTAAAATAGTTTGCCGCTGTCCTCTCTCTACAAGCATACTGTCACAAAAATGAAGCTGCATCAATGTAGTCGGCACGAGGACATTGACGTAAATTGCAGCAGAACCTTGCGGGTATTACTAGTCCGTAAATATCGTAACATATAAGCCAACCACTTAAATATAACATAAAAGTAATAAATGCGATATAACTTTCGTTTTGAAAAGTAGAAATTACAAATTCTATAAATTCAACTGAAAATGTGAACATATGTTTATAAATTATTCAATATTGAAGTAATTAATCTTCGATTTGTCAATATTATTTAGTAAATATTTCTAGAGAAAAGGAATAAACAAAATTTATTCGTAAAGATGTAGTAAAGAAGGAATACGTACGTTACTTGAAATAATTTTAGCTATAAGAAAGAAAGCACAAAAATTCAGATTATTGAAGCATCTCATTAGAATGAGTGAGAAATCTAAACACGCAGAGATATTTTGTAGTATAGGCGAGACTTAAAGCTCAAGCGGAACAACAGCTTCAACAGCACGCCGAAACGATAGAAAAGGTTGATTGTATGTACGTATTTGACAACCTATATGTTTCGCTTCAAGGTGATTGTGTGGTAAACTATCAGGGACACGCACGGCGAGTTATGAAATAAAACAAAACACGCGGTTTTATACCATGCAACGATTTATATTCATCTGATAAATCTATACCTCATTATATATCATATATAGCACACACATGTATATTATAAAACTTCCAGAACGTTTTGCAACGGTGTTTAACGCCATAACTTTCATATACTTAATTGCCAGGTTATACTTTTCCATCTCAAACATGTAATTCAAACGAAGCCGGGATACAAGTGTAACAGTAAACCCCAGGAGAGAAAGCAACAGAAGAGGCAATGGCAAAATCGGGCCAGATCTATACGTTGTAATTTCGTGTGCTATCTGTAGGATTTACAAGGGTATTTCAATATACATTATTTTTTTTAAAAAATTCAAGTAAACATTTATTTTTAGATCGGCCACTACTCGCTTTAACGCGCTCAGCATATTTTATGACAATGCCTGTAGGTCGCATGTATACATGATAACATGCAATCCCGCTATATTCTTTTTATGCCTTTGGCCGCTTCCTCTGTAGTATTTATTATTGCCACAAAAATAACGGCAAAACTTGTACAAAATATATAAATACAATATAATCAACTCGTAAATGGAAATCGCTAAATAATGTTTCAAGGTAAATATAAAGGACATATAATTATGCATTTCTAGAAACAATTATAATTCTAGTTTTTTAATTTGTGGCCAATGAAGACTTTTTTGAAAATAAAATAATTTGATTTCTAAAATAGAAGGGATGTTAAGTACTTATAAAATTTATGACAGTCTTTTGCTGCTGTATCTGGAAATAAGTGACAATGAACAATAAATAGTCTCTATTCAGTTGGGAATAAAAATGCTCGAAACTGGTATATACTTGTGCCGTGCAGTAGACTTTAATGCTAATGAGATGTGACATTCGGTAATGGTAAAATATGATACCTAGTATTTGGGTCCTTTTCACAGCACACTCATACACGCGCGCGCCAGCTTAGCACATGTATATAAAACCGTATACATAGGCAAAAACCTATTAATTCGTTCCGCAAGGTAGGCTTTATTAATGTTTGAAATAAGTGCTTGTATTATGTCACTCGTTCTATATACATTCGTATTATTTCACACAAACTCATTTTATACGGTATAATGTCATAAATATTTTAGCTTTGCTTTTTTAACCCGTAGCATGCCGAAAAGAATTGAAAGAGTAATCATTTGGTGCATATTTTTTATTGCCTTTGATCAATGCAGAGACAAGCAGGAAAAAAGTTACTAGCAGATGCATTTGAGCAGAGCAGGATATAGTCTGCAAGTATAGGATAACTGACCCTATCTCATGCAAATGATACTGGTCAGATACTTCCGTGACATATTATATTCCGAGAGTCAGGGCTTCTTGGGCATATTCGCTGTATTGTTCTGTAACATGTGCCTTTGGTGCTTTTAGTGCCAATCCAATCATTGGTTCAACGTTGGTAATCCTGCTTTTGAATCACTGGAACAAAATCATCATACCGTAGGAGAATGGCTTAGAGTTGTCTTTCGGTAATATTCCAGTTGTAAGTGGGTCTACGTATAATTATAACGGAGCAATAGGACTATAGTAAATCGAAAACATAGCTCATAGAAAACATCAACATAATAACCATGGATATAAAGATTTTAAAATGAGCAATATATATAAATTTCAGTTGCATTTGATAACCATGGGTATAAAACTTTTAAAATGAGTAATATATATATAATTGTAAGAACTCACAATGTATGAATAGAGAATTATCACAGCTTCGATGAAAAAAATATTAATAGTTGTAAAGTGTAGATATTATAGTTTTTTTAATAGTGTTTAACGCCCGTTTCTACTACTGAGCCAACACAGTCAGTAGATATTATAGCTGCAAAGCATAATCCCATAAAAAGGAGACTAAATAGTATCTCATTTCGTTAAAATAGATTTGAAAATTGTCCAAAAACATATATCCCTAGTTTACCACCGGTCGGACACGGAGCACATATTTTGTAAATGATAAGAAACAAAATATATTAACATTCAAGATCTTCTTATTGTGATGCCCTTCCAGTCAAGCTCCTTTGGTTTCTTGATCTATCATAGCTATAACCCACTGGTCTATATATGCAACTGCGATCGTATCAACACCTAACAGTTTTACATTCGTCTACTTCTAAAATATTATTTATACCTACAATTTTTGAGTAGTTGACCTGCCGGCTATCAAATAAATCATGCAGAATTCTCTAAACACGCAAAACAAACTTGCTATCGATGTAATGCTAGCTTCCATAATTAGCCTTGGGACGGTAATGGTTACAGGGACGACAGCTGGCCCAGTTATAGGTGGCCCCACGTTGGGCGCCAAAATTTGAGACTGTTGACGTTTGTAACTACCGGCTTCAATGGTTCCTCATCGTGGACGTCTAGATATTGCTCACATTCCAGGTGAAGCAGTGTGACTTCAGGATGTTTCCGTTAGTTTTGTTGACCTACAGTCAACAGGGCTTAGGAAGAGGGTCGGGCGTCGTGATTCATTAGACGTTTCAATGATGCTTTTAAAGCTAGTTTATTATACGTACTTTCTGCTGTACCACAGTGCCTTGTCATGTATGGGGTCGAAACACACAATAAACTGTCTAAGACGCCATTTAAATTGAGAATCTAAAATGTATTAAGCTTGATGACAAATAAGACTGAGACCTGAATAACTAGCGTAATTGAAAAGCGCGTGAGAACTAACAATAAGACTTCAATGACGCGAATGCCCTTTGGAGATCTGATACTTGAGTGACTCAGCTGCCAGTTGACTGCGCATGCCAAAAAGAATTGCTCGGTGCCCAAACTTGCATTTATATTTTGGATTCAAACTGTGAACTTTCGGATGTCCAAGACGAGCGAAATTCGTGTTTGCGTCGCTTCTCTATTTCTAAATTTGAACCCTGTCTTTATATTGGCTATTTTCAAATCGCCAGTATACTTCTGATTTGCCAGCTCGGGCGAACTTTAAATCTTTGCCTCCGATACGAGGCTTTTAAATCTTAACTGTTCCTCAGCTGTCCGGGGTCAATTGCCTTTTTTGCGCATTTAACTTCTGTTTACGTCACTGTGAGCAAATACACATTCTCTATTCTTTAAAAAAATTCCCTCGAATACTAAAGGCACGCTTACCCTGATCTTTAACAAAATGGCTCCCCTAGCCGACTATTGTGTGTTAAGTCTTTCTCAGCACTATGGCAGAAAAACACTGTATTTCCTGTTTGCTACAGAGACGAACAGCTATTTGACAAAAATACAAAATAAAAATATATGTACATTATTAAACATGATTAAATATTGTAGTAATTAAAGGAAAAGAGGGAACATATATAAATTGCATTAAGATAAATCAATAAGAACATGCTATTTCAATGCATTACAAAATCAAATTAATACACAAAGTGGTACTTCCAAGTAGTTTCATCTTACGAGAAACAAATGCCTGCTTTTCCAACTCTCTTCTCAATTCGTACAGGCCAGCTCTGTGATGGACCCGATATCTGGCCTAAGGCTGATCGAACTCGTTGCTCCCCCATTCCATAAATTGGACAAATCAATTGGCGTGGATTTACACCAATATACAGGCGTTAATGCATAACGCAGTGAACTTCCCTTGGTGAATTAACATTCATGGTTATGACGTAGTTGCACGCAATTTGAGTTAGTTTCTTGAAATGGAAATAGTGCGCCATTTTTATTTGTGGCTAAACTTAGATTTCCTACCAACACTTTCTCACATACTTGATTTATTTTCCTAATCATAATCCCTGGAGCCTAATATAACAATACCTAGTCCCTGCATTCATATCAACATAACAAATGAATTTATTCGAGTGTTGGTAACCCGTAACAGTACGTACAAGTGCTACACAAGATGTTTCTAACAAAGGAAAGTATGAACAGACTTTATTTATTTCTTATAGCGCCTCTGTCTTAACTTATAATAACTATTTTATCTTATTAACTCTTTATTAAACTACAGAGAAGCGATTTGACTTTAGAGATATACGGTGTGTTGCCTAGTTGGATTCGTGCGCTGTCGTCAAAGTACATTCCCTTAGGATAGACTTAAGGTACTGCCACCGAATAAAGTATCTGGGGAAGGCGTTGTAACTCTTTTCAACTTCTGTATATCTCTGAGGGGCGTGACAGTAGTATACATACAAGTAAGAAAGAATCGGTCTTCTTTCCACCTCACACATTTCAGTATTTAGGAAAAAGGGTCATGGAATATCGGTGATGGAATATCGCTAACATTTTCCTCTCTTGAATTAATTAGGTTTATTCATACTGCAAAGAGCACAAATTGACTGATTGTAGTATATCAGAGGTTGTTTTTTACAGTCAAAAATGGCCTAATGCTGGGTAACCTTAGGTGTTGACAGTTTCTTGGTTCATTTGAGTTATGAATATTCATTACCTACATCGCATAGTGCTTTTGGTAAAGCCTTGGAATTAAAATAACTAAAGCAAATTTGATGTTATTCTTAATTCAAAAAAAAAAAAAAAAACAGCCCTTCTTCCCCTATAATTTTCTTACGATCAACTTTACTTTATATTATTCACATTTAAATGAAGATCAAATGAACTTGAGGGTGTAACACCCTTTATTATATACTTGTATGTTTGCATAATGCTCTGAACTATAAAATACAAACTTGTGTATAAAACATTATAATTGATTAGCGTTTGCATTTAAGAAATTATAGAGGTAATTAAGTTGCTGTTGTATACAGATGCAGATTTTATAAATAAATACAAAAATGTTACTAATGAGTTAAAGAATTACTTGGATGTATATTTAATGAGTAAATATACTAGTATATTACACTTTTCATTATTTGCCAGTATTTTGCAGTTTTGTTTCTTTGAGACAAAACCACGTGTTCATCTGTGCTGATGAGACGGTGGCAGTTTTCTGTAGAATAGTACGCCGTTGGATATTGGTGCATTATACCAGCAGAGGCGGGATTTTAAATAAGCAACAGGTTTACAAGGACAGGTATTTCTAGAAATTGTACCATGATTATCATGTCATACATAATGAGATAACAAGAGATCACATTGCATATTTAGTGGGGCCGCTCAGTTTCTGTCATCGCTGATGCAGTAGGCAAATCCTAATCAGAGATTCGCCGATACCAAGAAGAGGGAGAAGAAAGACTGAAGTCCAAGTTAGGTCCTCCCATGAAGATAAACAGGAAGCAGAACATTTTTTTAGTCAAATAGTTTTTCTCCTAGGATCTACAATTAGCCGCAACTTAAACCTCCCAGTAACCAATCCCAAGATGCAAACGTACCTTCATGCTGCTGGAGTTTACACCGTCGACTTGCACCAATACGCGTGTATTATTTTTGCTCTTGAATATCTACCCTGGAATAGTTCTGAGAGAATGTAATGGTCATCTGAACAAGACGGACAGATGGTTCTGGCACCCTAACAATATCCGCTACGCTCCTGAGCACATTATTGCTACGACCTGAAGTGATGGCCTTCCAGGGTTGAGTAGGCGCGTCGGGTGTCGGGGAGTTAATATAAGTTTCCTCCAGGATGAGCTTCGAGGAATATATCGGAATTCTGGAAAACTGCATGCTCCCAAGAGGTGTGCAATTTATTCTAATCAGGAAATGCTTATCTACTTCCTTCAGGATAACAGGATTACCATCTGGTAGACTAACGGATATTAACGGAAGAATAGCTGAAATTTCACCCCTTGACCAGTAAAATACCCTTTTGTGTATTACATTTGGCGGTGTACAAGGCGTGCATTGATTTGCAAGAGCAAAATGGGTACTTGATACCAGCATAGGTAAATATCTCAACTGGTTCCAAAATTGTGATCAAGCGGCTGTGCTCGCAGACACGGACTTTGTGTATATTATGTGACTGCAAGTCACTTCGCAATCTCGTAAGACTTACTGCAGACTCCTAATGCCCCATTGTATAAAGTTAGATGCAGTTAACTGTTTGCCAAATTATTTTTTGTTTACTTCAAAACAGTATATCCTTTCAAAATTATAATTCCAGAGTTTAATACCCAAAACATTAATCAATCATATTTTAAAGAATTAAATAGGCAAAGGCATAACGGTACCACTCCCTGTTTCTTGTATAATTCTATAGGTAAATCTTTGCCGGCACATGAAGGTATAAGTATAAAGCTTATAATTGTCCGGGCTGGCCCATGAGCTTCCCTCTCTAACGGAGGACGCGCATGCTACCGCTGCATTTTTTTGAAACCCATTACACATACTTTATTATTCATAACACATATTCTACATATTTTAAGGGACACTGGGAGTGAATTTTGGGCCAAAATCTGGCAATTTTTTTTTCTGCAAATGATTCCTTGAACCTTTGGGTGACCATAGTGTCAACATTTGCATGTTCCCCCTACCTTTGGGCTCAACAGCAATTTAAAGAGCTCCACGAGTTCTTTTAAGTCACACTTTTTCTCAGCGTATATTTTTATAAAACAACATTTTCTCAAAATTTTATTTTCACACATTCAAAATGTCCCATGCATCACAGTTTTTGTTTAAAATCAATAGAAATTTACTAGAATATGCATCAGAATCTACTGTAACATTCTATAGGATAAAATATGCTAATACCTATATTAATTTAAAAATTATATGAAAAAATATTAATTTATAATATTAAATAGTCATATAGATTTAAAAATTAGCACCTTTTACTCATAAAAATTATATAAAATATCTTTCTAAACAATTTTTGTATCGAGTTCAAAGCTCCAATTGGAAAAATTCCAAAAAATTTTCTCAACTCATGTAGAGCGTGGGACATTTTGATTATGCGACATATTTATACGATAAAATTAATGAAACAATTTTTAACTCGCAAAGTATATATACAATTTTAATGAAATTTGGCATACATATTAACTTAATAGCTATATAATCACAGTAAAATTTTCAGAAAAAAAAGCATACAAAATTGTGGAAATTTGAAAATTCACTCCCAGTGTCCTTTAATATTAAAACTGGTAAACAGAATTATGCTATTGAATAAATTAGTAAAAATTGTTATTTTACATTTCAAATAGTTAAAATATTTATACACTTTAACCCTACAGCTATACTAAGACAGTAATTAAAAATATGTTTTAATGCATTGTATACAAGAATGCTTTCTGTAAAACTCCAAATTTGATTACTCTACTTACAAAAGTTTCTAAGAAAATGCACCTCAAAAAATGAAGGGAAAAAACCTAAATTGCTGAAAACTTGAGTTAAGGAATTTACCTCCATTTCTATTGGTGATGGGATTACTAATGTTGGCCATATTCATAATTTTCATCTTCTTCTACCAGTTTCATTACCCTTATTTTGAGGTGTTTTTCTTGACTTGGTTCCTGTTGGAGTTTTATGACCAGCACCAACGGAAATGAAGGTAACTGAAGGTTTCTGCAACTTAAACTTCTTCATCTTTTGAATTGCTTCTTCTCAGAAGCGATTTTAGGTAAAGCAGAGAAATTTGCAATTTTTATAGAAAATATCCTTCTGCCCAATCCTATGGTTCAGATTTTATCTACCATATTAGAGTAGCTGTAGAATCAAGGAATATATATATATATATATATATATATATATATATATATTTATTTATTTATTTTATGGCCATTTTAAGGATAAACATTTTTAATGCATTGTATACAAGAATGCTTTCTGTAAAACTCCAAATTTGATTACTCTACTTACAAAAGTTTCTAAGAAAATGCACCTCAAAAAATGAAGGGAAAAAACCTAAATTGCTGAAAACTTGAGTTAAGGAATTTACCTCCATTTCTATTGGTGATGGGATTACTAATGTTGGCCATATTCATAATTTTCATCTTCTTCTACCAGTTTCATTACCCTTATTTTGAGGTGTTTTTCTTGACTTGGTTCCTGTTGGAGTTTTATGACCAGCACCAACGGAAATGAAGGTAACTGAAGGTTTCTGCAACTTAAACTTCTTCATCTTTTGAATTGCTTCTTCTCAGAAGCGATTTTAGGTAAAGCAGAGAAATTTGCAATTTTTATAGAAAATATCCTTCTGCCCAATCCTATGGTTCAGATTTTATCTACCATATTAGAGTAGCTGTAGAATCAAGGAATATATATATATATATATATATATATATATATATATATATATATATTTATTTATTTTATGGCCATTTTAAGGATAAACATTTTTAAAAAACTGCTTTTCTTTGAAATGAATATCAATTCTACCAATTTTAACTTGTAAATTTGTGTGGAAGTTCAATCAAATATGTTCAACGCCTTTCAAGTAAATGCACCTTTATTAAATGTATAAAAGTATAATTAATGATACCTTTAGATTTGTGCAATAATATATTCTACAAAATTAAAATGATAAACAAAATATTTGTAATTAAAATGCAACATTTCAACTTTCTATGTTTGAAAAAGTGAAAGGTATAAAAAAATTAACTGCAGTATTATTTTGCTTACATACGTCTACCCTTAAAAATATCCAGAAGGAAAATGTATGAAGCACAAATTTGCAAGATTGCAGTGGACGCAAAGGCAGCAACAATTGGGCAATTGGTGATTGGAGTCGTTTTGTTTGGTTAGTTGTGTAAGGTGGCGTGTAGCCAAATACATATTTATTTTGTTTAACCCGGAAGCGATTTTGCTGTGTTCTGGGAGATGTTTCAATTATCCAGTATTGGTACTTTGGTTGAGGTGACAATGCATTAAAACTATGTAGAAAGGCAAAACTCAGCTGCTGGACATATTCCCAAGAAGAACATAACATGCTCATTTCAGGTTACCAGGACAATCATTTGCTCTTTCATAGGTCTCATATTACGTACTATTGTTAAAATTAATGTTCTGAAACTTTCACAAGCTTCAACTGGTCTGAAAATTCCCCAGAGATATACACAAATGACACACAAAACAATGTGTAAAATGCCGTGATGCCATTCGCGAACTCTTGACTAAATTGCTGGAGTTCATAATGATGTTTGTAGGCCACAGTGTTAGAGAATTCGTTGATAGATAAGTGCCCTTAAGTCAGAGGCGCTTAATTTATATATTCAATGCATTACACACAATGATAGCCTGGGATAAGTGTTGCATTGTTGTGATACGGTTGGTGTTGACGTATTTTGTAGTAATTTACGTCTGATAAAGATGCTTATTTTTATATAACTGGTTACGATTATTTATTTTATTTGTTAATTATACTTTAATTAATTAATATATCTTATTGTATATTATAATAATTCTATTAAATCAACTTATAGAACTAGCAGAAAGTATTGGAAAATAAACCAAACCATTGACTAATTGACATTTTATGAGAAATTTACTTATCTACTCTCTGATTATATATACTTTTCATAGACTCACTGTACATATAAATCATTTGCAGTTTTCCTACATATTATTTGTAGAGATATTTCCTATAGTTTCCGCTATTTATTACTCTCCTCTCTAATTATTGTTAATCTTTGAGAAGTCGATAGACACGGTTTTACTAATGCTTTGGGTAAGTGATAAAGTCTTGACCAGTATTAAGATCTTAAGATATACAAACTCCTCTGCAAGCCAAACTTGGCAAATCTTGCTTTTCTAAGCTTGATTATATGTAGCATGAAGTTTTCACCATTTTCCTAGACAAACTTCGGAACCGTTTATGACATACAATGGATATTTTAAATTACCATGGAAGGTACTTAATGACATCCCTAATTGCGTTTATATTTTGTTTTCCTTCAATCAATCTAGATGATTTTAGGAAGAACTTTCGCGACCATTTATCTTCATGTAATGTTAATAACATAATCTGATACAGCTGCAAGACAAAATAGAGAATTGTGAAATATTTATTTTTACTGTGATTAATACCATAAAAGTCTCATGCATGTCAAAAATTTTTGTTTCACAGCTTGCTGAATATGAAAAGGTGCTAATTTTAACAAAATATTTAAGTCAATGTTACTTTAACTGATAACAGCTACTCCAGTTTAAAGTTCACTTAATATAGTTTGATAGGCCATTCATCAAACCCAGTCTGCAGATAGATCTCTAATTCACACAGTATTGAATCCTCGAGGAGAAAAAATTCCAGAAATTATTCCAGGAATAATTTCTACACAATGTACAGGACTCTGGGTTTACCAATATAACTTTCTTTTACAGAAAATCACATACATTAAGGCGTCTTATAGCTCTGAAAGACAAATCCCCAAGTTCAATGGAATGAGCTCGCTGATAATGCAAAGGTTTCGGTCTACAGTGACAGTAAGAAATTCTTGGAAAATTTATTTTCGTGCCTAATAATACAGTTATGATCTGTAATAATATACAAATTCCTATGCAATACATATACAGATATATGCACTACATTGGACTAATGAAAGTAGTTCTTAGGTATGTCACAGATAAATGACAACGCTCTATTCTTAGCGACATGACAGGGGAGGTATGAAGAACCGATAACATAAATTGGTTGTCTCTAATATACACTGATCAAAATTTGTGTGTTTGTTGCAAAACCACTGGCCATAGTTTGAAGACTGCAGCATTCTCACTCCATTGTACTGAAAACCCAACGAATAGTGTTCCCACCATTTTAAATACCTACTGGATTTTACTTTATCCAGTAAATAGTTTCATTTTCATCCTATAATTATCAGTTGCCTGCTCCTTTCTTAACCAAACTCTTAACTATTCATGAAGTAATCATATTGTTTAATATCTAGCCTTCAGGAAATATGCAGTAGTCAAGTGCATAGACATGATGGATGGACAGCTCATAAGCGATTTCATCGGATCCGCATTTTTTAAATTTTTTTCTCAAATACTTAACTTCTTACGAAAGAGCGCAACAAAGAGATGTCAGTAATAACATGGATTTTCCTCATCTATCATAGTTCCAACAAGTTTAGCGTTATTTTTGTGTTATTTTCCTGAAATTATCAAAATATTCTAATATAGAAAATTAATCTTTAATGTACACTTCCAGGTGATTTCGTTTCTTTTAATGCAAGGGTTTAACAGGTCGACAATACCTAGTAGAACTGAGTCCATGCTTTCTCCATATTGCTGTTCTGTGTACGTAAAATGGGATGATCGCTTTATCAAAATGATTACCGAATGAGAGGCGTATCGCTTGGAATTCTTATTCGAGAGATCCCGGGTTAAAATCCCTTAGAACCAGCCAAACAGACCTTTTGGTAACTTAGGCTGGGACGAATCTTTACTTTCCACGAATTTTCCTCTGACCCGTTTTACATTTCAATCCGTTGCTTCTGTTACAGGATCGACAGTTCTAGGTCGAGTTGGGTTGGTGCGGTGTGATGGTGGCTTGCCCTTTTGAAAGGTTTTCTCTCTGACATCATGTATAGTGGCGGAGGGCTCGAACTTCTTGGGGGGGGCATTCCATGAGTCGGGATGTCGTATATGGAAACATTATTAGGGGCCCCGTGTACGTCCATGCATCACCGCCCATGGATTCTGGCCGCAAGGCGTCTTCCTTCCGGAGGTGCCTGCAATGGGGACGTAGATAAAAACAGCCAGCCATGAGCAAGTAGCGAAATATCATTCTCCGCCCCAAACAATGCAACAACAAAGTCCGGAATCGATAACAGTAATTAATTTACACATACTTCCTGCCGTCATCAGAGATTTTGTCGCTATAGGTTCCTGTATGTTCATAGTTCAAATTACAATCTGCAATTCCAGCTCTACTGAAATATAAAATATATCTTTCGGAGGTAAATGGGATATTTTTTGTTTCCTTAATTTATCACAAGAGGGATAAATAATACACTCTATTTTGCCTCTTTTCTTATGCAATTACGTTTAAATTAAGTCATATTTTGCGTTAATTAATAAACCAAGACTTAAAACGGAACATTCGAGTTTACGTAAGCGCTTTAACATGTACTTGCTCTTGTAGGGATCCTTTGTGTAGATTCCTTGAGAAGATAAGCAGCACTCTTTTACCTCCTGAAGAATTAAGAGAAACTTCAGCAGTTCCTCCTCAGATGCTCTGAGATCAAATGTTCAACTAGTCTCAGTTTCTGCCTTTTTGAAATTTCCGCAAAAGCTAAAAATAAAAGTTTATAGCTGTTTTCTTTTCTTTCCCCTTCTTTTTTTAAACCCGAAACAGAATTTTTATTCAGGCCTTAAGTACTTTAAAAATTAGAAAATACGAGTAAATTATTCTTATTATTGATGTAGACGATTAAAGGATTCAATATATGTGTAATTCTTTTACTGGGACCAGACAAAGCAAAGACCGAGTTCGTCTAACAACTGCAAAAAAAGTCATATTTCAAAAAGTGGGATGAAACGGGATGAATGATTCCATAAACTAAAAATATGTAAAATAAGTAATAATTAGATTTGTACTTTATTATTAATCCTTAATTAGTTATTAATTAAATACGTATGTAAAGTTACATTTTTTAGTTAAAAAGTTCCAATGCTTTTTGTGTTGAATAAATCAATTACAAATTTAATATAACAAGTAAACTAATAATACCAATATAATACGAGTACCTGATGCCACTTATTTTTCTTCTATGGTGCTACCACTCGAGATCCAACTATGGCCTGCCGCAGCGACCTCTGCTTCCTCTACCTCCACCTCCACCACTTTGCGTCATGATCTAAATGATTCATTGGAGCCCTCGTCACTATTTATCCCAAGAACTTATTCTAATTTTGCGGATTTACTTGTGGAAAATAGCATATATTTCTAGTGATAAATTAAAAAATGTCACACACACACACACACACACACACACACACACACACACACACATATATATATATATATATATATATATATATATATATATATATATATATATATATATAATGTAATAATTTTTTTCCTGATAAAATTTTACAAATATACGGCACTTCGTCTTATTAAAAGATTTGTTGTCAGTGTTCAAATTACGGCCAGTGGTTTTGCAATAAACATCGCAATTTTTACCAGTATATATTATAGGCAATTTATGTTACCAGTCCTTTATACCTCCCCCTGTCGTGTCGCTAAGATACTTGATTAGCTCTCAGAGGTTGCTCAAGAGGCAAGAATAAACAATTGTAGATTCCGTTAGTTTGACAACCACAAATCACCCCACAAATTTAATAAACATGATACTGTTGACAATCCCCTTTATCAACAAGGCCAATCCCAGGCATAAGTAAACTTAAGTTTTTTAGTCAGTATTTAGAATGTTTTGGCGCACCAGACTCGAGCAATTAAAAAAGATGCGTGCAAGTGATTTGTATGAAGATTCCAGCAATTGAAATTAATGGAGATGGTGGGTGAGTCAAACATTGCAAGGATTATATTTCCAGAGCCTGTTCCGCGAGCAGATTTTGTCACAGTCAACTATCAATCTCTTCTTGATCTTCTTATCCTCTTCTATTCTCTCGGTCTGTATCATTGCATTATCTTTCTCCGTTCTTACGAAGTGTCATCTTTTGTGCCTCAGGTATTTTCTATTTTCAATCCTTGTCTGATTTCTTCATTTGAATCCTGGCATCTCCTGTCACTCTTGCTAGAGACCGCCACGGGTGGCCGAGGTCGTTAAGGCACGGACTCGTGAGCGGGAGGTCTGCGGTTCGAATCCCGCCAGGACCGTCCTCCCTGACTGGGGTTTTTTCCAGGTTTTCCTCAGTCTTCATAACTGGCAAATGCCGGGGAGGTACCTAACTTAGGCCTGGAACGCTTCCTTCCTTAAAAAAAAAAATATCCTTTCCAAATTTATCATTTCATCTCATGTATCATCAGTGTCCACCGCCTGTGGTGCCTCAGTAGTAAAAACGGGCGTTAAACACTACTCAAAAAAAAAAAAAAACTCTTGCTAGAAGCTGAAGACATGAACTCTTTTTCTTTGTTAATGTTCATGCTTGAGCATGGTATCCTCACTATTTTCTAATGTTGTATATTTCTAGATCTTCTTGTAATGTAATTTCTTTTAATAACATTATTAGCTTTATAATGTTTTATTATTTTATTTTATATACTGTTACTAAAACGATCTAATGCTTGTGTCAAAATAATTACATTTTCGTGCCTGCTCTTAATTGATATTCCTACTAATAGACTTTTATTAGAAGTAGAACTTCAAACTTTTTGGTAAATACTGTTACAGATACTCCTTCAATAATTGTTTAATAGTATACTTTAAAAACTTCCGCTTTGCTTTCATTACTGAGTCTATTACTTTTGATATTTACTTTACATTCAGCAAAATAGCTAGTTTACAGATTTAAAATTAGTGATTACTAGATCAACAAAATTAGGCTATTTTTGTTAATATTTTGTCATTTCATAAATTATACTTTATTATGCATTATTTTTAATTTCCTATTTATACAAACAATGGCACGCGAGTATTCTAAAATACTCATTTATGTAATTATTAATTATGATCGAAGGTTTCTTTCATACTTGCAAAGATAAATCAAACAGATAGAACTATCCACATCGCCCAAAAGAGGTTGTAGATTAATTTCAAATTATACATGAACCCTGTCAGATACGATTTTTTAGAATTCAAAATCAAATTGAGGTTGAAATGGTGGCACCAATACCAGAGAAACATTTTGTGTCACCTAAAGTAAAGGTGGAAGATATTTTCTCAGGAATGAACAATATTCTATCTAAATACCGAACTTTATTTTTAGAAGTTTAAAAGAGAATGCGCTCATTCAAATAGCTCGAAATGTTTTCACATGCAACGTTGTATCGTGATAGAAGTCAGACCTTGTTAACAAACGTTACCCTATTCTAAATCATGTATTTGTTTGCAGAGCTCGTTAGAAAGTTCCTTTATAGCATTAAGATATGATGAAATTCTTTATTTCAATTTGTTGTTATTATTATTTTCATATTCTAGGTTAATCAAATATTTTAATGCATTGAAATTAAAGCTATGATTTTTCTTGCCTTTAGCCATGTGCCTCAAAGCGTTATTACAAGGAACAAATACTCCTGCTTATTTCAAACCTGGCTGGAGCTTTAGCAACTGCAATGCACAAATTAGCAATTTTCAACGAAAATCTAATCTCTTCAGCACTAGGTGTAATATACGATTACAACAGATGGAACGCAAAAGCTGTCGCCTGCTGGCAGAAAACATGCATGGTGCACTATCGGATACGAAGGTAAAACATTTGCTTCTGTTAATAAGATCCAGGGTATCAAGTAACATCAGCATTGCAGCGTTGAACTATTTTGAGGAGTTTTCTGTTCACATCATCCGCTGGTACAACAAGAACATTCACCAAAGTACTATTACATATGCGTTGTTTCATCAACCACAAGATAAACAGATTTTGACTGAACTTCTTCCTCAACGCATTTGACAAGATATCTTCTCAAAACATCGTTCGAAAGACGTGAAGAGAATACCAGCGATTCAACATCATTTTGCACAATGCATTTCTTTTCAAATTGATACACTCTGAGCATAAAGTATACCAAAGTTTCCGCTTTTCATCAATAAGGGAATCTGTGAAAAATTGGCGAAATATTTGAGTTTCACTTGCCGAGTTTTCGACATGCTGGTGTTCAATACATGAGAATAGTTCCTTTTAGTACGCACACTAAGCATAAACTATTAGTAATTTTACATATTATAATCTGATTTTAATTGTTGTTCTGTGTCTTACGGAAGTGTACTTTCATTGTTGATGTGTGATGGAAAACTATATTATCTTTATCTTCTTAACAAACAACATTTATTGCAACAATGAAACAAGAGTTAATTTTCCAAGAATGATGTTTCAATTTATTATTTATTTAACCTCCCGTCGGTCCCAACATTATAATGGTAAGAATCGGTCGCAATGTATCAAAATGATGCATTTTACTTTACCCTAAAATAATACCCGCAGTATTGGATATATTTACAGGTATTTATTTTATTTTAATAATTAAATACATTAACAGTGAAATTACAATGTAATTACGTGTTTCAGACACATATTAATATCACTATTGTTTTTTGAGAGACGTTGAGTAGCACTATCGTCCGCAATGTATCAAATTAATCCATTAATTTTTACAAAAATACATAACTCAGCGATGTTATGAGCAATTATTAATCACAGTTAGATATTCAAACACTAAACTGATGGCACAAAGGAACATCACATGACTTTCATTTAGGATACAAAATCTTCAAAGGAATCGTGGCACAGTGAAAAATAATCAGTAATAAACACAAACTACAGTGAGGCTTCCTTCATTATATATCTCAAAATATAACATGTCATCTCTTACTGTGCATCTCAGTAGCTTTAGTTATCACTCAAATTATCTTCCTGTTTTACAACCCGAAGGTAGCATTCGCTACATATTGCAGTATTATGATCACTGCATGTATTGCTTATAGTTCTCATACACAGATTTTGTCAGTTTGGTCTTGCGGGATTTGTAGCAGAGGGTGCAAAGTCAACATTGCAAGGGCAGTCTCTGCTGGTCCGACTCCTTCATCTGGTTCTGGTGGTGACCTAATTGACTTAGAGGATCTCTTGGAGTTCGAGGCATGCCCTCTCTGAGTCTGAAGGCTTCTTCTCTGAAGTTGTGGTATCAATTCATTTCCAAGCTTTCTAAGAAATAACCGACGTCTCATGTCCTCAAGTCCATTGTCAATCCAGATTACCCAAGAGTTTATGCCTGCAATGTTCAACAAGGAAAAGAAGACCACCATTGGCTGCCGACGTGTGTTCCTAGCATCATTATTAGCAGCATACAGTTTATGATCAACGTCAACTCCTGCTTATTTTGTTTTGTTGCAATAAGTTATCATCTCAGGTTTGGCAGCTTCATGATTTATGACATCAAAACGCTCTGTGGACAAAACAAGAATATTTCGATTCTTTTTTGGCATATATGACACAATTGTTCAAGTTGTTCCAAAACCAAAAACACTTTATTTAACTGCTCTGCTGCAACGATTGGCTTGTCACAGCACTTTCAACCACTTAATAACTTTATCTTTCCAAAGATAAAGCTGTCGTTTAGGTCAAATTCTTCATCAATTCCATTCTCTTTCGAATTTGAATCTCCCGTGCGTTCTTCTGCGGATATATCTTCCACATCTGTGTCATCATCAGAATCTTCAAATAATGAGGCATTGTCGCCATCTTCATCGCAGTCTATTAATTTTAAAATTGCTTCTAAATCTGCTGCATCTTCTAAATTGCTTCTGCACCATTGGATTTAACTAATACAATATTTAAAATCATTTGATAAAGGAATAGCGCGTTAGGTCGCAATGTATCGATGCGATGAAAATAGCGTTGAATTATTTGGGAAAGCGGATCATATCTGATAGTTTGTTACAAATTTTATTTGCATTATAAGAAAAATATTTTTAATTTTAATATTTTAGTTTTCGTATCAGAAAATTGTTTCAAAGTTTGTGAGAAAACGAAAGGTTTTATTTTACTCCTTAAAATGTCCTATTTAGCTCTAACTACTTGGAAAAGTCCTACGAAATATTATATACTGTGTACAAAAGTGCATTTTTGCAAGGCTAATCGTTTAAAATTGATTTATTGATAGTACATATAGTTTATTTATTTCAATGTGTTATTTAAGACTGATAACATGATCTACATCACAATCCATCGTATTATCAAATTTATTCTTATGAGTTTACTTCAATTAAATATGCTTTTTAAGATTGATAACACATTTTACATCAGAATCCATCGTACTCGCCAATTTTATATTTATGATTAAGCTCATTAAACTCAATAAATTAGCATGTGGAAGTTACACGTATATTACACGAACTCCAGTAGGAATTATGTCTTACAATGTTTATTCAGGTCAAAGTCGAGGAGTCTTAAGAAACAGGGAGCTTCAGGGTATAACACTTGGGTGATTTCGAATTCATATCTTTTGATAATGGCTATAATGATAGATTTTTTCTTATTTTCCCCTGGTAACTTAGGCGAATGCAATGCGATGTTGACTTATGCTTTGGGAGGGTTTCTGTGTGAAAGTGATTCTTCCCAAAAGCTGGAATTTCTTTGAAAGGGGGGTGGCTACCTGGCAACAATATCTACGTCCATCCTGCCCGACCGGTGTCTCTCCCAACTCATCCCTTCCTCACGGAGCAATACGCTTTGAGGGCTTAAGCACAAACGGCCAACCCTTAAGCACGGCTGAAGTACCGAAAAATTCCTCCTTTGTCCTTACGAATGCAATTCAATGTTAAAGAGTCCTACATTTTTCATTCCTTTAAACTTAATTAAGAATTCAGAGTATAATTTCTTAAGATTTTATTTCAGGAAAAAAACAATCTTTCTTACTGAACCGTGTGACTACAATGGAAAAATTTAACACGAAGGTATTTGAAAGATTAGACATTTTGTTATGATAATAGCTGTCTAATTATTTTTAGGCAGGTGATACTTGCGGTCCAAATTCACATATAGTATAAACATGGACTGATCAGAATTCTGCAATGGAAACAGCCCAGAAAGTATATTTTTATCGCAGTGTTTTTGTATAGCTACTGGAGAAGCCTGCCTAAGAACTTATACAGTAAAGAAGTTATACAGTTAAGACTAGAAAACAAAACTTGCGTTAATAACCATTTTTAATACTAAATAAATGCCGAAAGAGGCATTTTGTTTAGAACTGATGTTCATTTCTTCCGAAAGAGTTTAATTTTCAGTAAGGACTCTTACGGATTTCAGAATGTACAACTCTCAAAAGACTAAGGATACAGGAAAAAAGTAGTCACTCTAATGGCAGCTTCATGAAATGAATTCGCAACAACAAAATTATAATGCTTAATGCTGACTCGCTTATTTGAAATTCACATCCAAAGGTGACAAGGTCTGTTCACTGATGATAGTAGTTTATTGTTTTTTACCCCTTATAAGGAGAGAGGAAGAGCGAGAAGAAACATACAGTGTAGTGCATAATGGGCAGAAAGTAAGTTTTGCAGAAGCATTCCTATAATGTATCGGCAATGAAACGTATTATAATCATTTTCCATACCACATATAACTAAAGACATTCCAGGTTTGCGGATGATTTTGTGGCAACTGCAATTACAAGTGCAGGATTAATGAAAGTAAAAGAAGCAACAGAGAAATATTGTAAAAAAATTGGGCTTAATGATAAATAAAACTAAGTGAAAATTTTGGTGTGTAAAAATGGGAACAAACACAGCAGAGATGAGAAATATTGGTTAGAGGGGAGTGAAATTGAAGTGGTATCGAACTTTGATGATTTGGGGGTAAGGCTGAACAGTAATGAAAAATGGACAGAACAAAGTAAAAATGCACTAAGGAAGGGAAAATTAGCTACCAATAGTATAAGAACATGCTTGAAGAAAATACCAAATATGAGTGTAAGCTGGTTAGAGAGAGTATATTCGGCTACAGGGGAATCGAAAAAAAAAAAAATGAATGGGATAGAAATATGAAGACAGAAAAAGGGCGAGAATATATAGATCACATTCACAGAGCAATCTGTAAAATAATATTAGATTACCTAGAGCTGCACCTATTGGAGTAGCCCTGATGGAACTAGGAATGTGGGCAGGAAAGTTTTAGTAATAAAATGCGTTATGAAATACTGCCATAGGATACAATTGTAGGAGGGAGGAAATATTCTTAAAGAATGCTTGGCGGCGCAAGAAAAAGGAAAAGGGGTAGGAAGCTGTGTAGGTAAATTAAAGATAATTGTAAGAGAAATTGGTTTGGGAAAGCTAAATAGAAATCACAACATGGACAAGGCATAGTGTTAAAGTGAAAGCAAGGATTCATTAAATAGAGAAACAGGAAATATTTGGTAGCCTTAGAGATAAAAGATTGTGATATATTATAGGACTTTTAAGAAAAAGTGCGGCAGGAAAAAATATGTTGAGGTACAAAATGGGTAGGGAGGATATGGCATGGGCTAGAGGAACAATGATATTAAGTGGGGTAAACGTTGACAAAGAATTGTACTGGCTATGTGGTAAGGTAGACAAGAACTTGCACTATATATTAAAATGTACAGAAACTGAAAGCTGGAGAGAGAAAATATGGAACAAGAAGTGGGATAATTTGCAGAAAAGAATTTTTGAATCAGTTTGAAAATTATGTAGGGCAAGTAAGAAAAAGATGATGGCGGAAAGTGATCAAGGCAAAGGAAGATGGTAATAAAGTAACAATGAGAAAAGATGATCACCTTTAGGGAAGCATTTATAAAGTACACCTGATAATATGTGTAGTCAGAATGATGCAGCATCCATGTACACAACAACCAGGGTGTTAGTTGTATAGGATTCTGAATTAACAAGCACTCAACGATCAATGAAATATTGTAAAACTGTAATTGTAATGTGTATAAATAATAATAAATGTTGATTCATTCATATGACTTTTTCAGAAAGCCTAATGTAAACTTCAAGTAAACATAAGGTTGTTATTCAGCAATATTGGAATAAAAATACTCTATAGTCTATTTTCTGCTTTAAAAACAAATGAATTTCTCTTTCGTCCCTTTCATTTTTAACTTTAAGAGGAGCAGGAGTACGGAGTGGACGGTGCCTAAAACACATGTCACATGCATTTTATCAAGAACAGGGAAAACCTGAAATAACACCACTCAAGCAAATTGTTCTTACCTGGAATCAAGCCTCTAATACAGTTTCATAATTACTGTTCAAGCCACAGTAGTAAATGTTCAGTTGTTTTTGTATAATGATTCACTTCTAAATATATGAACCAATAAATATAACATTTATTCAAAATATCCAATTATTAATAAATTATAGGCAGAATGAATTTTGTGTTAAATCAAGCGATACTATGAATGGATACTTTAAGTACTTAGACTTTGCTCATGTTTGGCCCTTTGTACCTACTTTTTTCACCTCCTTGTTAAATGAACATGATAATCGCCCGCTTAACATATTTAACTTTCCATTACCAACTCCGGTGTCCAAAATCGCTATGATTTGAGTTCATAAACGGGAGTTCAATTCCGCCCGGACTATGTTCCATAACTAAAATATTTTTCAGTTTATCTTCAGTCATTATAAGCGGCAAATACGGGGAGTACATCCTTAAACTTAGGCCTAGAACGCTCTATTTCCAAAAATTTCTTGCCCAATTTATCGTTTAGCATCAGTTCTTACTGTCTGTGATGCAAGTGGTAAAAATGGGCGTCAATTGCATTTGTGAAACTCTTAGATAATCTACAGTACACACAAGGCTGTAATTTTGGAATATTGACTCTTCTGATAGAACAATATACAATTGTCAGATACAGCAGTACATACTAGGAACATTTCCTCTCCCTAAGGAATAAAAGGGCCAAACATTTTTTAATATAATCACGAGACTGAATGAACAATTGAAACGCACTGTGATAGCATTTTCTTTGTTTCTTATTCCAAAGATTGGACAATAAATTATTTCCTTATTATAACTAAACTGGAACTGTTTAAATCAACCATGCTGGTTTAACGCTTCTTTGTTTTACTACGCTCTCCTGTTGAACACTGGGGTGACTACAACAAGTAGCACGCGATAATTTTAACAAACAATATGATGTTAACCGTAATTATATCGTTAAAAATTATATTTTTTTTTAAATCATGTCATATCCGCTCAAAGGGAATCCTTTATAGTGTCATAAATTTCTGTTAATAATTATTTGTAGTAACTAATAAATATATAATTTTATATAATAAAATAAAATGGCATTATTTGTTTCAGTTCTTAAGCTCCACAAAATCTTCTCAATGGAAATTAACTCCTTTGGGGAAAGAAAAAAAAATTACAAGTGAAGTTTTATTTTTCGAATTGGTCTGAATAAAGAAAAAGAAAAATCGGAATTCCTTTCAAGCTGTCCGCTTTATATTGCCTTTCCTTGATTTTTTCTATTGTCTTCTTCGGTTTATTTCTCTTTGTGTTGTAAACGTTTTTCTTATTGTGTTACTCGTTTTCAGAAATTCTTTCCCACGAATTTCTTCTTTGTTATTCTCTCATTCTATTTTTCCTTTTCATCCCGCAGGATCCTTTGAGATTGCTAGCCCCTGTGTCTCATAGTAAATGTAATGAATGACAAACAGAGTATTCCCGGTGAGATAGCCGAAAAGTTATCTCAGAAGTTTCTGCATAAACATCTAACGATGATGATGCAGGAAAAAGTTTTAACTTCCACTTATCACCATAATAATGGAAAAAAGGGAGTTGACAATACACAAATTTCACCAAAGCGATAACATTAAAGAACCTCATAAAAAAAATGTTGAATGAAAAACATTCTATTATAAAGGAGAGGATATTATTATTATTATTATAATTATTATTATTGTTGTTATTATATTTTGTACTTAAGGATGCTATTTAACATCATTGGACATTAGCTCATATTCAATTTAGGCCTAAAATGGTCCATAAATTTTGCTAAGAGATATCTACTTTCAGATTTAAGGTTCATTTGCGTGTCATAAAACTACAACATGGTACTAATGGTTTAAATCCCTTCTGAAAGAAACCATACTTAAGATTTTACGCCCTAAAAAGCCATTGAACCCAGATCTACAAAAATAATAGGACAAATTTTAGAGTCAATTTCCTCAGAATTAGAAAAATGGTCATATAGATACGCATGTCCGGAAGTATCTGGTTTGTAAGTATTATTATTGAAAGAAAATATTCAACACGTTTCTAGTATGATCCACCAGCTTTTTAGTTTGTTAAAACAGCAATTAACCTTTACAGACAAATGAGTGGCGTTACCGATGCTGAAATGTTTTATGTTTTATCATCATGGGAATGCCATCTCATACAGCCATGCAGCTTCGCGTTCATTACCAATAGCCCGACAGTACAAAAATATTATCTTCCTGCTCACGATATGAATGACCTGCTATGGTTCACTGTTCAAATGCAACTAAATTCAAACGTAAAAAATATCCGTACACAAGAGCCGCGTAAACTAAGCGAATTCTTCAGCAACTTGTGTAACTTAAAAAATGTGTATAAAATTCAAAGTATGGCCTTATTAATTAATGAAACAAAAATGTATGGTATTATTATGCGATATTAGGGGAACAAAATTAGAATTGTTGCAATTTATAAGTATCACAAAAAGAGAGAATTATTATTATTATTATTATTATTATTATTATTATTATTGAGATTAAACGAAATATATTAATGGTACACTATTAATTAAATGAAATGTATGACCACTATGACCACTGATAGACAAAGTTACGCTGTATGGGTATTTTTAAATTTTTTTTAATGTTTATGAACTGAGCCCTTGATATCAAAATTACTTTCACTAAAATAGAAAAATCACAGAAAGTGATTTTTGTATTTAAGAAAATGAAAATGTTTAAATAAAATAAAAATTGTTACTATTTAGAAACAATTAAAATGTATCAAGCAAATATATACAACCAATAATGCACAAAAGAAAGTTCCATAGATTTTCATTGCCTTTGAAATTTAATTTAAATGGTTATTTTACTTAAAACATACAACGAAAATCATTTTTGAAGGTTATTACATACAAATATAATTCTCTCCCACGGATTAATATTTCACATTTTCTACCTTCACGGGGGTGCTTTTATAAATATAAAATATAAGCAACGTTATAAGTACAGTTTATTTGCTGAATTGATTTGTCCTTTTATTTCAAAACTATAGGAAATTAAACGCAAGAGTGCTTTTTTAAATCTCGGTTTTCAAGTACAACACCATACTCCTAAAGGTCCGATTTTCCTTGTTTTCAGAAACTATATGTTTTATTTTACTTAAATAGTATATACCGAATTTTGAAATGAAGAAACAAATATTCGTGCCGCTGAATTTTGGATTTCAGGTAACTCCCAGTCCTAATGGCTGGATTTCCTGATTTTCAGGAGGTATTTTCCTTATTTAATTTAAATGGATTATACCGAGTTTCGTTGAGAAAAACAAACATTGGTTCAACTAGAGTAATTTTTTAATTTAGGGTTTCGGTTAACCCGCACTCATAATTTAATTTCTCTGATTTTCAGAAACTATTTCTTCTATTTTATTGCAATGTTCTATGCCAAGTTTCGTTGATAAATTTTTTTTATCTATATTTCGCCTTTCCCCACTTTAAAATTAGGTTTCAGCTATACCTCCCACTCTTAATTTTCAGAAACTATTTTTCTTTTATATTTAAATGATGTATAACGACTTTTGTTACAGAAATATACTGGTGAAGCTAGACCAAATTTTAATTTTGGATTTTAGATAAACCCCTACTCCTAATTACTCTATTTCCCTGATTTTCAGAGAAACTATTTTAATTATATTGTTTAAACAGTATATGCGGAGCTTTGTTGCGAAAAAACAAATATTGGTGCCACTAGAGCGATTTTTAAATGATGGTTGTTAGATAAACTCCTAATAGTCCCCTAATAGCTACATTTCCCCGATTTTCAGGAAATATATTTCTTATTTTATTTAAATTGTGCATACCGAGTTTCGTTGCGAAAAAACAAATATTGGTGGCGATGGAGTAATTTTTAAATGTTGGTTTTCAGGTCACCCCCCCCCCGACACCTAATAATTTCATTTCACTCATTTTCAGAAAATGTCCTTTATACTTTAGTTTAATATTCTACACGCTCTGTTGAGAAAACAAAAATTGTGGCTTCAGAGCAATTTTTAAATTTCGTTTTTATCCCCACTCTTTAAATTTAGGTTTGAATTATAGCCCCCTCCTAATGACTCGATTTCCCTAATGTTCAGAAATTGTTTTTATTATTTCATTTATATAGTGTATACCGAATTTTATTGTAAAAATAACATTGCTGCCTCGAGAGCGATTTTTGAATTTGGGTATCAGTTAAACTCCCACTCCTAATGATCCTTGGCCAATCGGCCGGAGATGGCACCGCTTGCCCAACCTGAGCTCTTCCTCTGGCTAGGTGGCTCACAGGACATGCGCCTGGTTCGTCATACTGGACGATAGGGTGTCTACATTTATCCAGTGCTGGCGAGGCTCCGCTTGAGCAGCGTTGTAGCAACGCTGTCAGGGATGGTCAGGTCGTTACGGCTACGCCATGATGGTTCACAGGATTGGAGGAAGGGTGGTGGGGAGAGACGGGTAGGGTTGCCAAAAATTAAAATACATATGGTGTCTTAATGGAGTCCACCAGATAGAACAGGCTAATGCTGCGAACGGACTCCGGATTTTTTTAAACTTAAAATTAAGGCTTATAGGTATGGTTAGGGAAAAGAACAGAGTGGTATTGCGAAGTTGCGCTTAAGCCCCCTCTTAATATTGTTAAGTTGGCTGCCTGGCAGTTGATAACTGGGAAGAGTGAGATGGAGTGTCGGGAGCGAAGAATGACCGAGGCCCTGCTTGGTCACCCGACAAATTTAATGAAATTGTGGAAGGAGTGGTTAAAGGATTAAATTTCAATCATTAATTAAGAGGCGTGTATTTAGAAAAACACTAAATCGAACAAACCTTGGTCAGCCTAGCTGGGTTCAGGTCATTAGCGCATAGTACCTGTGGTACTCTCAAGTTTATTGAGTTTCAAGTACTTTAAATATTAGCGTCGCAGTGGCGCACGTCTAAACAATCAGTGCTTGTTCTATGTAGTTAGTTGTGGCGCGCTTGTTTAATGATGGTAGCGGGTCATACGTCTCCCCAGTTCACCACAGGACGGGAGTGAGGGTGCGACATACTTTCATCGTCGTCGCTTCTTCTTGGATGGCCATGTGTGCTGCAGCGGCTCCCGAGGCGGAAGTAGGATTAGGCGCCATGGCACCCTAGTTGGATTTGTTTTCCTCAGGGGTTTCTACCAGCTGCGGTAGCTCGTAAGAACGGCGAATCTTCGTAAGTCAATATTCCTTAACGATGGTCATGGTGGATTGTCGTCCGTTGCCGTAGCCTTCCATTATATGGACCTTCTTGCCTAGTTGTCCGGGATTCCGCCAGTCCGCGCAAGCAACCCTGTGCCCTCTGTTGTGTACGACTGAAGCTGGGTTGAGTGTGCTGGTAATTGCAAGATGTCCTTGTTAGCGCTGCTCGGCTGTGGCAGTTGCGGTGCCGGTGCGTGATCAGGAAGAATGCGTGCCACCGTGCATCGGTCATTGGAGACTCTAGTGCTGCTACCGTCCTCGAGGCAAATTTTCACTATCTTTCCATAATTCGTGAACACCAGGAAAGGTCCGCGGTAGTGTAATGTCAACTTGTGTCTACCTATCTCTTGTCGAAGGTATATATGGGTGGCCGTACGAAAGTCCAGCGGAAGGTAACCCTTCCTGCAATCGTGGAACCTAGCTTGGGTTTCCCGCGTCAGAGTCTCCCGGGCCATGGTTGAAGGTACGAAGATGTCCTTAGGAAGGCGGATGGGTTGTTGGGAAAACCTTTCAGCAGCGCTCAGGTTGTCACTGTCGCTGATAGTTGAGAGTAACCCCAATGGTGGAGACCCACGCTTTGGGGCTGGGGGCAACCGTCAGTGCGATTTCTAGTCAGCGGTGCCAACGTTCTACTTTCCCGTTTGAATGATGATAATAGGCGTTGGTGCGGTACTTCTCTATACCTAGTAGACGTGTAAGCTCGGTGAATAGTTCTGTTTCGAATTGGCGGCCCTTGTCCGTCTTGATCCTGACTGGGGCCCCAAAACGGCTCACCCATTGTCTGAGGATGTTGGGTTGAGACCGGAGCTGCGTCTATCAGTTTGAGGGATATGCACTTCGACCAGTTGGTTGCTCTATTTATCATGATCAGCCAATAGGTGTGTCCTTTTGAAGGTGGCAGGGGCCACGATTCCAAGTGTACGTGTTCAAACTTGGAGGCTGTTGGGAAGCGCTGTGGAGGTGCTCTTGTGTGTCGGTGGGTCTTGGAGACCTGGCATTGGTAGCAGGTCTGTGCCCATTTCTTTATGTCTGCGTGCATGGATGGCCAGAAGTATCTTGCTGTGGTGATTTTACGTGTAGCGCGTATTCCCGGGTGCTCATGTCGTATAGCTTTTGCAAGATCGCTGTTCTTCACTGGCACAAAAGGACGAGTGCAGCCCGTCCTTTGTCACATGTGACGACGATGCCGGTAACTTGGATAGATACCTGTCTAATGTTGTTGTGAGTGCAGGCATGAATCTGGATGTCCGTGTCCATTACCTGGTTCTGGGCCATGATATCGGCGGCGGTGACGTCCAGCGTCTATGCGCCACTACTGCATTCTTGTCCCCTTCGCAGTGTTGGATGTCAGTCGAGAAATGCGAGATGAACCCGAGTTTCTCCTCGGAGTGCTTCTCCTTGGTTCCTGTGTAATGACATGGATAAGAGGTTTGTGATCGGTTAGGATGGTGAAGTGTCTTCCTTTCACCTGATCCCGGAAGTGCTTGATGGCTTCATATATGGCCAGTAGTTGCCGGTCAAGGGTGCAGTAGGAGCGCTGAGTCTGGCTCAGTGTCTTGATAAATAATCTTAGGGGTGTAAGCTACCTTGGAGGTGTTGCAGCAAGAAGGCGCCGATGACATGGATAGATACAACACTGTTTGTGCTGAGGAGTGCGCACGTAGTGTTACGTCTGGGTGGTGGTGTGGAACGCGTTCCTGAGTGCTTCTGTCCACTGTATACGTGTCTTGTCCTTCCGTTTGCTATTGCGGAGTAAGGGGTTTGATGGTTGCTATTCCATGGCTGCCCGTGTAATATGCCTACGGTGAAAGTTATCCATACCCAGGAATCGTCGCAGCTCCATTATGGTTTTTGGTGGAGGGAGCTACGAAATGTCAGTGACTTTGACCGGGAGTGCCCGGGCGCCCTAACTGGACACCAGGTGCCCTAAAAACTGCACATTCTCTTAACTGAAGACACACTTTGCAGCTTTTAAATGGGACCGTACTCTGCAAAGCACTGCATGACCCAACGGATGTAGTGTTTAGGTTGTGCTGGAGTTGCGGAGGCTATTAGGACGTCGTGCAGGTAGCAGAAGGTAAATGGTAGATCTCGTAGGAGGTGATCCACGAATCTCTGTTATGTTTGTACCGCGTTCTGTAGTTCGAAGCCCATGTGGGTGTACTGGAATAGCCCATCAGGGTGATTATGGCCTTTTTGGGGATGTATTCAGGTGCTATCTGAATATAATGGAATGCCCGTTGGATGTCCAGTGTGGAGAAGATGGCTGTGCCATTTTGGAGGGTGTTGAAGTCTCGGATATGGGAGACTGCCTACAGGTCAGGGAAGGTCTTGTTTAGGCAGCGGTAGATTCCGCAGTACCGAATGGAGCCATGCTGTTTTCTAAATACGTGGAGAGGTGATTCCCAGGATGAGAGGAGGACCGGATGATTCCTTCCTTCAGAAGCCTGATGAATTCCTCCTTAACTTCTGCGTACATGGCCGGATGTAGGCGTCGGTCCTTGGCCGTTATGGGTACCCCTGTCGTTTCTATATAGTGGAAGATTCCGGTCTCCTTGTATGGCTTTTCTGACGGTGGTTTGGTGATCTGGATGTACTTCTCCAATAGGTGTCGGTGTGGGGCTTGAGTGGGATGGAGGAGATGTGGTTGTCTATGTTTTCTACCTAGCCCGGAATCCTGTGCGCGAGGTTGTCTCTAAGGGATCTCGCGATGAGGTTCACCGATAGGCCAAAATGAGGGATTGATTGCGGGATGTCGGCGACCAGGAAATTCCAGGTGCCAGGTGATGTTGTGTGCCGCGAAGAGTGCCTCGGCCTGTAAGAACCATGTTCCTGGGTACTCGCTGTAGAAGGCTAGCAGGGGAATGAAAGTGCTATGTACTGCTTCCAGCTGTGGTTGGGTCTCCTCTGGAACAGCTCCCTCTGAGGTCACCATTGTTGAGGACCTGATGTTGTCCATGGTTGTGACATGTTTAGGCAGGAAGATTGCCAAATAGAATGTTATTTCATATTTCTGCAATATTTCATTTGTACCCAAACATAAGTCTCTCTGATGATAAAAATCAGATCTGCATAAAAGATGTTCTTGCTTAATTCAAAGTGAATATAATGATACAAACGGATGGTTTTATACATCGCATATACCCGATGTCCCACAATCGCAATTCAATTTCTAGATTCCACGTTCTAGAACTTTTTGTAACTCAGGGCATATTAGCATATTATAAATATATTTAAAACGAAAGTTTATTCTTTTTAAGACATCAGATGAACATTCAAATCTCTTCCCTTCCAAATATTTGGTATTATAAAATTTGAACTTTGTAAATGAGCGAATAAATCAAAATGTTGCATTCAGTTTTTTTCCTCTTTAATAGAAGTGTAAATTCCTTTAAACATTAAAATAGCCTGGTTTCTCAAATAGATAGAAGATCCTTTTCCGTCTCAAAATTATTGCATACACAATACGTTTGAACAAGTGTAAATACTTACAAGCCAAAGAGGTAAGCTACATTTTTTTTAAAAAGCATGGATAAAAATTGAAGAAAATCAGTAACATATACAATTTACTGAAAAAAACTTCGCTTTAAATATTGAGGAATGGTTTTATTTTATTCTAAGCCGACAAATGTTGAATATATACACTAAAATTTGTGTTTTTCTAAACTCCAGTATTTATCGATTCATTGAATGCATTTGAGATGCAAGAAAATATCATTCTTAATAGAATATTAAAATAAAAAAATAACCATATTCATTTTCGTATAGTTCAGTAAGTGCTGAGAGAAGTTGACATCATTAGTTCATTTCAGCAACACATTTAACGTCACATTATTATTTTATCTGGATCATTAAGTTTTTCCATAACTTTAATCATATTTAAATAATACAAATGAAAATAAAATAGCACTTGGAACTTTGTAACTAAAATAATATGAACTAGAGAATTGTGCATAGATAAAACACTTAAATAATAGCACAATTGAATTGCAGAATGTTTACCGTTTTCTTCGTTTACAATAAATAACATTCAATGTAAAATATAAAATTGCAAAAGTCATTACCCCTATCCTAAGGTTATATATTACCAGTTACTCCAAGTTTTCCAAAAGGTTAATTAGAGCTAGCTGCTATATAGTAAAGTGAAGGCAATTAATTGCTATCTCAACATTACCATAATAAAATTAAAGTTCAAGGAGGGTATTAATTACAATTATGGCCACACCATTGTGTTGCGCTGTTGATAGCATATTAGGTATTCAATATAGGATGAAGACAAAGTTGGAATGAACAATGCAAAATAGTATCAGAAGATTAACCTATAATCCCTATTGCCTAATCTAGACAAAACTTTTCTAAAGGAAGAAGCGAAAACGAATCTATTACCCCGCCAAGCATGTTAACTTATTTCTTTGCAAAGGTAATTTTACTATAATTAATAATTATTGATTTTTTTTCTATCGACTTAACTAAAAAATATTTCATCAGTATAGGGGCTAATAGCTTTGAGTGGCGATTGGCGGCTGCCAGTTGTTTTGATCTATTTGCAACGACAATGAGTATTTTTATGAGACAAAACGTGAATGTTCTAATGTAATTTATTTACATACAATAAAATTACCCCTCTGTACAAAAGTGGCAACTATGAGCCATTTTAAGAAAATTGTAAATATGACACAAAATGAGAAAACAAATAATATTTTTGTCTTTAAATAATAGTTAGATTGAGATCTGCACTTTCTTTTATTAACGACTTTCATATTTAATCCAGTTGTACTTTTCCGTATTCATTTTTTAATTACAGATAGGCGGTTGCTCCCCTATAATGGTTATATATACCGTTACAGCTTATTAATCTAATACTTAATTTTCTATGGTTTCATCAAGTAATGTACTGCATTTTAGCATAAGATCTAATATAACAAGAACGATCACCAAAGTGCTACCTAGTTTTTTTTATGATAAATCCCTTGCATGTTGTAGAAAATAAGGTCGTAATTATTCCAAAATATATAAAAAAATCCATATATATTTAACTGTAGAGCGGAGTGTTTACTGTTAAATTTAATCAAAAATATTCTTAAAACTAGGTGCTCTTGCCGATGAGAAGCATAAGTAGATACTTTAATGTTTCTGCTAGTGAAATAATATTACTGAAATCTCAAAACTGGATCATCATTCATAAATAATATAAAACACACTTTTTGAAAATAGAGCAATTTAATTAAGGGACCATAGAACTGATTGAACTTATTGTATATTGTTATCTCAATGCCTGGAATTGCAAATATATAATGGGAAATTAGTACTGGTAAAAATATACTTATCAGCTTATGAATTAATGTCAAACTTATTTAGATCGTCAAGGTTTATCAAATGATAAAATACTTAATAATGGAGCACTTGAACTTACCCTTTATAATAGCAAGATTTTATCTGTCTAATCTCAGATTCGGACTCTGCTGGTATATCTTTTTGACAAAAACACAATGAAGTACTAAACTAAATTGGATGCTGTAACATTTTATATCACAAAGCACATTAGAATTAAATTAGGTGTCTTTCCATAAAGAAAATGAAAACCCTTGCAGCCATATCTTTCGAAATGAATATTGTTTTACGCAACGTTAACTTTATCCCTGAATAAGGAAGGAAGTGACGTAGTTTCCTAGCGGGCTCAATTTTCTCAACTCCTCAACTTTATACGAGCTTTTGAAATTGAACTAAAAATCACCACTAAATGTCACAGTTAACATCTGCATTTTTGTGAGCACTTTTAATTTCTGCAAATACTAAAAAAGATGCTGGAATTTCATAAAATTCAGTACATAGCTACCGCATTGGAATCAATTGTGGAAGTTGGTGACAGAATTTTGATCGCCAAAAATCTAGGTATGGTGTAAGGAGTGAAGTATGCAGTGATATGATTGATTTCTTTTGTCACTGTACTTGCTAATTGTAGGGAAACACAGAATGTTCCATAAATCTGGAAACATATTTTTGCTACTGTATTGCTAATTATAGAGAAACACAGGGTGTTCTATAAATCTGGAAACATAGGGAAAATGACGATCAACAAAATGCAGTCGATATGTCCGCCCCTTTGTGTCGCGCTTTGGCATAGCCAGTTATCTAATACTAAAGAACACGTCGAATGGTGTCTGGTGTAATTTGTGAACATGCTGCAGAAGAACATGGATCGAATCTTTTCTGTGTACATCAATGGCTTCAAGTGGCCTCGGAGATGAACATCCCAAGGTACTAGGTCTGAGCTACGTGCTGGACACTCCACCAAATTAACCATATGCACACTGAATAATGTTTCTTCGGTTGTGCATCACCTGTCACTATCGCCTGGAAGAAAAAAGAGCCAATGATCACATTCTTCCAAATTCCGCACCAAACCATGCGTTCTGCATTCTCTTTTGCAGGCTCCATTCACAGTGTTGAACAGTAAGGTGTTTTACCGATTAACATCACCAGAAACATAAAAGTTCGTTTCATCATTGAACAGAATGGTTCTTGAAATGACTGGATTTTCGTCACGTTTCTCAAGAATCCAGCCTCAAAATCTTACCTTCCATATCTAGACCATTCTCACTCAACTTATGGGGTATTTGGAGTTTGTAAAGGGTGATATTTCTGTGCCTTTAAATTCCGCTGGATGCTGAATTTGGGCACTTACTACAAACCGGCCAAGAAGAGCGACTGATGTTGCTTCGTCCATTCTGTGGCTTATCTTCGACGGAACCTATATTCTTAAAAATTTCAAGCAATTTGTAAACAAACGAGAATAAGGAAATAAACGTTCAACTTCAAATATTGAAAAATTTTAGGGTGCGATCTTAATTGCAGATTTAAATTATTTTTCTCATTGAGCAATAAACCTTATCAAATTTTATTTGAAACTATGTAATATTTCAAAACTGTGTTTAAAGTTGAAAATTCACAAAACGGTTTCCTATATTTAAACTCCTCAGATTGAACTTAATGATTGCAATGTTCCTTTATAATAAAATGAGCGTTTTAAAATTAAAAACTTGGAAACGGTTTGAGAATGCCTTTTTGATGCAAATATAACGATAGATATTGTGAGAAGACAATTTCAAAATTTCATAACACATGGGAATACTTTTAATATATATTAAAGAATACATTTTATATATTAGCGTTTTATGTCAGGAATTCCCATTTATCTCTCTTTTATCTCTCATACCCCTTACTCTGTTATGTTCACTTGCGGTGTATTGCACAAACCAATATCTGCTAATTGGTGCAAACACGACTCTGTAACAAGTATTGATCCATCTGACTGATTGATGCCATTCTTTCTTAGTTTTATGCCTCTTGTTGTTGCTGAGTTAACCTGGTATCTAGGCCTAGGAAGGAATAGGTACTTTTGGAATCTGACTATCTCAGAAAGGAGCCACCATTGCATGGCCTGAATTTAAGTAACCATTCTTCATCAATGATGTCTTCTGGCTAAACCAACTACATATTTCCATCCAGTGACCCAAGTATTTATTACAAGTACTAGTTAGAACATTTCACAGCTAAGCATTGAAAGATTTTCTTTGTTCTTGTTATAGTTTTCTGAACTGGGGATTCCTTTTAAATTGAGTTTCCATTGGAATTCGCATTCCAATGTAAGACCAAGCACTAAATTATTTATAATTTCAATTTAATTGCATTATAATTTATTTAGAATGTATGTTTTTGGGGGGTTTATTATGTTTTCCTGTGTGCAGGATTTATCTATGTATAAAGGATTACACACACACACACGTATATTTATTTATGTATTTATTTATTTGAAGCCCCTTGAATACCTCCTTTGTTAATTTTATGGAGAGCCTTATTATATATTTACATGTTTATCTTGTTACATTACTATAATGCATTTAAAGCATGGAATGAAACTTTTTCTTTTGTAAAACGGGCAACAAACATTATATAGATTATATCCTTGGGGTTACACTTTCACTGTTTCTTTAAAGATAAACGTTCACATTATGTAGCATTGCCAGGAGTGTATTTTCTTTTAAATAAATTGTAGTAGATGTAGAACTGTTAAAACACAAAAACCAATTTAATAGTGCTTATAGAATGGAGAAAGAAAATGTGAAATTTATATAGACTGTTTAAATATAATAGGTGTCAGTGCCCCCTTAAAGAGCGCTATCGGTGAAAACTTGCACAAATTAACCACAATTAAGTCAAAAACAATATCAAGAAACATCACTAAAATACTCCGTGGAAGCTATAAAAGCAGCAGGTCCAAATCAATAAATAATCTCTCCATCCTTAAATATAATAATAAGATGAACACAGTTTGCAACATTGCCAGGATTATATTAAATAAAAAAAGTAATTTGTTATGATTTACTTTTTTAGGCGCATTCTTGCTAACAATTACTTTCGAACTTCAAGTGTTGCGACACAGGAATATTTCACCAGCAAGCTTATCAGATATTTCTCCAAGAGGAGTGTTCGAGACTAGACAGGTGTATGAATAGTTCGATATCAAGAAACATTAAACAGTTATTTGAACCAAGGAGAACTCGTTTTAATAGCGTATTGAAGTCTTAACACCTTTTTCAACCACGTCGTTACAACAGCTTTTACTGTATGCTTACCTTCTAATGAAATTATTAGGTTTCGCTGGTTTATATATATATAGAAAATACTTTTTACTACCAATGAAGGTTAGTAAATAAGACCTATTTTATGCAAATATTTACAATTAACAAATAGATTGCTAGAGCAAATAATAAAAATGTCTAAATCTGGTGCCAAAGGCGTAAGTTATAGGTACCCATGACTAGTTATTTTCAAATTTTTGAACTCCTCCATAATTATAATTTGCAATTATTTATAAGGAAATTAATTATTTTAATAATACTTCATTGGAATACAAAGAAATTTTCTTTGTGTATCTCTCGAAAGTAAGAATGAAACGTTTGATGTTATATAGGCAAAACTTCACCAAGGACCCTTTTTACCAAGAATCAATCTTTCAGACACTTTCAACGCTTCCACACAGAAGTCAGGAAATTCTTCAATTAATGTGCAACTTATTGGTTTTGTATCAGTCTGAAATGGTGATGAAAACTTTTCCTAATTATTGAAATTGCGCAGTTTTGCGAAAAGTTAACTTATATTGTATATGAGCGAATCGACAAGAGAGAATTCGTTCTTGATTTGTTTTAGAAATCTTGCAAAGATAAATAACTAAAAGGGAATGATGTTAGGATAAAAAGATTTAAAAAGAGAAACTGCAGCAGCCAAGAATGGAGTAATATCAGACAATTTTTTAATCATGCACTTTGCAAAAATACAGCAACTGTCATCCTTTGTTTATAAAACATGCAATGGCTTGGCTATTCATTTTTCAAGTTCTTTAACACATCCAAAGTATGGAGATGAAGGTTCAACAAGGTCTAACTTTTTACAATATGAATTGTATAGGTCCCTGTTCATAGAGCCTGAGGTTTCATTTACAGAGATCATATATAAGAATCACTTATATCCTCTCGAATTATTGCTAAAATTTCATTATACATTCTATTTAAATATTTTTTTTTCCTTAAGGTAAATTCAGATTGGATATTTGTCGGGAATATGTTTGTAGAAACTCTCTTAAATTTGGATGTTTAATTGTATTCCGTGGAATGCTGGCAGCAATGAAGCTCTGCTTAAGTGTGCGAAGTATATTGTGGATTTTCTTATGCGGATAAAAGGTATTTTTTATCCTTTGCTGAATATATTTGCAGAAATCTCTCGGATAACGTCCATTGGAATTTAATTTTATTACTCTTTATCTTCCAATTTGCTAGGTAATGCTATATTAGCTATTTTTGCGTTTAAACAACTTCTTATTACAAGGTGATCATTTTTTTCCCCTTTCATTTACTTTATCTTGTAAATTTTCATAGAATATTTCAGATTCCTTTGGTTTACCTTCTACATGAGCATAGATTCTTGTAATGTTACAGTGTGACCTTCTTGTTTTTAACTTAAGGGTTATTATTGTTTCATTAACCCATGACTATCCTTTTATTCTTGATATAAATTGTGAATGAATTATGTTACATAATAATTGAGCGATGGTAGCTCCTTTAGACACTAGTACAGAAGTACAATAGCACAAGTAGATTTCAATGAGCATTAAATATATTTGTTGTTTTCGTGTTTCAATTGATTTAGTGTAGAAGTTGCTATTGATTAGTTACATTATTACATTGTTATTGCTATTTTCTTTATGGAAAGCCATGATTGTTTTGAAGTTTTTTGTGAACTGAACAACCTTTGTAATTATGTGTGTAGTTGATACATTAGTGATGTTTGAGGGAAGTCTCATGAAATGTATGACATTTGAAACAGCGAGATAGTTTTTAAAATGGCCATAATATTTTGATACCTTAGGCATAGTACTATATGGGTAGCAATAAGCCAAGCATTTGCAATGATTCGAATCCACATTCAGTCAGTTCGTCGATCGCCATTTTTATGTTACATAAGGGATGTAATCTTAGAATCACAACTGGGAATATCTTCTCATGTTTTATTTGAAAAGCGGGGAAATGGACACCAAGAGTTTCATGGCTCTGTAGCCATCGATGATTTACACTTTTGGCAACATTGTCCCTTTTTTGTGTAATTATTACATTTCGGATTTTAAGACAAGGATTTTGCTCCTTTACGGGTAAGCAAAAAAGAATTGCTGATCTTTACGTTTCATGAAAGTTGAAAACAATTCATAGAGTTTAATAGTGTCCTAAAATGCTCTAAAATAAGACTCTAATGTTTTAATTTCTTCCCTAAAATACCTAAACCAATCCAAAGGTTTATTGTTTTAATTCACTTGCTCATTAATGCTGACTGACAATATAATAATCCATTGACATGGATTAGCTATACCAGGAAGTGAAACAATGGGTGAAATGTTCTATAGTTGCGTTTTCTGTTATCTATACCTCTCTTCTTTTCAGCACAGAAGTTTCAAGTGGTAGGACGTAATGCGCTGTGGAACAATGATGCTAGTCAAAAATTCAAAAGCTATGCTGATTTGACAGTGGCTAACAGCACCTATGCATTTCATTTACAGTTGGAAAATAATATTTTGCCAACTTTATAGGTATGAAGCAATAACACAAATGTTTTTCATGAACATTTGTTATTTGTAGGCATGAACAGACCTATAATCAGTTTGTCAAAATCTAAATAAATGAACCTACTTCTATAAACCCGGCATATTTTATTTAAATACTGTGCGTACATGTCCAAAATAAGAATTTCGATATTACAGTATTCGATATACAGTTAATGACGTAATTGTTTCAAACCGCGTTGTTGAGTTGAAATCCAAATATGGCAATATAACTTTGCATTTTATTGCAGTTTATTTCTGTGCTTTTTCAATTTCATAAGAAAACAAGTGTCATCTGAGGTACAAAGTGCAAGGCGCGGACATGTAAAAAAATCTCAGCAGAATAATAAAATACAGCCTACTTTGTACAACCATAACAGAACTTTCTACGAAAGGACAAAAATAAATTATTAATTGCATTATGGCAAATGCAAAGATTTAGCTTTATATTACTAGAAGTTATAGAGGAGCAGAAACACATACTAATCATTATTTAGTATGTTCAAAAATAAAACTGCCTAAGAAGTATATAAGGAAAAAAGAGAGGAAATGAAAATAATCAGAAAAAAGGTTTTAAATACAGATATTAGAAGAACCAAGTGAAGAGAATAATATAAAAGCAGATTAGACAAAATATGAAAGGGAGCGTATGAGATATAACATTTTGATTGGAAAATGATACAAAATGTAATAAAGAAATTTCAGAAGTATTAGGATATCAATTTAGCAGGAAATACAATAAATTGAAGATACGTAATGAAGAATTGTATAAATGTATACAAAAAATGAACATGGATTAGCAGCAAGTCGCAGATGATTTATTGATTATAAAAAGAAGAGAGCAATAAGAGAAAATTGATAGACAGGTGTACACAGGATCATGGGAAACGTTTGTAAAAAACATTTGAATATCATGTTACGGTTCTCAAAGATTTAGTTTCAAAGTATTTAGGAGTTTAAAAAGTGATATACAAGGTAAGATCAAAATGGATTTAATATCATAAAACAATGGCATTAATACCACAAAGAATTATTAGTAAATGACAAAGATAATTACACAGTAGATATGGTACATATCAAGAGTGCAATGAAACTACAGTAAAAGAATTAAATGAGGTTTAAAAAAGTAAAGAATAGGATAGCTCCTGGACCTGATGGAATTAATATGGAGCTTATAAACTATACAAGCCCAAAATTTAAAAAGGCGAGGATTCGATTGTTAAGTGATATATGGAGTGCATGATGCACACCAACGGAATGGAAGACAGCCGAATTATATAATATATAAAAAAGCGACAAACATAAATGCTGCAATTACAGAGGAATTGATCTTTTAAATTTCGGGCATAAAATTATAAACAGTAAGATACATCCAATAGTGGGAAACATTGTTGGAAGAAAAGCATGGATTCCGTAAAGTGAGATGCTGTATTGATGCTATTATTACAATTACAGTAAAACAAACGATGGAGAAACGAACACAATAGAATTTACCACCATTTCTCCTTTTTCTAATTACGTGAAAGCATACGATAAAATAAATATATCCAATTAAGGAATATATTAGGAGATTGCAAATCACCACCGAGCTTAATTAATGCAAAAAATCCTTATATGACCAAACAAAAATAAAAATTAGAATGTAAAATAAAAACAAATCCAAATTGAGCACAAAGGTAAATACAGGCTTATGACAAGATTGTGAACTTTCTCCTCTTTTATTTAATATTTATATAAATATTTTTTTGAACAGTGGACATTAACGTAGCCAAAATGTATATACCTAGAAAGAAATAGAATATTAAAACGATATTATTTGCGGAAGATCACATCCCATTGGCACGTAAAGAAGATGACCTTTAATATAATATATTAAACAATGTACTAGAAAGATATAATATGGAGATATCGTGTAATAAAACAAAAATGTTATCAATAATAGATATTTAGTGATTTAGGGATTATGAGAGGTAAACTTTTCACCGATAAAAACATCAGCTTCCTAACCTATATCAATAGTTAACATTCTTTGCGTTAACCAATGAACCAACAGAGTGAAAATATGTACATTGTGTATAAAATGTAAATTTAAACATATGTATTAATTTTAAACTAGCATAACTTTGTGATTATTGGGTCATTTGGGAAAATGTTTCGTTTAAATGATGCCTTAAGCTGTGCTTTAATAGGTCAAATTCTGTAAGGGGTCTGAATGATGAATTTTCCCCCCACTTTGCTAGTTGTGTATATAGGTGAAGACAAGTTATGTTCTCTCACTTTGTTTTATAAAAAAGATGACTGGATATTGAATTTTATCGAATCCGCACAAAGGGCATTTAGAGAGTCTTCTTCCTATCGTAAGAAGACACTAAAGATGCTACTTGGTATGTTGGAAACAAAAATATTTTCGTTGCATGAGAGTAGCAAGCATTGTATACTTGTGTGTGGCAGCCCCGTCTGCAGCAATCCCATCAAATCGTTGTTTGTCTTAGGAGGTGGGGTACTTCTGTTCCACTTGTCAGAGAGAGATAATGGCAAAGCTGAGACCACTGTTCACAGAAACGTATTCTTTATTCAATAAGCTATTACTGGCAATGTAAATAGCACATGGTTTATGGGGGAGGCTGGAGTTCATTATCTGTACAAAATGCACGCAAACAAACTGCTCCTGCACCGGCATAAAGTGGAAATTTTGTGTGTGGTCTCGAAAAGGCGAATAGCTCGTCCGTTGTATTTTCAGACACAATACCTAGCGGTATAATTGCCTTATAGGAACTTCATGTAACAATCGGCCAACAGTCACTTATAACAATACGGTGGACCGGCCAAGCGTCTGCCGGGTCTTTCGACTATTAGAAATTTTCTGAACGATTGACTAATTTTACCATATGTGGTCACCCAGGTCATCATACAAAAAATCACCAGATTACATTTTATGGTGTTAAAGGTCACTTTGATCAGCCGGAAACTTTTGGAGATTAACATTATCAATAAAATCAATAATGCTGACCAGGATACACTGCAGGAACATGAAACAATGGGTATGAATGTAGAACTAACGCACGGTATCTCTATACCCATCTTATATCACAGCCTGAGGTGGGTTCTTTACGACGCCATTGACCTTCGGACAACTGCAGGAAAATCGTTTAAACTAAACCGCTGTTTAGTTTCTGTTCTACAAAGATTTCCGCTACTCTTGTAATTTACTACTCCATACTTACAAATGTTCAAGTTATTTTTCGTTTTTCCGTTCTACAGAAGTATTAGTATTAGTCGGGCACTGGTAATTTGAATAAATTTCTCTAATAGTGTAGGAACATTGGTAACTTCAAATATTAGCACAGAATGTATTATCCTTTTAATGATTTTATGAGCCAGTTGACCCAAGTGTGCTAAGTATTAACGAAAGCGATGAAAATGATGAATAAGAATACGTATAAAATAATAAATATTTGTGTATAATATAACATATAGTTTAAATGCAAATAAAGTACAGTTTATGAGTGATATTGGCGTTTCCTATTCATGCATATTTCAGACCAGCTTCTTAGTTAATGTATATTTAAGGTTCTTGCTACATGCCACAAAAATAATTTCTTTTCAATCTTCATTTATATTTTTTAGGTTTATGCTACATGCCACAAAAATAATTTCTTTTTATTCTTCAGTTGTAATTTTAAGGTTCTTGCTACATGCCACGAAATAATTTCTTTTCATTCTTCATTTTGTATTAAAATAATCTCTTTTGGCATAATTTCCCCAATTTTTTGCTTATGAGAAAGTGATTGTGAAGCAGTATAAACAAACAAATAAACAAGGTCAAAAGATTAATAAAATAAATTATTGAGAGCAATTCGAATTGTGTTATGTAGATTATTAGTCTTGAATATCCTAAATACATAGTAAACCATTTAAATTATAATTATGTCTCTGAAAAAAATTAGACCCATTTTTCAGGAATGACAATGATACGCTCTGTGCATTAAAAATCCCCAAAGAGTGGACATAACCTAATTCAAGGTTTGGCGGAGTATGGCAAACAGTTGTTTCTCCATCTTACTATTATATGGCATCACTCGCAACTTTTTACTAATGCCTTACCAGTGTAGCATTTCTTTGGTGGAACAGAAAGTTACAAGACCATACTTTACAAGGACCTGCACTAATACATTGTATATATTAGACCATACTTTAGTGAAACAGGGCCTTGTAGTTAAAGCATATTTGTCACCATTACAATGATTTACGCACTAAATTATTAGCACACAATGTGCTATTAATTTATAATTACGAAAGGGAGGGGAGCGTAGGCCGTCAGACCGTAACGAGTCGCAGAAAAAATTCTCAGTTCACCGGTTTTTAGTGTTCACCCGAACTTAGATTCAGGTTGTGTGTGTGTGTGTGTGTGTGTGTGAGAGAGAGAGAGAGAGAGAGAGAGAGAGAGAGAGAGAGAGAGAATTACAATTTCCATTTTTTCCCAACTTTCCGGTAGAGAGCCAGTTATGTTTCCCATTCTTATACCCACACTGGTGGTGGTGCAATTGTCAGCGGGAGGGACGGGATTGTGGCAGGAGGTGATACCTAGTGGTTCTAAGACGAAAAATTAGTGCTTCAGCAACACATTTATGACTAATTTTAGCTTTCTTACTGCAATAGGTTGATCCTCTTTTTTTTAATAGTGTTTAACGCCCGTTTAACTTCTGAGGCATCGCAGTTGATGACACTGGTGATGTATGAAATGAAATGATAAATTGGGAAAGGATTTTTTTTTTAAAGGAAGGAAGCGTTCCAGGCCTAAGTTTAGGACATTTGGCTTTTATGAGGACTGAGGAAAACCTGAAGAAAATCCAGTCAGGGAGGACGGTCCTGTTGGGAATCGAAACCCAGACCTTCTGCTTACGAGCCCGTGCCTTGACGACCTCGGCCAACCGTGGCTGTCCTTTGATTGTTGCTAAGGCTGATGACTAAAAATAAGTTATGCCATTGAAATGCATAACTGTTTCCTTAAAGGTATAAATAAATGTTATACGCAGAACATTTTTTTCATAGGCACTAGTTTCCATTGATTGATATAAATATTAGAACAACGTTTCCCTTTATTTGTTTTTCACGAATAAGTCTTGATTACTTTATATATATAAAGTCCTCAAGTAGAAAAATCAAACAAACTGTTGTTTTATCAGTTTATATTTCCTATAAAAGTGTTCAACTCTCTGTTCATTGTGGATTTATATATACAAAACAAGGAAAAAATCATTTAAACCACTGCCTGGAAATCTGTTGTTTTTGATTTATTATTTAAATATTATGTTCAGCCCGTTTCCAGGCACAATCCATCAACTTAAGATCGTTACAATGTCAATTTTGTCAGATAATCCAGTGGTGCTGTCGTCACTAGTGCATCTGTTGATATGCTTATTGTATCATAAATGGTGATTTGTTGCTATAGAAATTTGTTTACATTTGCCACTTGTGTGCATTTTGTAATTAAACTGTCACTTGTGTTGTGTACACCTACTGTAATTGTATTCGTTTAACCATTGAGAGTTATTCACTTCATGAGGTGGCAGCTATGACTTGTACTTATGGTCAAGCAAATAGTAATGGATGCGAGTTGCACGGCTGTACCAGATGCTTTTCTAAGCTGAAGGTCAGATCAGAGACTTGAAGTTTTTCATTTTTATGTACCTTTTTCTCAGAAAGTATTACAGATACCCAAGTGAAACTGTTTTTCGTACATTATACGTTCTGAACTTAGTTTAGAGATTGTACCTTATAAAAACGACAAGTTATTATTTTTTTTGCAACAGACTCCTTGTAATAATAATCAAATGATATTAATGTTCACATTAAAAAGTTCTTAAACAAATGATCTGAAACTAGAGCTCTGCAATGACAGTAATATTATATATCAGCAGTAAAAATGTCATGCTTCCATCTTCATTACCTTATGAGAAAAATTGTATTTTTATTGTAATTTTTTCACTTACGACTAAATTACAGGAAACAGTTTCCTTAACATTGTATTTAATTCCTTCCATATGATTACCGCCTATATTTTTCTTGGAAGCACGAGAGGGAGTGTTAATAACCGGTTATCATTCACTGAATTGTTCTATTCAGAAAAAAGCTATTCATTTCATTGTCCTTTACTGGCTAGGATTTGTAATATCTATTTCCTTTGTTTTTAAATTTCGCATGCTATTAGATGTATTTAGGAAGGTAAATAGGGATGCACAGCTTGTAAAGCTCAAAATGAACACAAAACTTTGCAACTGCTTAAAAAATTAAACATACAAGTAGCAATTACTATTATTGACATTTGAAACAATAATTTACTTATAAAATTAATCAAATCTTCTATAACATTTGACTTCAGATATATTTTCATTTTTTGCAATAATGCGGGGTGTTAAAAAATAGTTTGACACATAAAATACTTTAACTAATTAAAGATTTACAATGGGAATTTTTCAATAATTTGTATACCAAATTTAGCAGAAAAATCCAAATATTTATTTAGAATAAAAAACTAAGGTTGGATTTTTCTCCTTCAAAATTTGACCTCTGTTCTTACCTAATAGCCGAAACATCAAACATTTTCTACTATACCACGAACTATGGATCGAGCAGGACCGAGGAGGAACACATTCTAAAGGCTGAGGAAGAAAATTCGGGTAACAAGACAATTGGCCCTAGCTTGTGGTACATCTCATAGTACCGCATGCATACTTCACGAACATCTCTTGTATACATTCGAAATAAACAAAAAACTTCAAAGTGTGAAGTTTTTCACCAGTCGATTTCTCAACCCGAAAACTTTTTGCGGATGGTTTGTTGCCAAACTGCATATCCGTTATCTGTCTCTACAATCTTGTTTAAAGATGAGGCAACATTTGGTAAATAGTAACACAAATTTTCACATCCAACATTTATGGGCCGACCAAAATGCTCATTGTACAATTCAGGCATCAAATTTAAAATCAATGTGCCGGCTTGAATTGTTGGAGGCTGTTGGTAGGCTAATATGTTCTCCCAGAACATCCCAAAGAAAATGTTTACATAGTCTTTATCCAGAACATTCTCGTATACCTTCTGCAGAATATGCCTGCAATAAGAAGAACCGTGGGTTTATGGGGCTCCAGCACATTTTAGTCACATTGTTCAAGAAGCATTGACTGATATCTGCCGTGACAAATGAATAGGTAGGAGAGAATCAATTTCATGGCGTGCATGTTTGCCCGACCTCCTTTAGAGTTTTATTTCTGGTGACACGTAAAAGAATTAGTTTATGCTTCATTAACATGACACGGAAGCCTGCGAAAATCGTTCGACTCGCGTGGGAGTCTTTGAAAGAGTGCGACGTCCATGGCCCTATGAGTTCATATATTTTTACAAGTAAGGGAATATTTTGAACATTTTCTATGGGTTTCTATGAGTTGAGGACATTTGGTACACTACCTATAAGCTGACAATTTGAAACAGACAATGTGTCATTGTAAAACGTGTTTCAATAATAATTCAAAAAGGAAGAATTTCCGCACGTACGTTAGATGGTATTTTTTCCTTGTTTTGGTGTGAGATGCCAGACACCAAAGTTTGTCCATTTAATACATCCATGTGAATAGCTAAAATAGTAAGATTTATGGAAGCACAACTATATAAAAACATAAATGGTGCAATATTTCGAACTGTTTGACCTTTGA